>CM056055.1:92821415-93330383 GCA_029574335.1 Rana kukunoris | reverse complement strand
GGTGACACCAACTGCTCTCAGGTGGTATGTAACAGCACACGTGCGGTGACACCAAATGCGCTCAGGTGGTATGTAACAGCAAACGTGCAGTGACACTCAAATGCACTCAGGTGGTATGTAGCAACAGACCAAGCGCAGTGACACTGAACTGCGCTCAGGTGGTATGTAACAGCACAAGCGCAGTGACACCCAACTGCGCTCAGGTGGTATGTAACAGCACACATGCATGACACAAATGCGCTCAGGTGGTATGTAACAGCAACGTTGCAGTGACACCAACTGCACTCAGGTGGTATGTAACAGCACACGTGCAGTGACACCAATGCGCTCAGGTGATATGTAACAGCACACGTGCAGTGACACCAAATGCGCTCAGGTGGTATGTAACAGCACACGTGCGGTGACACCAAATGCGCTCAGGTGGTATGTAACAGCACACGTGCGGTGACACCAAATGCGCTCAGGTGGTATGTAACAGCACACGTGCGGTGACACCAAATGCGCTCAGGGGTGGTATGTAACAGCACACGTGCGATTGACACCAAATGCGCTCAGGTGGTATGTAACAGCCACAGAGTGCGGTGAACACTACTGCGCTCATGGTGGTATGTAACAGCACACGTGCAGTGACACCAAATGCGCTCAAGTGGATATGTAACAGCACACGTGCGGTGACACCAAATGCGCTCAGGTGGTATGTAACAGCACATGTGCGGTGACACCAATATGCTCAGGTGATATGTAACAAGCACACGTGCGTTGACACACAAATGCGCTCAGGTGGTATGTAACAGCACACGTGCGGTGACACCAAATGCGCTCAGGTGGTATGTAACAGCACACCTGCGGTGACACCAAATGCGCTCAGGTGGTATGTAACAGCACACGTGCAGTGACACAAATGCGCTCAGGTGGTATGTAACAGCACACGTGCAGTGGACACCAAATGAGCTCAGGTGGGTATGTAAACAGCAACGTGCAGTGACACCAAATGCGCTCAGGTGGTATGTAACAGCACACGTGCACCCAAATGGGGTGGTTGAAACACCAAATGCGCTCAGGTGAAATGTAACAGCACACGTTGCAGCGCACTAACTGCGCTCAGGTGGTATGTAACAGCACACGTGCAGTGACACAAAATGCACCTCAGGTGAAATGTAACAGCACTGTGCAGTGACACTAACTGCGCTCAGGTGGTATGTAACAGCACACGTGCGGTGACACCAAATGCGCTCAGGTGGTATGTAACAGCACACGTGCGGTGACACCAAATGCGCTCAGGTGATATGTAACAGCACACGTGTGGGTGACACAAATACGCTCAGGTGGTATTTAACAGCACACGTGCGGCGACACTAACTGGTGGTATGTAACAGCACCAGTTAGCTCACGTGCGGTGACACCAAAATGCGCTCAGGTGGTATGTAACAGCACACGTGCGGTGACACCAAATGCGCTCAGGTGATATGTAACAGCACACGTGTGGTGACACCAAATGCGCTCAGGTGGTATGTAACAGCACACGTGCGGCGACACCAAACTGCGCTCAGGTGGTATGTAACAGCACACGTGCGGTGACACTAACTGCGCTCAGGTGGTATGTAACAGCACACGTGCAGTGACACCAAATGCGCTCAGGTGATATGTAACAGCACACCGTGCGTGACACTAACTGCGCTCAGGTGGTATGTAACAGCACATGTTGCGGGGTGACACCAAATGCGCTCAGGTGGTATGTAACAGCACACGTGCGTGGTGACACAAATGCGCTCAGGTGATATGTAACAGCACACGTGTGGTGACACCAAATACGCTCAGGTGGTATTTAACAGCACACGTGCGGCAGACATAACTGCGCTCAGGTGGTATGTAACAGCACACGTGCGGTGACACAACTGCGCTCATGGTGGTATGTAACAGCACACGTGCAGTGACACCAAATAGCGCTCAGGTGGTATGTAACAGCACACGTGCAGTGACACCAAATGCGCTCAGGTGGTATGTAACAGCACACGTGCGGTGACACTAACTGCGCTCAGGTGGTATGTAACAGCACACGTGCGGTGACACCAAATGCGCTCAGGTGGTATGTAACAGCACACGTGGCGGCGACAACCAAATGCGCTCAGGTGGTATGTAACAGCACACATGCGGTGACACCAAATGCGCTCAGGTGGTATTTAACAGCACTCGTGCGTGTGACACTAACATGCTCTCAGGTGGTATGTAACAGCACACGTGCGGTGACACCAAATGCGCTCAGGTGGTATGTAACAGCACACGTGCAGTGACACCAAATGCGCTCAGGTGATATGTAACAGCACACGTGTCGGTGACACCAAATGCGCTCAGGTGGTATGTAACAGCACACGTGCGGTGACACTAACTGGTGGTATGTAACAAAGCGCCAGTTAGCACACGTGCGGTGACACCAAATGCGCTCAGGTGGTATGTAACAGCACACGTGCGGTGACACCAAATGCGCTCAGGTGATATGTAACAGCACACGTGTGGTGACACCAAATACGCTCAGGTGGTATGTAACAGCACACGTGCGGCGACACTAACTGCGCTCAGGTGGTATGTAACAGCACACGTGCGGTGACACTAACTGCGCTCAGGTGGTATGTAACAGCACACGTGCAGTGACACCAAATGCGCTCAGGTGGTATGTAACAGCACACGTGCAGTGACACCAAATGCGCTCAGGTGATATGTAACAGCACACGTGCAGTGACACCGAATGCGCTCAGGTGAAATGTAACAGCACACGTGCGGTGACACTAACTGCGCTCAGGTGGTATGTAACAGCACACGTGCGGTGACACCAAATGCGCTCAGGTGGTATGTAACAGCACACGTGCGGCGACACCAAATTCGCTCAGGTGGTATGTAACAGCACACATGCGGTGACACCAAATACGCTCTAGTGGTATTTAACAGCACTCGTGCGGTGACACTACTGCTCTCAGGTGGTATGTAACAGCACACGTGCGGTGACACCAAATGCGCTCAGGTGGTATGTAACAGCACACGTGCAGTGACACCAAATGCGCTCAGGTGATATGTAACAGCACACGTGCAGTGACACCAAATGCGCTCAGGTGGTATGTAACAGCAAACGTGCAGTGACACTAACTGCACTCAGGTGGTATGTAACAGCACAAGCGCAGTGACACTAACTGCGCTCAGGTGGTATGTAACAGCAGAAGCGCAGTGACACCAACTGCGCTTAGGTGGTATGTAACAGCACACGTACAGTGACACCAAATGCGCTCAGGTGGTATGTAACAGCAACGTGCAGTGACACTAACTGCACTCAGGTGGTATGTAACAGCACACGTGCAGTGACACCAGATATGCTCAGGTGATATGTAACAGCACACGTGCGGTGACACCAAATGCACTCAGGTGGTATGTAACAGCACACGTGCGGTGACACCAAATGCGCTCAGGTGGTATGTAACAGCACACGTGCGGTGACACCAAATGCGCTCAGGTGGTATGTAACAGCACACGTGCGGTGACACCAAATGCGCTCAGGCGGTATGTAACAGCACACGTGCGATGACACCAAATGCGCTCAGGCGGTATGTAACAGCACAGGTGCGGTGACACTAACTGCGCTCAGGTGGTATGTAACAGCACACGTGCAGTGACACTAACTGCGCTCAGGTGGTATGTAACAGCACACGTGCAGTGACACAAAATGCGCTCAAGTGATATGTAACAGCACACGTGCGGTGACACCAAATGCGCTCAGGTGGTATGTAACAGCACATGTGCGGTGACACCAGATATGCTCAGGTGATATGTAACAGCACACGTGCGTTGACACCAAATGCACTCAGGTGGTATGTAACAGCACACGTGCGGTGACACCAAATGCGCTCAGGCGGTATGTAACAGTACACTGCGGTGACACCAAATGCACTCAGGTGGTATGTAACAGCACACGTGCAGTGACACCAAATGTGCTCAGGTGATATGTAACAGCACACGTGCAGTGACACCAAATGAGCTCAGGTGGTATGTAACAGCACACGTGCAGTGACACCAAATGCGCTCAGGTGATATGTAACAGCACACGTGCAGTGACACCAAATGCGCTCAGGTGAAATGTAACAGCACACGTGCAGTGACACTAACTGCGCTCAGGTGGTATGTAACAGCACACGTGCGGTGACACCAAATGCGCTCAGGTGGTATGTAACAGCACACGTGCGGTGACACCAAATGCGCTCAGGTGATATGTAACAGCACACGTGTGGTGACACCAAATACGCTCAGGTGGTATGTAACAGCACACGTGCGGCGACACTAACTGCGCTCAGGTGGTATGTAACACCACGTGCGGTGACACCAAATGCGCTCAGGTGGTATGTAACAGCACACGTGCGGCGACACCAAATTCGCTCAGGTGGTATGTAACAGCACACATGCGGTGACACCAAATACGCTCTAGTGGTATTTAACAGCACTCGTGCGGTGACACTAACTGCTCTCAGGTGGTATGTAACAGCACACGTGCGGTGACACCAAATGCGCTCAGGTGGTATGTAACAGCACACGTGCAGTGACACCAAATGCGCTCAGGTGATATGTAACAGCACACGTGCAGTGACACCAAATGCGCTCAGGTGGTATGTAACAGCAAACGTGCAGTGACACTAACTGCACTCAGGTGGTATGTAACAGCACAAGCGCAGTGACACTAACTGCGCTCAGGTGGTATGTAACAGCAGAAGCGCAGTGACACCAACTGCGCTTAGGTGGTATGTAACAGCACACGTACAGTGACACCAAATGCGCTCAGGTGGTATGTAACAGCAAACGTGCAGTGACACTAACCGCACTCAGGTGGTATGTAACAGCACACGTGCAGTGACACCAGATATGCTCAGGTGATATGTAACAGCACACGTGCGGTGACACCAAATGCACTCAGGTGGTATGTAACAGCACACGTGCGGTGACACCAAATGCGCTCAGGTGGTATGTAACAGCACACGTGCGGTGATACCAAATGCGCTCAGGTGGTATGTAACAGCACACGTGCGGTGACACCAAATGCGCTCAGGCGGTATGTAACAGCACACGTGCGATGACACCAAATGCGCTCAGGCGGTATGTAACAGCACAGGTGCGGTGACACTAACTGCGCTCAGGTGGTATGTAACAGCACACGTGCAGTGACACAAAATGCGCTCAAGTGATATGTAACAGCACACGTGCGGTGACACCAAATGCGCTCAGGTGGTATGTAACAGCACATGTGCGGTGACACCAGATATGCTCAGGTGATATGTAACAGCACACGTGCGTTGACACCAAATGCACTCAGGTGGTATGTAACAGCACACGTGCGGTGACACCAAATGCGCTCAGGCGGTATGTAACAGTACACCTGCGGTGACACCAAATGCACTCAGGTGGTATGTAACAGCACACGTGCAGTGACACCAAATGTGCTCAGGTGATATGTAACAGCACACGTGCAGTGACACCAAATGAGCTCAGGTGGTATGTAACAGCACACGTGCAGTGACACCAAATGCGCTCAGGTGATATGTAACAGCACACGTGCAGTGACACCAAATGCGCTCAGGTGAAATGTAACAGCACACGTGCAGTGACACTAACTGCGCTCAGGTGGTATGTAACAGCACACGTGCGGTGACACCAAATGCGCTCAGGTGGTATGTAACAGCACACGTGCGGTGACACCAAATGCGCTCAGGTGATATGTAACAGCACACGTGTGGTGACACCAAATACGCTCAGGTGGTATGTAACAGCACACGTGCGGCGACACTAACTGCGCTCAGGTGGTATGTAACAGCACACGTGCGGTGACACTAACTGCGCTCAGGTGGTATGTAACAGCACACGTGCAGTGACACCAAATGCGCTCAGGTGGTATGTAACAGTACACGTGCAGTGACACCAAATGCGCTCAGGTGATATGTAACAGCACACGTGCAGTGACACTAACTGTGCTCAGGTGGTATGTAACAGCACACGTGCGGTGACACCAAATGCGCTCAGGTGGTATGTAACAGCACACGTGCGGTGACACCAAATGCGCTCAGGTGATATGTAACAGCACAGGTGTGGTGACACCAAATACGCTCAGGTGGTATTTAACAGCACACGTGCGGCGACACTAACTGGTGGTATGTAACAGCACCAGTTAGCACACGTGCGGTGACACCAAATGCGCTCAGGTGGTATGTAACAGCACACGTGCGGTGACACCAAATGCGCTCAGGTGATATTTAACAGCACACGTGTGGTGACACCAAATGCGCTCAGGTGGTATGTAACAGCACACGTGCGGCGACACTAAATGCGTTCAGGTGGTATGTAACAGCACACGTGCGGTGACACTAACTGCGCTCAGGTGGTATGTAACAGCACACGTGCAGTGACACCAAATGCACTCAGGTGAAATGTAACAGCACACGTGCAGTGACACTAACTGCGCTCAGGTGGTATGTAACAGCACATGTGCGGTGACACCAAATGCGCTCAGGTGGTATGTAACAGCACACGTGCGGTGACACTAACTGCGCTCAGGTGGTATGTAACAGCACACGTGCAGTGACACCAAATGCGCTCAGGTGGTATGTAACAGCACACGTGCAGTGACACCAAATGCGCTCAGGTGATATGTAACAGCACACGTGCAGTGACACCAAATACGCTCAGGTGGTATGTAACAGCACACGTGCAGTGACACCAAATGCGCTCAGGTGAAATGTAACAGCACACGTGCAGTGACACTAACTGCGCTCAGGTGGTATGTAACAGCACACGTGCGGTGACACCAAATGCGCTCAGGTGGTATGTAACAGCACACGTGCGGTGACACCAAATGCGCTCAGGTGATATGTAACAGCACACGTGTGGTGACACCAAATACGCTCAGGTGGTATGTAACAGCACACGTGCGGCGACACTAACTGCGCTCAGGTGGTATGTAACAGCACACGTGCGGTGACACTAACTGCGCTCAGGTGGTATGTAACAGCACACGTGCAGTGACACCAAATGCGCTCAGGTGGTATGTAACAGCACACGTGCAGTGACACCAAATGCGCTCAGGTGATATGTAACAGCACACGTGCAGTGACACAAAATGCACTCAGGTGAAATGTAACAGCACACGTGCAGTGACACTAACTGCGCTCAGGTGGTATGTAACAGCACACGTGCGGTGACACCAAATGCGCTCAGGTGGTATGTAACAGCACACGTGCGGTGACACCAAATGCGCTCAGGTGATATGTAAAAGCACACGTGCAGTGACACCAAATGCGCTCAGGTGAAATGTAACAGCACACGTGCAGTGACACTAACTGCGCTCAGGTGGTATGTAACAGCACACGTGCGGTGACACCAAATGCGCTCAGGTGGTATGTAACAGCACACGTGCGGTGACACCAAATGCGCTCAGGTGATATGTAACAGCACACGTGTGGTGACACCAAATACGCTCATGTGGTATGTAACAGCACACGTGCGGCGACACTAACTGCGCTCAGGTGGTATGTAACAGCACACGTGCGGTGACACTAACTGCGCTCAGGTGGTATGTAACAGCACACGTGCAGTGACACCAAATGCGCTCAGGTGGTATGTAACAGCACACGTGCAGTGACACCAAATGCGCTCAGGTGATATGTAACAGCACACGTGCAGTGACACAAAATGCACTCAGGTGAAATGTAACAGCACACGTGCAGTGACACTAACTGCGCTCAGGTGGTATGTAACAGCACACGTGCGGTGACACCAAATGCGCTCAGGTGGTATGTAACAGCACACGTGCGGTGACACCAAATGCGCTCAGGTGATATGTAACAGCACACGTGTGGTGACACCAAATACGCTCAGGTGGTATTTAACAGCACACGTGCGGCGACACTAACTGGTGGTATGTAACAGCACCAGTTAGCACACGTGCGGTGACACCAAATGCGCTCAGGTGGTATGTAACAGCACACGTGCGGTGACACCAAATGCGCTCAGGTGATATGTAACAGCACACGTGTGGTGACACCAAATGCGCTCAGGTGGTATGTAACAGCACACGTGCGGCGACACTAACTGCGCTCAGGTGGTATGTAACAGCACACGTGCGGTGACACTAACTGCGCTCAGGTGGTATGTAACAGCACACGTGCAGTGACACCAAATGCACTCAGGTGAAATGTAACAGCACACGTGCAGTGACACTAACTGCGCTCAGGTGGTATGTAACAGCACATGTGCGGTGACACCAAATGCGCTCAGGTGGTATGTAACAGCACACGTGCGGTGACACCAAATGCGCTCAGGTGATATGTAACAGCACACGTGTGGTGACACCAAATACGCTCAGGTGGTATTTAACAGCACACGTGCGGCGACACTAACTGCGCTCAGGTGGTATGTAACAGCACACGTGCGGTGACACTAACTGCGCTCAGGTGGTATGTAACAGCACACGTGCAGTGACACCAAATGCGCTCAGGTGGTATGTAACAGCACACGTGCAGTGACACCAAATGCGCTCAGGTGGTATGTAACAGCACACGCGCGGTGACACTAACTGCGCTCAGGTGGTATGTAACAGCACACGTGCGGTGACACCAAATGCGCTCAGGTGGTATGTAACAGCACACGTGCGGCGACACCAAATTCGCTCAGGTGGTATGTAACAGCACACATGCGGTGACACCAAATACGCTCTGGTGGTATTTAACAGCACTCGTGCGGTGACACTAACTGCTCTCAGGTGGTATGTAACAGCACACGTGCGGTGACACCAAATGCGCTCAGGTGTATGTAACAGCACACGTGCAGTGACACCAAATGCGCTCAGGTGATACGTAACAGCACACGTGTGGTGACACCAAATACGCTCAGGTGGTATTTAACAGCACACGTGCGGCGACACTAACTGGTGGTATGTAACAGCACCAGTTAGCACACGTGCGGTGACACCAAATGCGCTCAGGTGGTATGTAACAGCACACGTGCGGTGACACCAAATGCGCACAGGTGATATGTAACAGCACACGTGTGGTGACACCAAATACGCTCAGGTGGTATGTAACAGCACACGTGCGGCGACACTAACTGCGCTCAGGTGGTATGTAACAGCACACGTGCGGTGACACTAACTGCGCTCAGGTGGTATGTAACAGCACACGTGCAGTGACACCAAATGCGCTCAGGTGGTATGTAACAGCACACGTGCAGTGACACCAAATGCGCTCAGGTGATATGTAACAGCACACGTGCAGTGACACCGAATGCGCTCAGGTGAAATGTAACAGCACACGTGCGGTGACACTAACTGCGCTCAGGTGGTATGTAACAGCACACGTGCGGTGACACCAAATGCGCTCAGGTGGTATGTAACAGCACACGTGCGGCGACACCAAATTCGCTCAGGTGGTATGTAACAGCACACATGCGGTGACACCAAATACGCTCTAGTGGTATTTAACAGCACTCGTGCGGTGACACTAACTGCTCTCAGGTGGTATGTAACAGCACACGTGCGGTGACACCAAATGCGCTCAGGTGGTATGTAACAGCACACGTGCAGTGACACCAAATGCGCTCAGGTGATATGTAACAGCACACGTGCAGTGACACCAAATGCGCTCAGGTGGTATGTAACAGCAAACGTGCAGTGACACTAACTGCACTCAGGTGGTATGTAACAGCACAAGCGCAGTGACACTAACTGCGCTCAGGTGGTATGTAACAGCAGAAGCGCAGTGACACCAACTGCGCTTAGGTGGTATGTAACAGCACACGTACAGTGACACCAAATGCGCTCAGGTGGTATGTAACAGCAAACGTGCAGTGACACTAACTGCACTCAGGTGGTATGTAACAGCACACGTGCAGTGACACCAGATATGCTCAGGTGATATGTAACAGCACACGTGCGGTGACACCAAATGCACTCAGGTGGTATGTAACAGCACACGTGCGGTGACACCAAATGCGCTCAGGTGGTATGTAACAGCACACGTGCGGTGATACCAAATGCGCTCAGGTGGTATGTAACAGCACACGTGCGGTGACACCAAATGCGCTCAGGCGGTATGTAACAGCACACGTGCGATGACACCAAATGCGCTCAGGCGGTATGTAACAGCACAGGTGCGGTGACACTAACTGCGCTCAGGTGGTATGTAACAGCACACGTGCAGTGACACAAAATGCGCTCAAGTGATATGTAACAGCACACGTGCGGTGACACCAAATGCGCTCAGGTGGTATGTAACAGCACATGTGCGGTGACACCAGATATGCTCAGGTGATATGTAACAGCACACGTGCGTTGACACCAAATGCACTCAGGTGGTATGTAACAGCACACGTGCGGTGACACCAAATGCGCTCAGGCGGTATGTAACAGTACACCTGCGGTGACACCAAATGCACTCAGGTGGTATGTAACAGCACACGTGCAGTGACACCAAATGTGCTCAGGTGATATGTAACAGCACACGTGCAGTGACACCAAATGAGCTCAGGTGGTATGTAACAGCACACGTGCAGTGACACCAAATGCGCTCAGGTGATATGTAACAGCACACGTGCAGTGACACCAAATGCGCTCAGGTGAAATGTAACAGCACACGTGCAGTGACACTAACTGCGCTCAGGTGGTATGTAACAGCACACGTGCGGTGACACCAATGCGCTCAGGTGGTATGTAACAGCACACGTGCGGTGACACCAAATGCGCTCAGGTGATATGTAACAGCACACGTGTGGTGACACCAAATACGCTCAGGTGGTATGTAACAGCACACGTGCGGCGACACTAACTGCGCTCAGGTGGTATGTAACAGCACACGTGCGGTGACACAAACTGCGCTCAGGTGGTATGTAACAGCACACGTGCAGTGACACCAAATGCGCTCAGGTGGTATGTAGTACAGTACACGTGCAGTGACACCAAATGCGCTCAGGTGATATGTAACAGCACACGTGCAGTGACACCAAATGCACTCAGGTGAAATGTAACAGCACACGTGCAGTGACACTAACTGTGCTCAGGTGGTATGTAACAGCACACGTGCGGTGACACCAAATGCGCTCAGGTGGTATGTAACAGCACACGTGCGGTGACACCAAATGCGCTCAGGTGATATGTAACAGCACACGTGTGGTGACACCAAATACGCTCAGGTGGTATTTAACAGCACACGTGCGGCGACACTAACTGGTGGTATGTAACAGCACCAGTTAGCACACGTGCGGTGACACCAAATGCGCTCAGGTGGTATGTAACAGCACACGTGCGGTGACACCAAATGCGCTCAGGTGATATGTAACAGCACACGTGTGGTGACACCAAATACGCTCAGGTGGTATGTAACAGCACACGTGCGGCGACACTAACTGCGCTCAGGTGGTATGTAACAGCACACGTGGGGTGACACTAACTGCGCTCAGGTGGTATGTAACAGCACACGTGCAGTGACACCAAATGCGCTCAGGTGGTATGTAACAGCACACGTGCAGTGACACCAAATGCGCTCAGGTGATATGTAACAGCACACGTGCAGTGACACCAAATGCACTCAGGTGAAATGTAACAGCACACGTGCAGTGACACTAACTGCGCTCAGGTGGTATGTAACAGCACACGTGCGGTGACACCAAATGCGCTCAGGTGGTATGTAACAGCACACGTGCGGTGACACCAAATGCGCTCAGGTGATATGTAACAGCACACGTGTGGTGACACCAAATACGCTCAGGTGGTATTTAACAGCACACGTGCGGCGACACTAACTGGTGGTATGTAACAGCACCAGTTAGCACACGTGCGGTGACACCAAATGCGCTCAGGTGGTATGTAACAGCACACGTGCGGTGACACCAAATGCGCTCAGGTTATATGTAACAGCACACGTGTGGTGACACCAAATACGCTCAGGTGGTATGTAACAGCACACGTGCGGCGACACTAACTGCGCTCAGGTGGTATGTAACAGCACACGTGCGGTGACACTAACTGCGCTCAGGTGGTATGTAACAGCACACGTGCAGTGACACCAAATGCACTCAGGTGAAATGTAACAGCACAAGTGCAGTGACACTAACTGCGCTCAGGTGGTATGTAACAGCACATGTGCGGTGACACCAAATGCACTCAGGTGGTATGTAACAGCACACGTGCGGTGACACCAAATGCGCTCAGGTGATATGTAACAGCACACGTGCAGTGGTGACACCAAATACGCTCAGGTGGTATTTAACAGCACACGTGCGGCGACACTAACTGGTGGTATGTAACAGCACCAGTTAGCACACGTGTGGTGACACCAAATGCGCTCAGGTGGTATGTAACAGCACACGTGCGGTGACACCAAATGCGCTCAGGTGATATGTAACAGCACACGTGTGGTGACACCAAATACGCTCAGGTGGTATGTAACAGCACACGTGCGGCGACACTAACTGCGCTCAGGTGGTATGTAACAACACACGTGCGGTGACACTAACTGCGCTCAGGTGGTATGTAACAGCACACGTGCAGTGACACCAAATGCGCTCAGGTGGTATGTAACAGCACACGTGCAGTGACACCAAATGCGCTCAGGTGATATGTAACAGCACACGTGCAGTGACACCAAATGCACTCAGGTGAAATGTAACAGCACACGTGCGGTGACACTAACTGCGCTCAGGTGGTATGTAACAGCACACGTGCAGTGACACCAAATGCGCTCAGGTGGTATGTAACAGCACACGTGCAGTGACACCAAATGCGCTCAGGTGATATGTAACAGCACACGTGTGGTGACACCAAATACGCTCAGGTGGTATGTAACAGCACACGCGCGGTGACACTAACTGCGCTCAGGTGGTATGTAACAGCACACGTGCGGTGACACCAAATGCGCTCAGGTGGTATGTAACAGCACACGTGCGGCGACACCAAATTCGCTCAGGTGGTATGTAACAGCACACATGCGGTGACACCAAATACGCTCTGGTGGTATTTAACAGCACTCGTGCGGTGACACTAACTGCTCTCAGGTGGTATGTAACAGCACACGTGCGGTGACACCAAATGCGCTCAGGTGGTATGTAACAGCACACGTGCAGTGACACCAAATGCGCTCAGGTGATATGTAACAGCACACGTGTGGTGACACCAAATACGCTCAGGTGGTATTTAACAGCACACGTGCGGCGACACTAACTGGTGGTATGTAACAGCACCAGTTAGCACACGTGCGGTGACACCAAATGCGCTCAGGTGGTATGTAACAGCACACGTGCGGTGACACCAAATGCGCTCAGGTGATATGTAACAGCACACGTGTGGTGACACCAAATACGCTCAGGTGGTATGTAACAGCACACCTGCGGCGACACTAACTGCGCTCAGGTGGTATGTAACAGCACACGTGCGGTGACACTAAATGCGCTCAGGTGGTATGTAACAGCACACGTGCAGTGACACCAAATGCGCTCAGGTGGTATGTAACAGCACACGTGCAGTGTGACACCAAATGCGCTCAGGTGATATGTAACAGCACACATGCAGTGACACCAAATGCGCTCAGGTGGTATGTAACAGCACACGCGCGGTGACACTAACTGCGCTCAGGTGGTATGTAACAGCACACGTGCGGTGACACCAAATTCGCTCAGGTGGTATGTAACAGCACACATGCGGTGACACCAAATACGCTCTGGTGGTATTTAACAGCACTCGTGCGGTGACACTAACTGCTCTTAGGTGGTATGTAACAGCACACGTGCGGTGATACCAAATGCGCTCAGGTGGTATGTAACAGCACACGTGCAGAGACACCAAATGCGCTCAGGTGATATGTAACAGCACACGTGCAGCGACACCAAATGCGCTCAGGTGATATGTAACAGCACACGTGCAGTGACACCAAATGCGCTCAGGTGATATGTAACAGCACACGTGCAGTGACACTAACTGCGCTCAGGTGGTATGTAACAGCACACGTGCAGTGACACCAAATGCACTCAGGTGGTATGTAACAGCACACGTGCGGTGACACCAAATGCGCTCAGGTGATATGTAACAGCACACGTGTGGTGACAGCAAATGCCCTCAGGTGGTATGTAACAGCACACATGCGGTGACACTAACTGCGCTCAGGTGGTATGTAACAGCACACGTACGGTGACACTAACTGCGCTCAGGTGGTATGTAACAGCACACGTGCAGTGACACCAAATGCGCTCAGGTGGTATGTAACAGCACACGTGCGGTGACACCAAATGCGCTCAGGTGATATGTAACAGCAGGGATCCTCAAACTACGGCCCTCCAGTTGTTGGGGAACTACACATCCCATGAGGCATTGCAAAACTCTGACATTCACAGACATGACGAGGCATGATGGGAATTGTAGTTCCTGAACATCTGGAGGGCCGTAGTTTGAAGACCCCTGTGTAACAGCATCGAACGCGAAGCTCATCCCTAGTTCAGGTAGTTCCTAATTGCAGGAGGAGATACATGCTCCATCCTTCCAGGATCCACCTGCTGGTGGACGCAAGTACTGCAGCCCAAAGATCACATAACACCAGCAGGGAAAGGCTCTCCTGACAGTTCCAAACTGCCAGGAGACACCTGCTGGTGGACATCAGTACTACATGCCAAATATCAGATGGTATTACCAGTGAGTGGAACCTTTCCTGACAGTACCCTACTCAAAGGAATGAACTCCGGACGCTCCAACTAGCCTTTGCTGGGGAAAATCCATGGTGACAAACTGGACAACAGGTAAAGTCACATCAGGTTGGGTATGAGGAAAGTCCATGGCTTTAAACCGAAAGAAAAGCAGCTTGAGCTGAGCAGCGGGTACAGACACATCCGAGGAAAACAGCAGGCACATCAAGCTGAAAAGCAGGCACATCTAGGCAGAGAGCAGCACATCCAGGCAGACAGCAGGCACATCAAGCTGAAAAGCAGTCACATCCGGGCAGGTTGCAGGCACATCAGACTGGAAAAACTAAGCTTATCCGACTGGGAAGCGGGCACATCAGACTGGGAAGTGGGCACATCAGACTGGGAGGTGGGCACATCAGACTGGGAGGCGGGCACATCAGACTGGAAACCAAGCTCATCCGACTGGAAAGTGGGCACATCAGACTGGAAAGAGGCACATCAGACTGGAAAGCGGGCAAATCAGGCTGGAAGGCAGGCACATCAGACTAGAAGGCAGGCACACATCAGACTGGAAGATAGAAACCAGGACACCAGGCTGAAAGGCAGGAACCAGGAGACCAGGCTGGGAGGCAGGAACCGGGACACCAGGCTGGAAGGCAGGAACCGGGACACCAGGCTTGAAGACAGGCACCGGGACACCAGGCTTGAAGACAGGCACCGGGACACCAGGCTTGAAGACAGGCACCAGGACACCAGGCTGGGCAGCAGACAGGAACACCTCAGGCTGGGCAGTAGACAGGAACACCTCAGGCTGGGCAGCAGACAGGAACACCTCAGGCTGGGCAGCAGACAGGAACACCTCAGGCTGTGCATCAGACAGGAACACCTCAGGCTGTGCATCAGACAGGAACACCTCAGGCTGGGCAGTAGACGGTGGCAGATCAGGCTGGGCCGCAGATCAGGCTGGGCAGCAGATTATGGCAAATCAGGCTGCAGACAGCAGATGATGGCAGATCAGGCTGGGCAGCAGACAGTGGCTCATCAGGCTGGGCAGCAGACAGTGGCTCATCAGGCTGGGAAACGGGCACCACAACCTTGGGCTGAAACACTAGTACCTAAGGCTGGGTAGCTGGCACTGGAACATCAGGCTGAGTGGCTGGCACTGGAACGTCAGGCTGGTTGGCTGGCACTGGGACATCAGGCTGGGTGGCTGGCACTTGGACGTCAGGCTGGGTGGCTGGCACATCAGGCTGGGTGGCTGGCACTGGGACGTCAGGCTGGGTAACAGGCGAAGAGAGTTGGTAGACTTAGATGGGTCATCAGGTTCAGCTGGCATGCAAGCAGACTGGAGCAGGTTGTTTGGTGTGGAGGCAGGTTGGGTTACTGGCAGGATCGTTTTGGTTGGAAAAACGTTTGTCTTTTCTTGGGCTTAGCCACTGAAGCTCTGTAAGTGAGGGGTGCAGTAGACTGGAAAGGAGGATTGGGATATGGCAGAGAAGAGGTAACAGTAGCTGGATGAAGTTCTTGTGGGTTTGTAGGCTGCTGAGAAGACAGGTGGGTTGAATGCAGTATAGGTACAAGGAGCAGAGACTGGATATTGGTATCTGGTGGGAAGCAGTGTGTACTGAGCTGCGACTGGGGTTGCCATGGGTGATGGGAGAAAATACTTTTGAACAGGTAGGTGTCTGATGGTATAAGTGGTTTGCTGTGGGTTGGCTGGGATTGATTGTAACATATCAGACCATGCAGAGAGTATTGGTTTTACAAAGAATGAATCACATGCTGCCTGTCTGACAAGGGTCTGTACTGAGTAAATACATTCCACAAGCTTTTTGGGGGGAACAAACTGAATAGTGCTCAACAAAGCATGAGGGATCATCCTCTAGCAGCCACACCAGAGATTCCACCTGATCAGCACTGAAAGGGGGAGAAAAAAATCATCACAGGCCCCTCGAACACAGGACAGGGCTAGCTCAGCACATATTTGGATCAAAGGCTGCACCTCTCCAAACAAAACACAGCCTTGGTCATCCTGGAAGTGGGCCAAACAGATGATCTCCAGCAGCTGGTCATGGGTCCACTCTTTTAGTGTCTGGCGTAGATACTCACCACTCTCAGACGCCAGCAAAGCATAATAGGGAATCACGTTAGGGTTCATTTCAGCAAGCCAACAGAACCGAGATGGTTCCTTTGTGTAGCCACTTCTGATTAGGGATGGCCTTGGCTTTCTGTCATGAATCAGATGGGATCAGAACTGTGTGGACTGCACAAGTGAACCAGACGTATATAGGTGAAGAAAGTAATAATTTATTAATGAAATGTGAATAATATGCAACACAACCACCTCCAATAATACACAGTGCACAACAAACCAATATTAGACAAGACCCCAAAATAACAATAATCAGACGAATAAATATAGCCAAAAGGGAATACCGGAATCGTAGTCTAGCTAAGCCAGGGTCATAATGGGAGATCAGCAAATGGGGGACAAGAAGCAATGGACAGGGAGAGGGTGGAATGGATCACATAGCAGGGCAGGGATACAGGACTGACAGGAACAGGTACAAATAGATTTGGGATCAGGATCAGAGTCAGGTTCAGGTTCAGAATCAAAGTTCCAATCAGGGCACAAGACACAGCCAAGGCAAAGTATGTTGAACTTGCCAGGTTTTTATACCATTACCTGCTATCAGGTTCAGGTGATTCCTAATTGCAGGAGGAGATACATGCTCCATCCTTCCAGGATCCACCCGCTGGTGGATGCCAGTACTGCAGCCCAAAGATCACATAACACCAGAAGGGAAAGGCTCTCCTGACAGTTCAAAACTGCCAGGAGACACCTGCTGGTGGACATCAGTACTGCACGCCAAATATCAGATGGTATTACCAGCAAGTGGAACCTTTCCTGACAGTGGTAAAAACTGTCCAGTGGCACCAAAGTTTGAAGACCTCACCAAGTGAAGCCAGAAATCTTCTTAAAAATACTCATACTGCAGCACTTGGGTTTGGGTGGGAAACAAATTAACACAACATTACAGTTAGAAGATATAAAGTGCCCTATTAAGTACTAATGATCATATGAAATCAAACAAAAATGTGAAAATGCAGCAAAACCTAGTAGTGTTTACAATACACAAATAAATGATGATGTTGAAGGAGGGGTTTTGCGCAAAAACTAGCACGCTAACAAAAATTAAGTAATGGTTATGAGTAATAATCAACAGTTAGATGGCAGCACAATGGGCTTTATAAAATATTAGACATGTGCACTGTTGAAAAATTTGTTTGTTTTGGTTTTCGTTTAATTTGTTTTTAAATTTTTTCATTTTTTTTCAGGTCATTTGTTATGATTTCAATTCGTAAACTGAAAAATTTGTAATTCAGAAAATGTATAAATTCGTAAATTAGAAAATAAGAAAGGAAATCTGAAGATTCAAAAGAATAACTAACTAAATTATAATAACTAACTATTTAATTATAGGTATTGTAATTTCCCTTTAAATTTGGCTGTTAGTTTTTATTTTTTATAAATTCTGTATTTTACACAATTTTTCCTTAACATGCTTCTACATAGTCTTGATTCTGCCAGTATATTACACTTCATTAAATACATTCAATTATTTCCAGACTTAGTACACTCTTCATTTTCCCATTTTCCCTCCCTTCCCACTCCTCTCCCAAAAAGAAAAACAGTTGTTTTTTACCTACTCGTTAGCCCTTGTCCCCTCCCTATATGGGACCCGTGTCTTTCTATACCTCCCATCTTGATCGTTCATTGTCAGAGTAAGATTCTCCATTTGTTGAATTTCTGCAATTCTTGCAAACTATTGTGCTCTAGATGGAGGATTTTCACATTTCCACAGGACAGGGACACATGCCCTCACTGCCACCAGCAAATGTTTCAATAAAGAGTTTTTAAATTTTTCAACTGAAAATTGGGATATCAAACAATAAATATTTGTCCGGGTTCTCTCCTAATCTTGTTCCTGTTATTAATTCTATAGTTTCACCTACCATTTTCAAAAGTTCTTGAATTTTCACACATTCCCAGAAAACATATGTAGTATAGTTTCTTATGCTTCCTTGCATCTCCAGCACTTTTCTGTTATTTGGGGATATATCCGATGTAGGACTTTTGGTGTTCTGTACCATCTGGTAAGGATTTTGTATTCCCCCTCCTGGTATCTATTTGCCACTGATGCTTTGTGATTTTACCTCAAAATCCTGTCTATCTGCTTCTGAAAAAATACTACGCCCAGATCCCTCTAATTCCGTTAATTTAAAAATATGACAGAGTGTGTTTTATTAAATCTCCTTTCAGACATGTCTCTTCAAAACTTGTCATTAGAGCTTCATTCCTTACATTGGGGTGGCTAATAATTGGCCAGTGGTCAATGGACAGGAGCACAAAAAATAACGAATGCCACATCTAAAAAAATGGAATGAAAAAATGTATAATAATAATAAAAAAAGTTATTATTATTGTAATTTTTTATTATTAAAATTAGTAACGTTCCATTCATTTAGATATAGCATTAATTATTTCGGATAATTCATAACTTTGCATAAATTCGTATTCGTTACGTTCACTAACAGACAAATTAGAAAAGGAAATTCCAATACCTAAAATTTAACCACTTAAGGACCGCCGCATGTACATTTACGTCGGCAGAATGGCACGGACGGGCACATCAACGTACCTGTACATGGCTGCTTTGACGTGGGTCGGGGGTCCGATCGGGACCCCCCCGGTACATCCGATGGTCCCGGTGGCTGTAGGAGCAATCCGTGCTGAGGGGGCGGCAGTTCGTTTTTGTCCGCCCCCTCCGGATCGCTCCCAGCCAATCCACGCGCTCCCCTGCAGTGTTATTTCCTCCTCCTGTGTAAACACAGGAGGAGGAAGTGATGTGATCTCTGCTCTCGGCGGTTATTTAAACCGCCACTGAGGAGAGATCACATCACATAGTAAGTCTGCACAACACTACACGGACACCAGTACACGCAGGCACATTAACCCCTTGCGATCACCCCCCTCCCCCCTGTCACAGTGTCACTGAATGCAGTGATCATATGTACTGATCACTGCAGTTAGTGTCAGTGTGACAGGCAGTGTGACAGTCAGTTAATGTTAGGTCTAGGGGTAGCCCCTGTAACCCCCCTAATAAAGTATTAACCCCTTGATCACCGCCCTAGTTAACCCTTTCACTCCCTATTGCCAGTGTCACTAAGCGATAATTTTTCTGATCGCTGTATTAGTGTCGCTGTTAGTGTCGCTAGGTAGCTATTTTTTTTTTATTGTGATTTTTTTTTACTAAAGACATGTGGCTAAATGAATTTTGGCCTAAATGTCTGACTAAAATTTAGTTTATTTGATTTTCCTTATAACAAAAAGTAAAAAATATAGATTTTTTTTTAAAAATGTCGCTCTATTTTTGTATATAGCGCAAAAAATAAAAATCGCAGAGGCGATCAAATACCACCAAAAGAAAGCTCTATTTGTGGGGAAAAAAAGGACGCAAATTTTGTTTGGGAGCCACGTCGCACGACCGCGCAATTGTCAGTTAAAGTGACGCAGTGCCGAATCGCAAAAAGGGGCCTGGTCCTTTACCTGCATTTTGGTCCGGGTCTTAAGTGGTTAATAGTTAGTTATTATTATTTAGTTAGTTACTCTTTAGAATTTTTGTATTTTCTTTCTTATATTCAGATTTTCAAATTTATGAGTTCATGAATTCACTATTTACTAAGTTATTATTAGTTAGTTATTATTTTAATTTTTTTGTTGTCTTTTATGTTAGTTAGTTAGTTATTATTATTTAGTTAGTTACTCTTTAGAATTTTTGTAATTTCTTTCTTATATTCAGATTTTCACATTTATGAGTTTATGAATTCGCTATTTACTAAGTTATTATAGTTAGTTATTATTTTATATTTTCAAATTTCCGGGTTTTTGGATTTCTGAATTTCTGAATTTTTGAATTTTTGAATTTTAGAACTTTTGAATTTACAAACTTACAATTTTATGAATTTTTGAATTTATGAATTTTTAAATTTATGAATTTTCTATTATTTGAATTTATTAATAATTGGAAACATTTACGTTAATTTGGATGTTTCCTAATGAATAAATGTGTTGAAATCCGTTAAAAAAAACTAATTTAGGAACGAAAAAAATTGCACATGTCTACGAAATTTATAGAATGCAATGCAATATAAGATTATTCATTTATCAGGATAGTCACCTACCTAATGGTACTAGGCATGTGCAAAAGGGAAAAATGTGTTTTGTTTCGTTTTAATTCGTTATTTAATTAATTTTGTTAAGTTAGATTCGTTACATGTGTTAAATTCGTTTTCGGACTTTGTTCGTTTTCGAACGAATTTCAAAAAATCCGGTCGAAATCAAAAATATTTCGACCAGATTCGAAAACAAATAGTCTCTTTTTGAATAGAATTTGTTTTCGAATTCAGTTTGAATATCATTTTTTTTTTTGAATTCCGATCAAATTTCGTCCACGGGTTTTCGATTCGGAATCGAAAACATTCGTTTGGAATCGGTAAATTTGTTTATTTTTGTAAATTTGTTTATATTGCAATTTGGCAATTCGTATGCATCGGAATGTCCGAATAATGAAAAATGTGTCCGAATTTCGATTTGGAACGAAACAAAATGCACATGCCTAAATGGTACACAAGGGGCATGTAGTAGGGGGAAGTCAAAGATGAAGATACCAAAATGAGGACATGACAAGTGACCATGTGTCCCATTTGTTTTGGAATTATTGAATGGTGTCTTGGATAGATGGATGAATTCTCTTCATAAGAATTAGCGAGTCTGTTATAGACTTCAGCTATGGAGGTTTATTGTGAATGCCAATGTAAGGTGATAACCCATTGTACTACACTAAACAGGAGAGGTAATAAGTTTCTCATGATGATAAGAGATGGAGGGGAAACAATAAACATATAGGAAGAGTTAGTATAATGAGTTGTACTGTCTACTAGACAGCTAAAGCCATAACTAGTGGCAATGGTGTGCACAATATCCTGACGGAACATGATATGAACACATATTTTGGATGGATATATGATGATGATTTTTATGGAGTCTTTTATTGACATTAACCACTTAAGGACCGCCTCCTGCATATACGTCGGCAGAATGGCATGGCTGGGCAAATTTTCCCGCAAACCAACCCGATAAACGCTTATTGCAATTTCTTTTACCAAAAATATGTAGAAGAATACTGTACGTATCGGCCTAAACTGAGGGAAATTTTTTTTTTTTTTATATTTTTGGGGGATATTTATTATAGCAAAAAGTAAAATTATTGCATTTTTTTCAAAATTGTCGCTCTATTTTTGTTTATAGCGCAAAAAATAAAAACCGCAGGAGGTGATCAAATACCACCAGAAGAAAGCTCTATTTGTGGGAAAAAAGGACGCCAATTTTGTTTGGCAGCCACGTTGCACGGCCACGCAATTGTCTGTTAAAGCGACGCAGCGCCGAATCGCAAAACCTGGTCCGGGTCTTAAGTGGTTAAGTATTAATATAGTCAGGATTGAATCACATTATATGAACATATATATATTGATGACACATATGCACACTTGTCTGAATTGACTTTATTGATGTTATTTGAATTTTTTTTTTAACATGAAATAGGTAATACTCAACCCTTTCATGCCTAAGCCTATTTCTAACATTTGTTGCTTACGAGTTAAAATCCATATTTTTTTCTAGAAAATTACTTATAACCCCAAAACATTATATATATCTATATACCGTATATACCGTATATACTCAAGTATAAACCGACCAGAATATAAGCCGAGGCACCTAATTTTACCACAAAAGGAGCCAGGTTTTGAAAAATCGGTGCTCCCTGGCTGTAGTTCCCCCAGACAACAAACTTTGCACACTTGTAGAGGAGAACTAGGGCTACATGTGTGCCAAGATTCGGGTCCAGGGAACCTTTGACCGGCCAGTACCGGGTCCCCAAATTTACACTGTGGATTACACAAAGTAAAACTGGCAGTAACGCACAGAACTATACAGCATTAAACTTGCAGCAAGACACAGAACTATATGGTGTTAAACTTGCAGGAACGCACAGAACTATATGTAGCATTAAACCTGCAGTAACACACAGAACTATACGGCCTTAAACTTGCAGTAACACTCAGAACTGTAGGGCATTAAACTTGCAGTAACACACAGAACTTTAAATTTATTATGGCTGCTGAGCCCCGACAACATGGTCAGTTTACATGCCGCTGTCATCCGTGGCTCTCCTCTGTCTTCCTCTCACCCCTCCCTGACTGTCAGTTTGTACAAGTACCCACCTCTCCCCTCCTGCTGCTAACGTTTATTTTAAATGTTCACACAATCTTCTCTGTTTGCTAATGACAGGTGACCCAGTGTGTATGCTTTATAAATAAATAGCCGTTCTATACCTGGTTTCAGAGCGCCGCTTTGCACGCACATGACCAGCTACCTCTCTCTTCCTCCCCTCCTGACTGACTTGAACTTGCAGTAAGGCACAGAACTATATGGCGTTAAACTTGCAATAACGCAATGAAATATACGTGTTAAACTTGCAGTAACACACAGAACTATATGGCGTTAAACTTGCAGTAATGCACAGAACTATATGGCGTTCAACTTGCAGTAACGCAGAAAACTATATGGCGTTAAACTTGAAGTAATGCACATAACTGTATGGCGTTAAACTTGTAGTAACACACACAACTATATGGTGTTAAATTTGCAGTAATGCACATAACTGTATGGAGTTAAACTTGTAGTAACACACACAACAATATGGCATTAAACCTGCAGTAACACACATAACTGTACAGATTTAAACTTTAAGTAATACACATAACTATATGGTGTTAAACTTGCAGTAACACACAGAACTGTATCCCATTAAACTTGCAGTAACGCACAGAACTTTACAGCGTTAAGCTTGTAGTAACGCACAGAACTTTACAGCGTTAAGCTTGCAGTAACGCACAGAACTCTATGGTGCTAAACTTGCAGTAACACACAGAACTATATGGCGTTAAACTTGCAGTAACGCACAGAACTATATGGCGCTAAACTTGCAGTAATGCACAGAAATATATGGCGCTAAACTTGAAGTAATTGCCAGAAATATATGGCGCTAAACTTGCAGTAATGCACAGAAATATATAGTGTTAAACTTGCAGTACACTCACACTTGCTGAACTATATCTACATTCACACTAATATAAAGATGAATGTCGCCCTACACTTACACTGAACTATCCATAGATTCACACTAAACTGATAGTGCTATTTGATTCTATTGTCAGTATAAAAATAACACTAACTGTCTAGTAGCACTGAACAGAGCCCTTTTATTTTTCTATCCATCCTGCTATCACACTCCAAATCGACGCTATGGAAAAATACTTTTATAGTGTGGGGCGGGATTAAGAGAAATGAGCCATGATTGGATACAGTCATCATGACAGCATCCAACCATGGCTCTGACAGTGCTCTGTGCCCTGATTGGGCAAAGCTTGCATTGCTTCATCCAATCAGAGCTTTCAATGCACTGGACAGCGGCCCAGTGCATTGTGGTCATTCGGCCTGCCAAACAAATGGTCGAATGACCCTATAATTAATTTGCTCAGAGAACATCCAAACAGTCGGTCTGAACTGTTTACCCATTCTTAATAGCTGAGAGCAAGACAATTTCTGTGCAAGCAAAGGAGAAGTAGAGAAAGACTTGGGGCCAGATTCACAGAGCGATTACGCCTGCTTAACAGGAGATGCGCGTGCGTAAGTCTAAATGTGCGTGTGCGTTTCGATGCACGGCATCCCCGAAACGAGATACGCAAGAAATCTACTTTTTTTGTCCAGCGTAATTTCGTTAGACAGGCGCATCCATCCGCGCAAAACTGCGCTAGACAGACCATTGATTTGCTAGTCAAATATGCTAATGAGGGACTTACGGGTATCCACAAAAGAACGTTGGGGCAGCGCAGGCTACGCAGTGTGCGCAACAGCAAAATGTCCTGTCTAAAATTAGACCATATAAAAGCTGGTCTAAAAAGAGAAAAAACGTCTACATGTTAGATAAAGCAACACTGTTAGTGAGGAGCTCAGCAGTCACACGTGTTGCACAACAATCTGTATGCCAACATGCCAGGGGCATCGTCGCGCATAGCTATACTACTGACTTTAGATGAGCAAAGAAGGAGGAGGGCACGGAGGATGGCACGGGAGAGGATATACCGCACACGCATAGACCTCTTTGGCATGAGTGATTCTGAGGTGTATCACATCTTCAGATTCACCCCTCATGCCATCATGGAATTAACCACAACCCTGCAGGAGGACATCACCAGCCCAACACAACGCTCACATGCAGTGCAGCCACTGGTCAAGGTCATGGCAACACTCCATGTCCTTGCCAGTGGCTCTTTTCAGCGAATAAGTGAAGTGGTGACTGGGATGTCACAATCCTCCATGAGCAGATGTGTGTACCAGGTTGTCCCCGCAATCCTCAGACGCATGGCCAACCAAATCATCAAACCCACCACTGAGGACCTGCGGCTGAAGGCAATGACAGATTTCTACAGAATTGCCAGATTCCCACGCACCATCGGGGCCATTGATTGCACACATGTGGCACTCCAGCCCCCCCATGAGACAGAGCACATGTACCGCAATCGGAAGCATTGGCATTCCATCAACGTACAGGTGATAGTCAATGCCCAAGGCCTCATATGGCACGTCCGTGCCAAACACCCCGGATCCAGCCATGACAGCTACATCTACAATCAAAGCCACATCCGAATGGAATTCGATCAGAACGTGTATGGGGCCCCCTGGCTGGTTGGTGAGTGACATGGGTGGCAGGCATGACTGTACCCCCCCATAATGCACACATCACAAGGGGCACATGCATGACTAACATCCTCCTGTCTTTTCCCTTACAGGTGACTCTGCATATGCACTGGGACCCCATCTCATGACTCCTATCCGGAACCCCCAAACCCCAGGAGAGGAAAGATACAATCAAGCACATGCCCAAACACGTGCAGTGGTGGAGCGCACCTTTGGCCTCCTGAAGTCATGTTTCCGATGCCTGGATAAGTCTGGGGGTACCCTCTTGTATTCCCCAAACTTTGTGTGCCATATCATCGGTGCATGTTGCTTGCTGCAAAACTTTGCAGTAAGAAAGGGCCTGCAGATTGACCTACGTGATGACCTGACCCCTGAACCAGACAATCCCCCCCTAACAGAGGGTCCCCCGTCTTCTGAGGGAAGAGCAGCCAGGAGACAGCTCACATTGGGCATCTTTGCACGTTAAACACACACATTAATCATGGCACAATGAGAATGCATGCATGCACACCACTGTGGTCCCTAGCACACACACCCCACATCCTTATCAAATTGGATTGGCACCAGTCCACCATGCAGGACTTGTGAGCAGCAAACGCCATGCCAAGGCTCCAATTATTACATTCATACACCATTCACACGGACCTGGGGATCACTTCTCCCTGGTCCTGGGGAACCCTTCTCCACCAAAATTGAGGGTGACACCCCTTTTCCGGCAGGAATGTCACCCCCACATTCAAACAGCATTCACAACCCAAAAAAAAATAAAAAATGACCAGCAAAATCAAAAAAATTCCAGCAAAAAAAAAAGAAGGGGGAAAAACAAATTAGTGCCCTTGACGTGAGCCACGCCTGGGGCGCCCCCGGCCATGGCCCCGGCTCCTCAGGGGAGACTCATGGGGAGGGGGAAAACCGGGGAAGGAGGAGCAGCCCCTGATCTCTGCCCACCTGGCTGCCTGCCCTCCAAGGACACAGCTATTCTGTCCAGGGCACCACCTAGTGTTGCCGTGTTGGCCTGGATAGCCTGGGTGAGGGCCCTCACATCCTGCCCAACGCCTGCTGATGTAGTCTGCCGGTCGTTAAGGCAGTTTGTGAAAGCCCGGGAGTGGCAGTCCAGGTTCCCCAGCGTATCCTTGATGGAGGACAGGCTCTCCTCCATCCGCACCAATGTCTGGCTGACCTGTCCCAGATGGCGGGTCTGGAGGAACTGGTCCCTTCTCAGAGTGGCGGGTAGGAGATCGGCCACCCCCTGGTCTTCTGGGTCGCCTTCCTGCCTCCAGCTGATGCTTGTGGCCGGGGAGAAGGGGAGGCCCTTGGGAGAGGAGCCATGTTGGGGGAGGAGGGTGGGGCTCCCCCTTAGGGAAGGCTGCCTGCTGCCAGCCAGAGGGGAACGGTCCTCCAACAACAATAGGCCAGTGCCTGACATGGACTCCTCCTCAAATTCCTCCTCCTCAACCTCCTCCTCTTCAACCTCCTCCGCGGACTCCGGCCTTGTCGGGGGGGCCTCATTAGGCTGCTGTCCTGGGGATGGTGCGGTCAGGCCAGATGGCCCTGCACCCTCCTGCACATCTGTGGATGACACAAAACATTCACAGGTTGGAGGATCCACACACTTGCCACATATTCCCTTTCACACAGATTTCTCACCGCTCCAGGTGAGCCCCGTGTGCAATCAAGGGTTGTTGAACCAGCAAGGTGCTGGCAATGCTAATGATAGCAAATAGAAGGACGAAAACTGGACAGCCGCACTCCGAAATCACTTAAAATGGCTTAAGCCATGACTAAGCACTGATTGTAAGTGCGAAACGCGTCGGCCATACTGTATTTTGTTGGTTGCAGTGACTGTGTGTACAGTTGAAAAAAAAAAGACAACTTATTTTAAGTGATTTCGGAGTGCGGCTGTCCAGTTTTCGTCCTTCTATTTGATATTCCCTTTCACCCCCTCCCCCACACATGCTACACACCTGATATAAAAAAAAATTACCTGGCACCACGGGCTCCGGACTTGAGTCAAAGCCGGGCAGGCCCTCCACTTCATGCCGATGAAAGGTCAGGGCCACCGCACGCTCCTCCGCTGTCAGCCTAACACGGCATGGTGGCCCCCTCCTGTGGCCCTGGCATGGGCAAGAATTTTGGCCAGCTTCTTTTTGACCAGACGCCGGAGGTCATTAATCTTTTTATCAATCCCAGACCGGTTCCGTGTCTCCCCCTCCCCCGCTGAATTGACCTGCTCAGTGATGATGTCCAAAATCTCCCTCCTCCTGGCCGGGGTGGTGTTGGCACTGTCCGGGCCGTGGACGAAACACCCATAATCGCTAATGGCCCGGGCAAGAATTTGTTTCTCCCCCAAAGTGAAATTTAGTTTTCTCTTTCTCTCTGTCATACTCATACAAAAACTCACTCCCAGTCAACAAAAATCAGTCACAAAAACAAGCACAACCAATTAAGCAAGAACACACACAAAGAGAAAACTAACACCCAAAAAATCACACAAGCACTCAGCAAAAATCAGTCACAAAAACAAACAGCAACAATTAAGCAAGAAAACAAACGACCAGAAATATATCAAACAGTCTCTCAAACACTTATCAAAAAACACTTTCAAAGATCTACTAACAAACACTTGATCACACCGTACACTAATCTGACAAATACAAAACACAACGCAACTAACAACGGGACAAAAGCACTTTGTTAAATGGGAAGGGACAAAGGGATGTACT
Organism: Rana kukunoris; assembly: GCA_029574335.1. Classification (NCBI taxonomy): domain Eukaryota; kingdom Metazoa; phylum Chordata; class Amphibia; order Anura; family Ranidae; genus Rana; species Rana kukunoris. Next base: position 93,302,093 of record CM056055.1, on the reverse strand, counting down.
TTTGCAATGAAAGTGCGTTTGTGTCTGTCTATTTATGCTGTCTGCGTAGTCCTTAGTCCATTTCCAATTTCACTGATTGCGCCGTTCCCGAGTTGTGAGCATGCGCACAGAGGTGCTGACCATGGTCTCCTTCAAGCGCGCATGCGCGAGCCGGCCGGTCCTTCATTTGCATGGGGTCACGGCTCATTTCATGTAACACGCCCACGTCTTTCCCAATTTGTATTACTCCGCCTTACGCCTCTGAAATAACGTTATGCATGCGCAATTTTCTGCGTAAAAGCTACGAGAATAGGGTGATTACGCGGCTACATTGCGCAAGTCTAACGTAAAGGCGGTGCGCTACGCCGGTCCAATAATGCGCAGATGTACCTGAATCTGGCCCTTGGGCTATACAATCCAAATCAAAGAGCATAATTTGACCAAATCATAGAGCATCCTAAGTGCTGAATAAGACATGTCCAGAAATGCCAAGTTGGCATGAAAAAAATGCATTGGGTTGTGCAGATTGTAGTCAGTGAGGACCAATGAAAAAATAAAAAGGTTTCTGATAAAAGTCATCAGATAGATCACTAGGAAGACCACAAAAAGTCCATTCATGGTCAGTGGATGGTCTGACTAACAAGAGTGAAAGACGTAATCTCTGTCACATTGCTCATATTACTCTTTTTTTAATTCACTATTGAAGAATAATATAATTATGAATCAGTTAATTAACCAGATACACCAGACTAGAGGAAATTTCCCCCACCGTGACCTGTAATGGAAAGGAATCCCCCCACTAAGAGGTAAATATGGTCTTGAGACTAGTGTTGAGCGGAATACGCCATATTCGATTTCGCGATATTTATCGAATATTCGTGATATTTTATAAAAAAAAACAATATTGCGAAATTTCGCTAATGCGATTGCGAATTGATTGCGAAATTCTCGTCCGCGCATGCGCGAGAACAACACGCGAAAACGGAGATCATTTCCTGGATCTTTGCCAGTCGATTTTGTGCTGCCCTGCGAAGCGAAGATGGCGGGGAGTAACTTTACATCCAGTGAGGAAAACCTGCTGATTAGTGTAAGTAATTTCACCACTGTTATTTCATTATCTTTAACTGCATTTTAGACTATTTTAAAAGTTAGGATATAAGATCAGATATTAGTATTTCCCAAAAAGTGTGTCTCCAGCTGTTGCAAAACTACAACTCCCAGCATGCCTGGACAGCTGCAGACACCCTGGTTGGTAAATGTGTATTTAGGCACTTTTCTTGCTATTTAGCATAATCAACATGTTGTGGACATAGGACGTATGCGAACGTCCTGACTTCAGGGTCCTTAAGGCCCAAGGACGTTCAAATACATATTGCCCTTTAGATGTTGCAGAACTACAACTTCCAGCATGCCTGGGCATGCTGGGACTTCTAGTTTTGCAAGTTCTGCAGGCCCACATTTTTCAGACCACTATACACGGGTCTCTAAACTGTGGCACTCTAGATGCAGCAAAAGTAAAATTCTTAGCATGCACTGACAGACCATGCCTGATCGGAGTAGTAGTTTTGCAACAGCTGGAGGCGCACTGGTCTTGAAACCCTGAGTTAGGTAACAAACTTGCAGTGTTTTGCAACCATTGTGCCTCCAGCTGTTGCAAAACTACAACTCCCTGCATGCAACTGGCTGCAATAACCCCCCCCCCCTCTCCCCCAATGTGAATGGGCTGGGGCTTACAGTGTGCTTCTAGCTGAAGCAAATTTGGCGCTGCAGCTCAAACCCTCAGCGGGAAACTACTGTGAACCCCACGCCCCTCTGACTGTACCATAAAAACACTACACCACACAAAATAAAAATTAAAAAACACAACATATACACATACCCCTACATAGCCAGCCTCCCCTCCACAATAAAAAAGAAAAACGTCTGGTACGGCACTGTTTCCTAAACGAAGCCTACAGCTGTTGCAAAACAACTCCCCAGTATTACCGGACACTCGGACAGCCATTGACTGTCCAGGCATGCTGGGAGTTAAAGTATAATTGTGGTACAGCTGGTGACATTGAGCTACATGGTGTATCAGAGCATGCAGGTAGTTGTAGTTTTTAAATAACATCAACTCCATTATTTATTCAAAATTAATTCATCAAAAAGTCAAAAGAAACAAACATATTATTGTTCATATATAAAGATAGGGATGGAAAAAAAATCTATTGTACAGGCCCAGTATAAGGGTCAAAAAATAATTATAGCGGTCAGATGAATAGCAACTCATTTCTCCCCTATACGTGTATCCTGTGATGTTACTCATATATACATAATTATGCAAATGATAATGGCTGCTATAGTTATGCAAAAAAGGTGGCGACCAAAATGGCAAGATATAAAATCTGTCATGTTACCCCTGTCAGTCATTAATAAGGCGAGAATGCTTCCAATTGTTGAATACCATACATTTACGTCATATATCCATAAGGGTTTAAACAAAAGTATTATTATAATATACTTTGTTCTTCATCTTGCAGAGGTTCCTGCAACAGGAATATGACCAAATTCGGAGCCAGCAGAAAAAAAAAAATTGTCTGCTCCCTATTGGGGGAGTTACGGAAGGTGCATGGCCGCACACATGACCACATGGCCATCTTAAAAAAGTGGTCTGACCTAAAGAGGCGCCACATGGCCCGGGTCACACAGTTCCGTGATGAATTTCATCCAGGTAAGTTATTGGTGACAGTTATGTAAGGTCATATGTAATTAACCTTAGGGCAGATGTTGTTAACCCAGACGCCATGTTGTGGTAACATATATCACCACCCAAGGTATTCATAGTACTGTTGAAAAAAGACATGGGACAGCAGACAGGAACACTTATTAACTATAATTAAACTAAATAAACAAGACACACCAATAATGTACTAATACTGGCCGAGGCTGCTTTATTATTGGATTTCAGACATATATTTTAAATAAATACTTTAATAACTTAAAAAACAGCCTAGTCACTACGGCTCGGGCTGTACATAAATATATTCCAACTTTAAAATGTATCCAACAACAACTAAACTAAACAGATTTGTCCCCCTTAGTATAATTTTTTATTTATTTTTTAAAACAAAGGTGACCATCCCACATAATTAGCAGCCGCGACAAAAAGAAAAGAAAAAAGGGGGGGGTTGGGGAACACCACAGTCCTGTCTACTGAGGCGACTGAGAACAAGGCTGACGGAACCCTACTTATATACCCCTAACACTGTATTTTTCCAGAACCAACTGGTACCAGGCCCACAGGCCTAAAAAGTGCGGGAAAAGCACGTGTAGGCCGCGTGATCACCTCGTGCTCACCTAAAAACCGGGAAAAACACGTTTTCCAGCTAACTAGGCCACGTGAGGACCAGCTTACACCTAAAGAGCCCTATTATGTTCCCAAAAGGGGAACTTTAAACCGTCACTACTAATTTTATTAAGTCCTGCCGCTTTCCCATGAGAAAAGGGGGAATTGAAACCTTCTCCCCCTTTTCTATCATTATTCCATCAAGTTAAACCATAGAATTAAAGTGGTGGTGTGGTGGGTTAAAGGGGAAGGGGTAGTATTTTATAACTGAATTACCACTAAATTCCTGTGCTAGGCGTGGGGTTAGAATAGTAATCCTGTGTACTCCATCAGGCCCTTTTTTTAACATGATATCGTCAGAATAATACAAAGGAAATACAAACAGCTCATTTTACCATGGTGGCAGCCCAGCTCACACTCAGTCCCCTGTAGTGCCAGCAAGACCCTTTAATATAACATTATCCCATTGGTTAACTGTCTATATAAATAAATTTGTATTCATATACAATTGTCACGTACCTGGTTATGGAGCCCAATGTGCAGGGAGCGGCCTCTCGTAAGCCTCTGACTCAGGAACCCCTGGTAGAGCAGACAGGGGGTACGGAGTCTGGAGGGACACAAGCGCCTGGTGGGAAGCTGGAGATGGACCGGAAGAGGAAGTGAACAGGTGTTGACGAGGTCCTAGCAGAAATCCAGCAAACACAGGAACGGTGTTGTAGCGCTTGTGAATAGGAGCCAAGGGATTGTCAGACACTGGATCAGGCACCAATCAGGAGACGGAGACAGGTCCGAGGGTTGAATCAGGTTCAGACCGGGTCGGTGAATCAGGTAAGCAGACAGCAAGGCAGGTTTAAGCAGAGTCGGTAGTCGGATCAGGCCGGGGTCAGAGGCAGGCTGCAGGCAGAGAAGGGTCAACGGAAGCCGGGTCAGGTATTCGGTAATCAGGCAGACAGGTAACAGGTTCAGATTCAGTCACGGATTGCTGCAGACTGGTCAGCAAGATACAGTGGGATCACATGGTTTAAATAGCAGTTCTTGGCGCCGAAATGACGTCAGCGCGCGTGCGCTCTCGTCGCGCGCGCCACGTGCGCGCTCCCGCCGCTCGCGCCACGCACATCACGCGCGCGCACCCGCGCGCCCCCGCGCATGCGCTGAAACAGACTTCTCCTGGCGCTGTCAGTATTGGTAAGATTCCTGTATCTCTTATCATGACAACAATACAGCAGAGTACACAGAATTTGCATACGTTATTAGAAATCATTTTTACATATATGAACATTGTGTTATTATAGGAGCTCCTCTACCATCTGTGCGCCCCAAGCGCACAAGGCGACAGGCCGCAGAGGAGGAGCAGGAGGATGCACAGGAGGAGAGGGATGAGGAGCAGCCAGGGCCCTCCCAGTCTTTACCCCCAGCTCTTGTTGAGGAGCAAGAGGATGAGCTGCAACCCCCCCCCCCAAATTCCTGGTCAATCGGGTGATGGAGAAGAGGAGCAGGAGGATGAGACAGTTCCTGTGAGCCTCAGTCAGGAGGGTAAATATGTGCACAAAGATTAATAACATTTCAACAATAAGATGTAGATATAAAAATGGACAGCATTTAAAGCGCACCCGTCAGATTTCAGAACAATAATATGGTATTTATGATAGAAGTATATGTGCTAGACACATAACAATTGTATAGACATGATAATGATTGTTTAATAAGCAACATAAATATTTTATTTATTTGGTAACGGTCTTTGAAATCTGAATTTTTTTTTCTTATATCCTAACAGTTTTAAAAAAGATGGAAGAAAACCACATTCTGACCCAGAGGACCATTCAGAAAATCCTATCAAATCGTAGGAAAATCCGCATATTAGACCTCCAAAACCAACAGCTGGATCAACAGGTGATAAAGAATTTGGAGGCGATGACTGAGCTTCAGAAGCTCATGCAAAATCACATTTAAATTTATTTTTCTTTTAAAAAAAAGTGTTATTCTTTTAAAATGTTTCCTTTCTTAATGAGATTGTTAGGTTTTTCAACACATCTAACTCACATGTAACACATCAACATCAACATCAACATCAACACATCTAACTTCATAATAACCAAAAACATTTTATACTATTATTTTATTTAACACAAACCTAAGACAAACTAAAATACACAGACACAGACACTACTAACACAAACTAAACAGTTGAAAAATTAATATAACAAAAGCTACAATATATATATATAGAGAAATAGAGAGAGAGAGAGCGAGAAAGAGAGAGAGTGCAGATTTGCTCTTGCAGACAGGCTAATGGTTGCAGTATAAAGGCCGCAAACCAGGGTTAAACATAAAGTTCAGTGTTTTAGTCACACTTGCTGTTACGATCCGGTCTGGTAGCTTGTAGCGGAGGCTGTTGGTGGATCCGCTGTGCCAGAGAGGTCATGAAGCATTACTCAGCATGAAGGCAGCAGCAGTAGTATTAAAATATAATGTAATTATTACACAGGCAACATTTACAAGCAGTAGTGGTAATAGTACTAGATAGCATCTAAAACACTTGGGCAAGACTCGACAGCAGCAGTAGTGGTAATAGTAGTATATAGTGGCAAATAACTTGTGACATAGGTGTCTGAGCAGCAGCAGTAATAGTAGACAATATAGTGTTTTATCACCTGGAAAAGAGGTGCCATGAACAGCAGCAGCAGTAGTGGTAATAGTAGTATATAGTGGCAAATAACTTGTGACATAGGTGTCTGAGCAGCAGCAGTAGTAGTAATAGTAGACAATATAGTGTTTTGTCACTCGGGAAAGAGGTGCCATGAACAGCAGCAGCAGCAGTGGTAATAGTAGTATATAGCGGCAAATAACTTGTGACATAGGTGTCTGAGCAGCAGCAGTAGTAGTAATAGTAGACAATATAGTGTTTTGTCACTCAGGAAAGAGGTGCCATGAACAGCAGCAGTAGCAGTGGTAATAGTAGTATATCCTATTGGTTCCCTCGTTTTAGCCACGCCACGTCACGTCACGTCACTTCCGGTGAGACCGACCTGTGCTTGCGTTCCATCGTGAGACGCACGCCGCCGTACACGGCGCTCCCAACAAGCTCCTCCAGTCTGTCCCACTTGCTGTCTTCCATCTACAGCACCTCACCACCATGTGCGGACACCCCTCATACACCGGACGATGACTACATCCACGGTCTCATATATGCCTATTATCCACTTTTAATGTGTGAGTAGCCATTTGGCCGTTCTCCTTTTGTACCTTATTTTATCGATTAAATACATTACTGCACTTAGATTGGGCGCATCCTTGTTTCTTTTTGTCTACCTATGTACAGAGTATGCTTCTGCTCTTCAGGGATTGCTGCCGCTAAAGTGCCAACTTGGATTTCCTGTGGACTTATGAACTTATCATATATTTTGTTTTTCATGAATACTCATTCTGATATCTAGACCACTTGCCAAGGTAGTTCTATTATCCACCTCCCCTTGCGCCATCAGACAATATATTTTTGGTAATAGTAGTATATAGTGGCAAATAACTCGTGACATAGGTGTCTGAGCAGCAGCAGTAGTAGGAATAGTAGACAATATAGTGTTTTATCACTCCGGAAAGAGGTGCCATGAACAGCAGCAGTGGTAATAGTAGTATATAGTGGCAAATAACTTGTGACATAGGTGTCTGAGCAGCAGCAGCAGTAGTAGTAATAGTAGACAATATAGTGTTTTGTCACTCGGGAAAGAGGTGCCATGAACGGCAGCAGCAGCAGTAATAGTAGTATATAGTGGCAAATAACTCGTGACATAGGTGTCTGAGCAGCAGCAGTAGTAGTAATAGTAGACAATATAGTGTTTTGTCACTCAGGAAAGAGGTGCCATGAACAGCAGCAGCAGCAGTGGTAATAGTAGTATAAAGTGGCAAATAACTTGTGACATAGGTGTCTGAGCAGTGAGCAGCAGCAGTAGTAGTAATCGTAGGCAATATAGTGTTTTATCACTCGGGAAAGAGGTGCCATGAACAGCAGCAGCAGCAGTGGTAATAGTAGTATATAGTGGCAAATAACTCGTGACATAGGTGTATGAGCAGTGAGCAGCAGCAGTAATAGTAGACAATATAGTGTTTTATCACTCTGGAAAGAGGTGCCATGAACAACAGCAGCAGTAGTGGTAATAGTAGTATATAGTGGCAAATAACTCGTGACATAGGTGTCTGAGCAGCAGCAGTAGTAATAATAGTAGACAATATAGTGTTTTGTCACTTGGGAAAGAGGTGCCATGAACAGCAGCAGCAGCAGTGGTAATAGTAGTATATAGTGGCAAATAACTTATGACATAGGTGTCTGAGCAGTGAGCAGCAGCAGCAGTAATAGTAGACAATATAGTAGTATATAGTGGCAAATAACTCATGACATAGGTGTCTGAGCAGTGAGCAGCAGCAGTAATAGTAGACAATATAGTGTTTTATCACTCGGGAAAGAGATGCCATGAACAGCAGCAGCAGTAGTGGTAATAGTAGCATATAGTGGCAAATAACTCGTGACATAGGTGTCTGAGCAGAAGCAGTAGTAGTAATAGTAGACAATATATAGTGTTTTGTCACTCGGGAAAGAGGTGCCATGAACAGCAGCAGCAGTAGTGGTAATAGTAGTATATAGTGGCAAATAACTCGTGACATAGGTGTCTGAGCAGCAGCAGTAGTAGTAATAGTAGACAATATAGTGTTTTCTCACTCGGGAAAGAGGTGCCATGAACACTCAACAGCAGCAGTGGTAAGAGTAATAAAAATGGCAAATCACTCGGGCAAGAGGTGCCATCAGCAGCAGCAGTGGTAAGACTAATAAAAATGGCAAATCACTCTGGAAAGAGGTGCCATGAACAGCAGCAGCAGTAGTGGTAATAGTAGTATTAAGTGGCAAATAACTCGTGACATAGGTGTCTGAGCAGCAGCAGTAGTAGTAATAGTAGACAATATAGTGTTTTCTCACTCGGGAAAGAGGTGCCATGAACACTCAACAGCAGCAGTGGTAAGAGTAATAAAAATGGCAAATCACTCGGGCAAGAGGTGCCATCAGCAGCAGCAGCGGTAAGAGTAATAAAAATGGCAAATCACTCGGGCAAGAGGTGCCATCATCAGCAGCAGCAGCAGCAGCGGTAAGAGTAATAAAAATGGCAAATCACTCGGGCAAGAGGTGCCATCAGCAGCAGCAGCGGTAAGAGTAATAAAAATGGCAAAACACTCGGGCAAGAGGTGCCATCAGCAGCAGCAGCAGCAGCGGTAAGAGTAATAAAAACAGCAAATAGCTCGGGCAAGAGGTGCCATCAGCAGCAGCAGTAGTAATAGAAAGTGGCAAATCTCTCGGACAAAAGGTGACAGCAGCAGTATGAGTAATATATCGGTACATAATCACTCAGCCTTTTGGCATTAGCAGTAGGAGCCCATATCGTGGCAAAATTACAAAAGCTTGAAGTTGCAGTAGCATGGTGATTAAATTTGAAAAGCAGAATGACACAGGCCTTAAGTAGCTGTAGCCTGACTATACCATAGTGCCTCATAATTTAAAAGTTTGATTAACGTTATTTCTATGCTATACATGACTTTTTAAATTCATGATGAGCATTGAGCAATTACATTTCAAAATAATGTGGCAGCAGCATCATTACTCCATATAGTGGCTTAATGACACAGCATGGAAATATTTATGCCCTTAACACTACCTGCCCACTATGAGTTTCAAAGGTCTAAAAACATCAAAGAGGTAATGAATGACAAGGGACCATTCAGCGCCCTGAACCGACGGCGGGTGCCAGAAAGTCAGCGCCGATCCAGGACTCATTCAACCGCGTCACACTGTCCACAATCAGCCTGTGAAGGGACAGGCTGTTTTCCCGCTGCAACTTGGACAGGGACACTGTAGCGGTTGGGGAGCGCCTGAAGTGGCTGGCAATCCTACGTACCCTTAGCACAATGTCACTCAACCCAGGATAGGTGCGCAGGAACTTCTGCACCACGAGGTTGAGGACATGTGCCAGACAGGGCACGTGGGTTAGACTGCCAGCCTGGAGGGCGGAGAGTAGGTTGCTGCCGTTGTCACAGACAACCATACCTGCCTGGAGCCTTCGGGGTGTCAGCCACTTCTGGACCTGAGCCTGAAGTGCGGTCAGCACTTCTTTTCCAGTGTGTCTCCGGTCCCCTAAACTAACAAGCTGGAGCACGGCCTGACAGCGCACGTGCCCCACACTTGAGTAGCTACGGGGCGCTTGCTGGGAGGCTCAGCAGCTGCGGAGACAGTGGCTTGAGGGAGACCAGCAGTTCTCCCCTGGACACCCCGGGGCGGCACCACAAAATCTGATGCCGCCAATCCCTCCCCGGCGCCTCGGAGGGTAACCCAATGGGCCGTGAAGCTGATGTACCGGCCCTGCCCATGCCTGCTGGTCCAGCCATCCATTGTGAGATGCACCCTGTCGCTGACAGCGTGATCCAGCGACAGGGTTACATTTTGCACAATGTGCTGGTGTAGGGCAGGGACACCAGTCCTGGCAAAGAAATGGCGGCTGGGGACACGCCATTGGGGTTGGGCATGCTCCAACATCTGCCTGAAGGGGTTGCAGTCCACAATGTTGAAGGGAAGCAGATGTTGGGCAATAACCCTTGCCAGGAGCCCATTGAGGGAACGCACACGTCGGTCTCCAGGGGGGAAGGGAGTGGTGCGTTCGAAGGCGTCTGAAAGCGACGCCTGGCGCCGGACGGCAGTGCAGGACACCGAAGAGGAGGGTGCTGTGGAAGTAGAGGTCTGGCTGCCGGTACCAGTACCTCTACTAGAGGGAGCGGGGGGGCATGACCTGCTGGGAACATATGAAGCTGTGGCAGGGGCTGCTGTACCCTGCACACTTGTGGAAGTAGGCCCAGACAGGTGACTTCAGCGCCGCCCTCCTGTCAGATGGGGTGACGCTGACTTGCACCTGCTGGGACTCGGTGCGCACAGGTGGAGCTGCCTGCTGCTGCTGACACCTACTGCTGCCATCACCAGTGGAGACCTTGACGCTGATCTCCCTGGTGACCTGGCGCACCGTTTCCCCAGGGTGCCTACCTTCCTCGTCGTCACTGCTGCTGTGAACCGACAAGTTAGGTGGCACCCATGTTGGGTCACCCTCCTCTTCGCCCCCAGGTATGTCAGACCCAGGGCTGAAATGTGGTGGTCTGCGGGAAACAGCTGACATGGAGCCGCTAGCCTGGCTCCGCTGTCCCCTCACCGACGCCTGGGTCTGACTAGGTGCGGGTGTTTCCTGCACAAAAACACCAGCACCACTTTGAAGGGATGTCTCTGGGATACTGACAGCAGGTACCCCATCCTCCTCCTCCATCAACCCTTCAAAAAGGTCCTGACCATCAGGACAGAACTGGATGTCTGCCTGATGCAGGGCCTCCCCCAAGATATCCCTCTCACTGTCATCAAACAGTAAGAGGCTGGACCCTTGGGGGCTGGGGGCGGGTCCTAAAGGCACCGGTGTACTGGTGGTGCTACTGGGAGTCGGGACTGACGACTCAGTGGCACTGCTGTGCCCCATATACTCCACCACTACTGGAGCCTGAGAAGACAATATCGGGCGGCTGCCCGAAGGAAAAAACTCACGGATGAGGCGGACTCCCCTTCCACCTGATCCTCTACCACTAGTAGGGGCGCGAGAGGTACCCCGTGCTGGCAGCTAGTAACTCCCCTACCCCTGCTGCCACGGCCAGGTATGCTGCTCATACTTGCTGATGTGGGGGGGGGTAAACTTTATTGGGGGGGGGGAATGTGAGAAAGGAGTGTTTGTTTTTTTAGCAAGACAGGCACGCAGACAAAGACGCAGACAAAGACGCAGACAAAGACGTAGACAGCTACTAAACTAGAATAAAACTACTACACCTACAAGTTTTTTTTGTTTGTTTTTTTAGACTGAAGGACGCAGACAAGGACGAGGACTACAAATACTAAAGTAATATGCAACACTAACTTACACAAACTTATATGACTAAACTAAAGCTAATTTTTTTTTTTTTTTTACACAGACTGACAAGGACAAAGACGAGGACTACAAATACTAAAGTAATATGCAACACTAAGGCTTCATTTCCACTGGCGTTTTTACAGCCACGTTTTTTACAGCTTAAAAACACCTGTTCATGTTTATTTTAGAAAAAAAAAATATATATATATATATTTTTTTTGGAGCTGGAGCTTTAACCACTTAAGACCCGGACCTTTACGCAGCTAAAAGACCCAAGGTGTTTTTACAATTTGGCACTGCGCTGCTTTAACTTGTAATTGCGCGGTCATGCGATGTTATATCGAAACGAAATTTGCGTCCTTTTCTTCCCACAAATAGAGCTTTCTTTTGATGGTATTTGATTGCCTCTGCGATTTTTATTTTTTGCGATATTAACGGAAAAAGACCGTAAATTTAAAAAAAAAACGATTTTTCTTATAACAAAAAGTAAAAAATATCGAATAAACTAAATTTTAGTCAAACATTTAGGCAAAAATGTATTCAGCCACATGTCTTTAGTAAAAAAAATCGCAATAAGCGTATATTTATTGGTTTTCGCAAAAGTTATAGCGTCTACAAACTAGGGTACATTTTCTGGAATTTACACAGCTTTTATTTTATGACTGCCTATCTCATTTCTTGAGGTGATAAAATGGCAGGGCAGTACAAAACCCCCCCAAATGACCCCATTTTGGAAAGTAGACACCCCAAGGAAACTGCTGAGAGGCATGTTGAGTCCATTGAATATTTTTTTTTTTTGTCCCAAGTGATTGAATAATGACCAAAAAAAATAAAAAATTACAAAAAGTTGTCAGTAAATGATATATTGCTCACACATGCCATGGTTATATGTGGAATTGCACCCCTAAATACATTCTGCTGCTTCTCCCGAGTACGGGAATACCACATGTTTGGGACTTTTTGGGAGCCTAGCCGCGTACGGGACCCCAAAAACCAAGCACCGCCTTCAGCATTTCTAAGGGCGCAAATTTTTGATTTCACTCCTCACTACCTATCACAGTTTCGAAGGCCATAAAATGCCGAAATAGCACAAAACCCCCCCAAATTACCCCATTTTGGAAAGTAGACACCCCAAGCTATTTGCTGAGAGGCAGGTCGAGTCCATGGAATATTTTTTATTTTGACACAAGTTGCGGGAACATGACAAACTGATTTTTTTTTACACAAAGTTGTCACTAAATGATATATTGCTCACACATGCCATGGTTATATGTGAAATTGCACCCCAAAATACATTCTGCTGCTTCTCCCGAGTACGGGAATACCACATGTTTGGGACTTTTTGGAGCCTAGCCGCGTACGGGACCCCAAAAACCAAGCACCGCCTTCAGCATTTCTAAGGGCGCAAATTTTTGATTTCACTCCTCACTACCTATCACGTTTTGAAGACCATAAAATGCCAAGATGGCAAACAACCCCCCCAAATGACCCCATTTTGGAAATAAGACACCCCAAGCTATTTGCTGAGAGGCATGTTGAGTCCATGGAATATTTAATTTTTCTGCCCCAAGTCATTAAATAATGACCAAGAAAAAAAAAAAAAACATTTACAAAACGTTGTCACTAAATGATATATTTCTCACACATGCCATGGTTATATGTGGAATTGCACCCCAAAATACATTCTGCTGCTTCTCCTGAGTACGGGGATACCACATGTGTGGGACTTTTTCTGAGCCTAGCCGCATACGGGACCCCGAAAACCAATCACCGCCTTCAAGATTTGTGTGAGTGAAATCAAAAATTGATGTCCTTAGAAATCTTGAAGGCGGTGATTGGTTTTTGGGGTCCCGTACGCGGCTATGCTCCCAAAAATTCCCACACATGTGGTATCCCCGTACTCAGGAGAAGCAGCAGGATGTATTTTGGGGTGCAATTCCACATATAACCAGGGCATGTGTGAGGAATATATCATTTAGTGACAATGTTTTGTAAATTTATTTATTTTGGTCATTATTCAATCACTTGGGGCAAAAAATTTAAATATTCCATGGGCTCAAAATGCCTCTCAGCAAATAGCTTGGGGTGTCTTCTTTCCAAAATGGGGTCATTTGGGGGGGTTGTGTGCCATTTTGGCATTTTATGGCCTTCAAAACTTTGATAGGTAGTGAGGAGTGAAATCAAAAATTTGCGCCCTTGGAAATGCTGAAAGCGCTGCTTGGTTTTTGGGGCCCCATACGCGGCTAGGCTCCCAAAAAGTCCCACACATGTGGTATCCCCGTACTCAGGAGAAGCAGCAGAAAGTATTTTGGGGTGCAATTCCACATATAACCATGGCATGTGTGAGAAATATATCATTTAGTGACAACTTTGAGTAAAAAAAAATCAGTTTGTCATATTCCCGCAACTTGTGTCAAAATATAAAATATTCCATGGACTCGACATGCCTCTCAGCAAATAGCTTGGGGTGTCTACTTTCCAAAATGGGGTCATTTGTGGGGTTTTTGTGCTATTTTGGCATTTTATGGCCTTCAAAACTGTGATAGGTATTGAGGAGTGAAATTAAAAATTTGCGCCCTTAGAAATGCTGAAGGCGGTGCTTGGTTTTGGGGCCCCGTACGCGGCTAGGCTCCCAAAAAGTCCCAAACATGTGGTATCCCCGTACTCAGGAGAAGCAGCAAAATTTATTTTAGGGTGCAACTCCACATATAACCATGGCATGTGTAAGCAATACATCATTTAGTGACAACTTTTTGTAATTTTTATTTTTTATTTAAATTTTTTTGTCATTATTCAATCACTTTGGACAAAAAAAAAAAAAATTATGGACTCAACATGCCTCTCAGAAGTTTCCTTGGGGTGTCTACTTTCCAAAATGGGGTCATTTGGGGGGGGGGGGGTTTGTGCTATTTTTGCATTTTATGGCCTTCGAAACTGTGATAGATAGTGAGGAGTGAAATCAAAAATTTACACCCTTAGAAAGCCTGAAGGCGGTGATTGGTTTTTGGGGTCCCACACGCGGCTAGGCTCCCAAATGTGGTATCCCCTTACTCAGGAGAAACAGAAGAATGTATTTTGGGGTGTAATTCCTCATATGGATTGATCGGTGGGTATGCCCACCATTAGAATACCTCCCTTCATCCACCCACTTCTAATGATGGGCATACATGCACCATTTATATATGCCGAAGCATAGGGGCATCCTCCCGCAAAAAAGTTATGCCGCGTACACACGGTCGGACTTTTCTATGCCGCGTACACACGGTCTGACTTTTCTATGCCGCGTACACACGGTCAGACTTTGTAGGAATGTCAACCGTATGTACGCGGTATTAGGAGCAAAATCACTCCTCCGCCCCTAATGCCCCCATGCTTCGGCATATATGCTCTTTTTTTTAACTGTGGGGGTGAAATCACCTCCTACAGCACTGGAGTCACGGCTTTATATATCGTGGGAGCAAACGCTGTTGCTGTCACGCTAAATAATTCCGCGCAACAGCTGAATGGCATACCTGAAAACAGTAAAGTAAATTACATACCTGAAAAGCAAGCATGAAAAAACATAACAATAAAACTTTGAATAGAATATAGTAAAAAAGAGCAGAACAATAGAGAGAGAATAGAGAGGGAGAGAACAATAAAACGACAACAATTAGAAAAAAAAAGCAGAACAATAGCGAGAGAATAGAGAGGGAGAGAACAATAAAACAACAACTATTTTTGGTTTTTTTATTTCATATTTTTTTTGTGTCTTTTTATTTTTTACTTTTTTTTGTAACTGTTGAACTTTTCGGTTCCAGGTTTGGGTCTCTCAAAATGCGATGGCATCTTGGGAGACCCTGTGTACGTGTGCCTAGCCTGTGAAAGTTTTGCCCTACACTAATACTTCACTCGTGTGTGGAAGCGTTCAAAACATTCACCAATACAAAGACCAGGATCGGCAGGACATCGGGGACAAAAATAACGGGTGTCACGCCTCCATCCGCGCTTGGTACAGACACGACATTTTCTTTGGGGGGCTCGTTGGGTAGGGGTTCTCTCGAGGGCATATATAAAATGCCTCTCATGCAGTCGGCTTACTGCATTTGGTAAGGGATGGTGAGGTGGAAAACCGCCTGGATACAGGAGTCCGTTGATGATATCCTTCTGGAATTGGAGGAAGGATCCATTCTGTCCTGAAGTTTTGCATAAGACAAAAGCATTCAGCAAAGTCAATTGGAATAAATGTAGAGACACTTTTTTGTACCAGCGTCTCGCCTTACGGGCAATATGATACGGCGCCATCAACTGGTCGTTGAGGTCCACCCCTCCCATGTTTTGGTTATATTCGTGGACACAGAGGGGTTTCTCCACAACACCAGTCGCCGTACGAATTTGTACTGTCGTGTCTGCGTGAAGGGTGGTAAGAAGGAAAACATTCTTATTGTCCCGCCACTTCACAGCGAGCAAATTCTTACATCTGCAGCAGGCTCTCGCCCCCAGCTTAATACGGGCATCTACAAGCCGCTGGGGAAAGCCCCGGCGATTAGGTCGCACGGTGCCACATGCTCCAATCTGTTGATCAAACAAGTGACTAAAAAGTGGCACGCTGCTGTAAAAATTGTCCACATACAAGTGGTACCCCTTTCCGAATAAGGGTGACACCAAGTCCCAAACGATCTTGCCAGCGCTCCCCATGTAATCTGGGCATCCTTCCGGCTCTACCTGACTATCTTTGCCCTCATAAACCCTAAAGCTCCATGTGTAGCCTGTTGCCCTGTCACAAAGCTTATAGAGCTTGACCCCGTATCTGGCACGCTTGCTGGGAAGGAACTGCTTGAAAGACAAGCGGCCAGCAAATTTAACCAGGGACTCGTCAACGCAGACAACTTGCTGGGGATTAAACAAGGCTGCATAACGTTCGTTGAAATGGTTTATGAGGGGCCGAATTTTGTAGAGCCGGTCAAATTCAGGGTCTCCACGTGGACGACAGAGTGCATTGTCGCTGAAATGCAGGAACCGCAGGATCGCCTCGTATCGTTTCCTGGCCATGTGAGCAGAGAATATGGGCATTTGGTCAATTGGCTCTGTGGACCAATACATGCGCAATTGAGGAAATGTGTGTATGCCCATATTGAGGGTAAGGCCCAGAAAGGTCTTAAATTCGGAAACCGTAAGAGGTCTCCAATTTTTGGCAAGGAGGGTCTGGGGATTAGCGGCGATGTAGGCACCAGCATATAAATTAGTCTGGTCCAAAATAGATCTATAGAGATCTTCCGTGAAATACAGCGAATAAAAATCAAGTGGCATAAAATTCGCTGTATCCACCTGAATACCGGGTTGGCCAGTGAATGGGGGAAGTACAGGTGCTGCAGAAGTGGTGGGGACCCAATCAGGATAGGCGAGATCTGCAGGAAGGGCACTATGGGCACGACGGGCCTGTCTTTTTCTTCTTCTTGGTGGAAGCGGGCCACTACTTGTGCTTGCCACCTCGCCAGCTTGAACTGCACTTATGGGACTCGCCACGTCACCAAGTGTTACTGCAGTGCTGGATGAACGACCAGGGTGTACTAGGCCGCTGGTGCTTGCCAATCCACCAGAAGGAATAGCGGCGCTAGTACTGGCTCTCTGCTCCATACAAGGGTCCTGCGGTTCTTGCTCCTCAACAACCTCAGAATGGGGTCGGGTACGCCTGGCCTTAGCAGGGACCACACCTCCGTCGTCAGAGCTATCTGACATGGAGCCACTGTCGTAAACAGGATCATATTCTGAGCCCGAATCTGTCAGATGCGTGACCTCCTCATCATCATCTGACGACATGCACATGATCCTAACAGCCTCTTCACCAGTGTACATCCGCTTTGCCATTTTGGGCTCTAAATTTAGTCGTAGACTGGTGATGATTCACGGGTAAAAAAAGCACCTGACTATAGAAAAGCAAATGTAGAAAACGCTTCAAAAAAACTGTTAGCGATCGCAGGGATCAGGCCTGTCTCTGCGAACGCTGCAGTTGTGTGTGATGTGTTTTTGAAGTGACAGTGATCGATCGATACTGCACTTAAGTGGGTTGGGCTGGGCTGGGCTGGGCGGCAAAACGCAGGTGCTATCGGGTGTCTGGGCTGATTCCGCTAACAATGCGTTTTTGGGTACCCTAAACTGCTGGGTACGCTAGAATAGATCTGATCAGATCAGATCAGGTATCGATCCGTTCAGATACTATACCACTAAGGGGGTGTGTATGCTTTGCGAGTGGGTGTAAGCGTTACTGGCACTAACCTAACGCTGCCTGGGGCGACGCTGACCCCTAACTGGCGCTAAAATTTTATTTATATCACCCGCCGGGCGATCAGGGGGTTAAACCTTTATTGGGTAATATACGGCGGGTGCGCTGATGCTATAAACAGCAAACTAACTAACCAGCGTCAACCGTAACACTTATACGGTGATCACTGGTGAAAGGGTTAACTAGGGGGCAATCAAGGGTTAAAACTTTTATTTATGGGGGTACCTAACGCTATAGAACCTGGCGGTGAACCTCAAAAAAACCTAGCTACCTGGCGGCAACAGTGACACTAATACAGTGATCAGAAAACCGATCGCTTAGTGACACTGGCAATAGGGGGTGAAAGGGTTAACTAGGGGCAATCAAGGGTTAAAACTTCTATTTATGGGGGTACCTAACGCTATAGAACCTGGCGGTGAACTTAAAAAAAACCTAGCTACCTGGCGGCAACAGTGACACTAATACAGCGATCAGAAAACCGATCACTTAGTGACACTGGCAATAGGGGGTGAAAGGGTTAACTAGGGGCAATCAAGGGTTAAAACTTCTATGTATGGGGGTACCTAACGCTATAGAACCTGGCGGTGAACCTCAAAAAAACCTAGCTACCTGGCGGCAACAGTGACACTAATACAGCGATCAGAAAACCGATTGCTTAGTGACACTGGCAATAGGGGGTGAAAGGGTTAACTAGGGGCAATCAAGGGTTAAAACTTCTATTTATGGGGGTACCTAACGCTATAGAACCTGGCGGTGAACCTCAAAAAAACCTAGCTACCTGGCGGCAACAGTGACACTAATACAGCGATCAGAAAACCGATCGCTTAGTGACACTGGCAATAGGGGGTGAAAGGGTTAACTAGGGCGGTGATCAAGGGGTTAAACCTTTATTGGGGGGGGGGGGGGTAGGGGGCTACCCTGGACCTAAAGGGACCTAAAACCAACTGCCCTGCAACTTTTTTTCTGTAACAATGACACTAAATGCAGTGATAAGTAAATATAAAATCACTGCATTCAGTGACACTGTGACAGGGGAGGGGGGGGGGGTGATCAGCGGTGACTGGGGGGGGTTTGTGTGCCTATGTGTAACGTGTCAGTGTACTGTTTGGTGCAACTCACGTTACTGATGTCCTCTCTCCTCGGTATCCGGTCAGAAAGACCAGACACGAGGAGGAATACAGCACTTCCCTCTTCCTGTGTTTACAGTTAGCACAGGAAGAGGCGGGAGGCGGACGCTCATTGGCTGGGAGCGATCGCGAGGGGGTGGCTGGAAACGAATAGCCGCCCCCTCATCCCGGATCGCTCCCGACCACTTACCGACCACCGCACGGAGCGGGGGGGGTCCCGATCGGACCCCCGACCCGCACTAAGGCGAGGACGTAAATTTACGCCCTTGTGCCTGTACGTGCCATGTTGTGGACGTACATAATCGTGCGGGGGTCCTTAAGTGGTTAAAAACGCCGCGGCCTCGTTTTTGAGCGTTTGTGCGCGTTTGAGCGTTTTTTAATGTCTGGCGTTTTTACAGCTCTATTGCTGGAGCTTCAGAACGCACTGGTCCCACGTATTTTTTGCAGCTTAGCCATCTACAGCTCAAAAACGTCATGGTGGGCATGAGGCCATAGACTAACATGGACAGGCGTTTTTAAGCTGCAAAAAACACTCAGAAAAGTGGCTGTAAGAACGCCAGTGGAAATAAGCCCTTACTCTGCTTACACAAACTTATATGACTAAACTATAAAACTAAAGCTAATTTTTTTGGGGGGGGGGGTTTTTTTAAACACAAAAAAAGACACTAAACACACACTAAACTAAAACTAAGCTACCTTAAAGAAATGTACACTTACACAAACTACACATAAATCTATCTAACACTAAGCTAAACTAACCTGGACAAAACAACACAAATCTGAGCTTTTAGAAAAGCTGTTGGGTCTTTTGCTTTGAGAAAAGCAGTTTAGAAGCAGGAACCACAGAACTGAAAGCACTAGGAAGCACAATGCTGATGCTCTAAGCTCTAAGATCGCACAGAAACACTCCACTCTCTCTAGCCAGCCACCTTGTGAATCTGCACTGAAATACAGCTGGGAGTGATCTTATATAATGGTCGTGCAGGCAGGTTCCTATTGGTTGCTATGGAGGTTGCTAACCTCTGACAACTGTGGTAGGAGAACTCTGATTGGCTCTGATGCAAAAGAAGGGCGGAGAAAATAATCGCGCAATATTCCTTTTGCCGAATATTCGCATTGCGAATATTCGGCAGCATAAAAGGATCGCATCAGCTACTCGGCCCAGTGTCTCTAATCATACCAGCAATGCTTTTAGACGTCGATGGAGATCACTAGGATGTGATCTTTTTTAAAAATAAATTTGAAAAAATACGAATATTCGGAATAGCGAATATTCACCGCGATATTCGATTTAATCGCGAATACTCGAATATGCAATATTCGCAGCGAATATTCGCAATGCGAATATTCGTGAGCAACACTACTTGAGACCTGAAACATGAGCATCAACAACTGTATCACGATTATTCCCAACAAACACCACCTATACCATTCTCATCATTCTGGTGGCCTAGGCCTCCCTTATCTGTGTAATTATTATCTTGAATATAGGTTATCCCCATTGGCTAAATGGTATATCATCACATTAGTGGGGTTTGTTGTTGGTGACTCTTGACCAGGCCCCTCATAATTGGGTCCTGAAAGGACCAGAGTCTAGGAAGTCTATTCTGTACCTGTTTCCATCCTACTATGATGTCATGTATCAGACTGTTCACCACCCCAACCTCTTGTGTCACAAAGATACAGCTATGGACACCGGAACTAGGGGGTACACCTTGGTGTCCCTATGGATACACACTACCCACACACACTTCAACTGATATTCAACCAGGTTGATATGTGTGGCACATGCTCTCTGTACATAAAAAAAAAAGCTTTTATGCCAGCCTGGACCATGTTCCAGGGTCTGGCCGGGCTTTCTTCCTAGGTGCTATAGCTGGCCTTGCTGCCCTTGGCATTGGTTCCTGATTCAGGTTCTTTACCACGTTATAGCTTTTGACCAGCATATCAGTTTTTCTGGGGTCTCCATGGCTCACCCAGCTCTGCAGGCTATGTTGCAGGGACATTCTATTGTTGCAGCTATATATTGACCGTATGATCCAGGAAATGCATAGTTGGTGGCCAGTCAGGGCCCTTTTTCCAGTGATGATGTCATGGACCTGCCACCTAAGGGTTAATAGTGCAGACTGATTTCAGTGATTGGCAACAGGCTGCCTTATTTAAACACCTCAGCAGCACTGTCTTCGCTGCCTGATCTGTAGTTCATACCTGTTCCTGTGACTTCCCGTTCCTGTGATCTGATCTGTTTCCTGTGTTTGACCCAGCTTGTTTGACTACGATTAATCTCTGTTATCCTGATCCCGGCCTGCCTTGTAACCACGCTCAGCTCTACACTGCTTGATATCCTGTTGCCGAACTTGCCTGTATACTGACCATTCTTGGCCTGTCGTTTATACCTACATCTGATCGTCTGTTACCAAACCTGGCTTGTTTGACTACGTATTCAGTGTCTCTCCAGCCAGTGCACCTACCAGCCTGCTTCCTGCTGCACCAGCTGAACTGACAGGACCCAAGGCGAACCAGGCACCCATACACCGCCAGGCTCTTGCCCTTTCTTGGCAGCTCAAATTTGGCCTTTTGCAGATCACCAGTAAGGAAAGAGGTGATAATGCCAGCCTATTGGTCTTGAGGCCACCCCCTTTCTCTCTACTATCCTCTCAAAAGTGGTTATAAACACCTCAATATCATCACTTGGTGTAAGTATTTGCAATTATTGGCTAGCACTCATGACTTGCTGATTGCTACCGTCAATTGATACTTGCTCTTTTCCCTGAGCAAGATGCTGTATCACCTCCTGAAAGGCAGACACTTGTGCTTGGAGACACTTGAATCTATTGAGTAGAAAATACATGACATGACAAAGCATGACGTTTTACATAAAGCTTTTCTAATAGTCTTCTTTGGCATCTAAAAAAAAATACTATTTTTTTCTACTGTAAGAGATGCTGTATAGAATGATCACCCATCCACCCACTGAGTACAATATATTGCTTATCAACCATTAAGATCCAACATATATCAAAACCTACATTGGGGTTCCTGTAAAAAAAAAAATGTGAAAATATTTGAAAAAGTATTATAGGTTGCTCATTGATCAAACTAAAACAATTTTTTTGGACTTTTCTCTATTTGTCAGCTTTCACTGTTTAAAATGTGATCTGAGTATTTATAAAACTTTGTTCTGATCAATAGCCTTGTAGATGCATAAAAATGGTAGACATTTTAGTCACAGATATTTTGAGGATAACCAAAGTGTATTGAAACTGCTACATTTGGTTTGTGGGGTACAATGAGCCCAGATCATGTAAGAGCCGGGTTCACACTGGGGCAAAACGACTTCCAGCACGACTTTGGGAAACAACTTGGATACGATTTGAGTATGAATCATCAGGCAACTTCAAGTTGCCTCCAGAACAATACAAGGCAACTTCAAGTAGCCTCCAGGACAGGAGGCTTCCCAGTGGCCAATCAAACAACTATCAGCTCTGGGGGAGGGAGGGGTTTGCCTGAGAAATGTATGTTATCTTCCTGTAAAGTTGCTTCAGTTAAGACAGTGATCCGACTTCTGAGGCAACTTCCATTGAAATCTATGGGCCAGATTCAGGTAGATGGGCGAATCTTTATTCTGGCGTAACGTTGCTCATTTACGTTACTCCGCCGAAACTTGCACTTGCTCCTAAAGTTGCGGCGACGTAGCAAAAATGGGCCGGCGGAATTCAAATTGGGCAGGTAGGGGGCGTGCAGTATTTAAAATAGGCGCGATCCCACGGCGAACGTACTGCGCATGCGCCGGCTGTCAATGTATCCCAGTGCGCATGCTCCAAATTATGACGGTGTTTTCGAAGTGAACGTCAATCCCCATTCACGGACGAGTTACGCAAACGACGTTAAACTTTTTCAATTTGACGCGGTCACGACCGCCATACTTAACATAGGATGCGCCTGCTTTTTGTTGCTTTATCTTTACGCCGGGAAACCCCTTACGGAAACGTCGTAAAGTGACTGTGTCAGGCCCGCGTACGTTTGTGAATTGTCGTATCTCGCTGATTTACATATTCTCGGCGTAAATCAGCAGGAACGCCCCCGGCGGCCATTTTAAAACTGCCTTTAAAACTGCCCTAATACAATTACGCCTGTCGGATCTTTGCAACAAACCGGCGTATCTTGTTTTCTGCATACAGAAAACAGATAAGCCGGCTCAAAGTGTGAGTTATGCTGGCGTATCACTGATACGCCGGCGTAATTCTACCTGAATCTGGCCCTACGTGTACAAGTTGGCTACAAGTCGGATTGAAGTAGTACAGGAACCCTTTCTGAAGTCGGAGCGACTTCAGTAGTATTAAGATGGCTCCATTCACTTCCATTGATTTTCTCAACTACACGACTTGGGACGACATGGGGCGCAACTTCAAGTCAGATCCCAGGTCACCCCTGTGTGAACCGGCTCTAAGGGTAAATACAACTACAAGCTTCCGATATGTTTACATTTTATAAAGAACATTGCTGAATTTTTTAAACAACTGAAAATGGCACAGAAATAAAAAAAAAATGTGTCAATATTTACAATGATATTTTCAGAATGACCCCTGGATTAATTTTAAGTGATAAGACCTCAGCAGTGCCTCCATAAGGTCCTTGTTCCTCAGGCTGTAGATCAGAGGATTAAGCAATGGGTTAATGAGGGCAGATATGACTGAAAACAGTTTGTTTAAATTGAACATTTTTCTGGAGGAGGGAACCAAGTAAATAAAAATTACGGCGCTTTAAAAGATGAAGACCACAGTGGGGTGTGATGTGCAGGTGGAGAATGCTTTCCTCTTTCCAGTCTTGCTACGGACCATGTTTATAAATGGGTCAGTACATGTAATTTGATATAAGTGTGGAAGGTTTTGAATGGAAGATGTTCTGCAGAAGGACAACCTGAGCAAAAATCAAGTATATACCAAAGAGATGCAATATCCTGCAACCCAGATCAGAGAGGCCATTTGAATACAGACCCTCCAAGACATAGCCGAGAGCAAGAAAACTTCTGAATTAGCTGAAGGAGAGGTAAAAAAAAAGACTTGTGCTATACAGGCAGGAATGGATATTGACCGTCTTTTTGTGACCAAATCATAGGGCATCCTTGGTGCCGTCACTGATAAATAGAAAATGTCCAGAAATGCCAAGTTGGCAAGAAAAAAAATACATTGGGTTGTGCAGATTGTAGTCAGTGAGGACCAAGAAAAATATAAGGTGGTTTGTGATAAGAGTCATCAGATAGATGAGAAGGAAGAACACAAAAAGTCAATTCATGGTCAGTGGATGGTCTGATAGACCCACAAGAGTGAAAGAGGAAATCTGTCACATTCTTCATATTAATTTTTTTCTCTGTTTATATATATATATCACTATAGTAGAATCATAGAATGATGGGTCTGAGGATTAATAGGACAAATTGAACAGTGTGTCTACACAATACACTCAGATTTACATGTAGGCATTTATAGCACTGAATGATTTATTCTTATATAAAATGTTGGCATTCCCTCAGGATAATCTGCTGTGTTTTAAAAACAAAGCTGAAAGTCTCATTATTGATCTCTATAGATGTAGTTTATAACACCCTGGGAACCCCTTTTCTATAATGGAAAACGGTCTTTAAATTTTGAATTTAGAATCCACAGAAAGGGTTTTAACCTTTTGTTCATCTATGGCTAGGGCCAGGGCCGATCCTAGGGTCACAGGTGCCTGGGTGCAGAAACATTTCTGGCACCCCCACATGGGCATGGTCACCTCCACTTTACAAATGTTTCTATCGCAATGACTCAATCACAGAGAAGCTCCCCCACAAAGTCTTTATTAAGCTGGGATCCTTACATGATCTCTTAACAATAATGGAAAACAGTCTTTAACCGCTTGAGCCCCGGGCCATTGTCAATTGACGGCCTCCAGGTGGCTCTGAAAAACCAACTGGACGTCAATTGACATCCTGAAATCCTCTGGCCACTGGGGGGGCGCGTGAGCGTGCCCGAGATGCCGATGCGCGTGCCTGGCGGTCGCGATGTCCGCCAGGTACCCGCAATCGGCAATGACAGAGCAGGGACGTGGAGCTCTGCGTGTAAACACAGAGCTCCACATCTTGTCAGGGGAGAGAGAAGACCGATCTGTGTCCCTTGTACATAGGGACACAATCGGTCACCTCCCCCAGTTATAACAATACAGGTAAACGTTTAACCCCTTCCTCACCCCTAGTGTTAACCACTTCAATGCCAGTCACATTTATACAGTAATTAGTGCATATTTATAGCACTGATCGCTGTATACATGTGAATGGCGCCAAAAATGTGTCAAAAGTGTCCCATATGTCCGGCATAATGTCGTAGTCCCAATAAAAAAAAAACGCAGATCGTCGCCATTACTAGTAAAAAATAAAAATAATAATCTGTCCCATATTTTGTAAGCGCTTATTGCGATTTTTTTTTTTTTTTACCAAAAATATGTAGAATACGTATCGACCTAAACTGGGCTATTTATTATAGCAACAAGTAAAAAATATTGATACTTTTTTCAAAGTTGTTGCTTTTTTTGTTTATAGCGCAAAAAATAAAATCCGCAGGAGGTGATCAAATACCACCAAAAGAAAGCTCTATTTGTGGGGGGGGAAAAAGGGCGTCAATTTTGTTTGGGAGCCACTTCGCATGACCGCGCAATTGTCAGTTAAAGCGATGCAGTGCCGGAAGCTGAAATTTCACCTGGGCAGGAGGGGTGTATATGTGCCCAGTAAGCAAGTGGTTAAAATTTGAATTTAGAATCCACAGAAAGTGTTTTTACCTTTTTGTCACCTATTTTACCTTAGTGCTTAGTGGACAAAATGATCTAAAACAACAATATAAAAGGAGCTCTAATTTTCTTTCTGCTCCCATCATTTTGTAGCTACATATTATAAGGGCTTCCAAAAAAAAACTTAATTGAATCACTGTCATGAACATGCAATGATGTCTGGCAGCTTACCTTCTCCTGAAGTGTCCATTAGAGGCCTGACTCTCCTTCTGGATGCCTTTTATCATCTCGCCTCCCTGTATGGCCACACCCCAGGTCATCCCAGGAAGTCTATATTAACTGTTGCACTGCAGGTCTGCTTTGCTGTTCAACTTTGTTAGCTTGAGTTCCTGTCTGCCCTGTGTTACGTTTACCTTTCTATGTACCAAATTTGTCTCGTCTCTGACTATTCCTGATTGCCTGTGACCCTGACCTTTAGCCTGTTCCTTGGTTACTCTCGTCTGCCTGTTGCCCCGACCGCGACTTACCAATCACCATCCCTTGTGTCCTCTGTGGCTGCTTCCCCTCTCTTACCTACGGAGCGTGACCTGGGGGACCCCAGGGGCCGCGAAGGGCATCCTCACAACTAGAGGCTCTGGTGAACACCTGCTGGACTTAAGACTCCACTGGGGAATCTTGGGCTCACGTTTCCTGTCCATCTGCAGCAGTCGGCTATTAGGTTCACTACCTTGCGGTGCACCCGTCACCTGGCCACAGGTGACCTGACAATCACACAGTTGATAGTAATGAAAGTAAACATTTTCCTGGGTCAACAAAGTTTGGTAGAAGCAACAACAGTCCAAAATTCAGAAACACAAGACACAGGTAGATGTTTTACTGACAAACAGAGCTTCAGCAACTTACATTGGGGTGGCTAATAATTGGCCAGTGGTCAATGGAAGGGAGCACCAACAAACCTAAAATTGGAGACATGAGTCACAGAGAGGTGTCATTCTAAAACGAAATAGAGAGACAGCCCTTCGGTATGGAGGAGTAAAAACTGAAGGCAGAAATCTTGTTAAAAAATTAGAGCTACAGCCCTTAAATTTTGTTGGGTAAAAATTGGTCAGTGAAACCACAGTTTTGAAGGCCGTTAAGACACAAGCCACATTTCTCATGCAGACTGTCACTACGGGTGGTGGAAATTTGTCGATTCAACACCTCTAATGATGCTGGTTTTGGAGAGGTGTAGCCCATATCTTTTCTACTAAAAGTTTCATCTCCACTCCATGAACTCTACTACTACTAGTATCCACTAGCAAGCAGATCTTCTGAATGCACTTTTCCCAGTACTAAACTTCTGGGTAATATCCCAATTAAGGATCCCTACCAGAGTTTATGTCTATTAAAAGCTCCTGAAGAAGCGTTTTCTCTCAACGCGCAACATGTCAGGCTGAGCGTCGTATGACATATCACCTTCTGCAAACCTTCAGGGTGTTACAATTATTAATAGGAAGTGGTTCCTAGTTCTCCACCTTTATTTATGTATTGTACCCTCAGGTCATAGGTGCTGTGTTACACTATCTTTCTTGTGTTCTTAGGCATTCTTAGGAACGGCCTCAATTGTGATTTTTTTTTTTTAAGGATTTTTATGTTTTTTTTTCAATAAATATTCAATTTTTTATACAATACGCGTTCAAAGTCCATCAGCCAT
The DNA here is from genome assembly GCA_029574335.1 of Rana kukunoris. Lineage (NCBI taxonomy): Eukaryota > Metazoa > Chordata > Amphibia > Anura > Ranidae > Rana > Rana kukunoris. The sequence continues at coordinate 93,274,969 of CM056055.1, read as the reverse complement.
CTATGTTTTTTACAAGCCACAGTCAGCAATCTACCTAAAGAATAACAGGTCTTTGTTTTTTTTGGGGGGACTGACCAGAAGCATCACAGTTCGCTGGCAGCACAATGGGCCAAAATGCAGAGAAAGAAGTCATAATGAAGTTCTTTATAAACAAACTGTAGCTTCAGCCATTTTAAACTAAATTTGAATTGTGTACTATTTATTTTCAGTTGTTTCACAAATAGTACACAATTCAATCCAATATAAGATCAATAATATTAATCATTGATAAGAGGACCTGTATCTGAATAGTCATCTACCTATCTACTTACCAGGGGCATGGAGTAGAGGGAAACAAAGATGAAGGTACCAAAATGAATACATTGGTCAATAAGTCGACCACGTTTCCCATTTGTCATGGAATTGTTGCATGGTGTCATGGATAGGGGAATGAATTCTCTTATTATGAATTAGCCATTCTGTTATAGACTTGAGCTATGGGGGGTTTATTGTGAATGTCAATGTAAGGCGATAACCCCATTGTACTACACTGAAAAGGAGATGTAAAATGTTTGTCATGATGGTAAGAAACAGAAGAGATGAGGGCAAACAAACATTTAGGAAGAGTAATGGGTTGAACTGTCAACTAGGCCAGTGTTTTTCAACTCCAGTCCTCAAGGCACACCAACAGGTCAAGTTTTCAGGATTTACCTCAGATGAAATGGCTGTGGTGATTACTAAGGCAGTGAAACTGATCAAATCACCTGTGCAAAATAATGGAAAGCCTGAAAAGATGACCTGTTCGTGTGCCTTGAGGACTGGAGTTGAAAAACACTGAACTAGGCAATCTGTAACTGAGTTAAGGGGAAGTCCATGCCAAATAATAAAAAAATTGGCTTAGGATTCCCCTAAAATCCATACCAGACCCTTATCCGAGCATGCAGCCTAGGAGGTCAGTATATGGGGGTATGGGGGTGAGAGAGCTAGTCTGTTTTATTTTGTTTGACCCAAATACATTCATGTACCAAATTTTTATACTAATGTTGAAATAAAAAATAGATTTTTTTTGCTTTAAGTTTGATTTTTACATATTTTTCAAAGCGCAAACAATTCATACACCTTCAAAATGTAATTACATTTAGTTGAATACAAAAGTATTTGTTTGTACACGTCCTTGAGTAAAAAGTGTAACCCCCCAACAAAAAAACCTGCTACAAAGTTGAAATTCAGGGCTCTACTAATTATTGTGTGAACTAGGGAAGCCATAAAATATGTAAACGAAATGTGAATTCTCTATAGGCATCAAATTAAGAAAAAAATACCCCACAAAACTTTGGTTTACAAAAAAATTGCCGTCGGGTTCCCCCCAAAATCCATACCAGACCCAAAGGGCCTGGTATGAATTTTTGGGGTATTGCCACACCAATTTTTTGTAAACAATAGTTTACAGTGAACTCAATGCCAAACAAAATTGGCGTAGGGTCCCCCCAAAATACGTACAAGGCCCTTTGGGTCTGGTATGGATTTTAAGGGTAACTCAATGCCCCCAAAAAATAGCGTATGATCCGCTAAAATCCATACCAGATCCTTATCCAAGCATGCAGCCTGGAGGCGAGTATAGGACAGATGAGCAAGCGCCCCCCACCTGAACCGTACCAGGTCACATGCCCTCAACATGGGAGGGTGTTTGAGTCCCCCCAAAGCTCCTTGTCCCCATGTTGATGGGGCAAGGGCCTCTTCCTGTCAACCCTGGCCGGTGGATGTTGTGGTCTGTGGGTGGGGGGCTTATTAAAATAAGGAAGCCCCAGTTAATAAGGGGCCCCCAGATCCTGCCCCCTATGTGAATTGGTATCTGGTACATTGAACCCCTATTCATTCACCAGTGAATGACAAGAGCCAAATTCTTTATTGTAAAATAGCTCTGAACCATTTTCTTCCCTGAGCAATTTTCTTTCCAGAGCCATGTCCCCCGCCGCCATCTTCTCCTGGTGCTGTCTCTATCACCGTTGTCTTCTCCGCTCTATTGCCGATCCCTTGACTAGTCTGCTGAGGTCGCTGCAGGGGGTCCCAAAGTTGTCAGCTCAGCGAGCCCACTCTCACAGCTCATGGATCTTTTCCCGCTCCACGGCACAGCCCTGTTGAGCTCGACTAGTGATTGCAGCCTCTCCGTCGAATCCCGCAATGTCCTACGATACCCAGATCGAAGAAAAAACAGGTCTTTAGCCAGGTTGATATCGGACATCAGACGATCCTTCTCTTCATTTGTTCGGTATCGGTGTTTTCAATTGCAAGTATACCCAGGAGAGATCAGGGCTTTACTCCAGGCCTTAATCAGCAATTTCACTGTCCAGTCTCCCTTACACAGACTTCTGCTGCGTCATGTTTACCTCATGGAGCAGCCATCTTGAACAGCAGCTGCTCGGATCACTTTGGAGAACTCTTTTACACACACTCCAACATACATACTCCCCTGGCTGGCACCCTTCTTCTGGCCTTAGGCCCTTAAGACACACCCTCTCATCTATCCCTCATTAATGGCTTTCAGTAAGTCAATGTGCTCCTTTAAACTTCCCTCACACCCAGGTGGCTTTCTTGCGGGGAAATCCCGATTCCCCCCTGGGGAATCAAACACATTCCTACAACGAGAATGGCCACACGAAGAGGTTCTGACACACCAATTTTTCCATAAAGAACGCATACGTCCATATGAAGCCCAATCTTTGCATCATGCACCAACTCTTTCCCGTTTTGGTCTTACAGACAGCTGAGACATTTCCTTACTTCTCAAGATCCAGCCACCACATGGAACAGGCAACTCACACCATATCCTACATTTACACCCTACTCCAAGACGACTCTGGTCCCCAAATAAAAGCGACCTTAAGTACATCTTGGGAAAAAGACCTACAACTGACACTTACTGATGAAAACGGGGATGATAGTTACACATACGTGCACAAAGGCCTGCTGAATCCAGGAAAATGGTTACAAAATTGCAACTAAATGTATTGACCTCCAGCCCGACTTCAAAAATGATCCCACCACAATCCCAATTGTCTACTGGAGGTGCAAAAAAAGGGATTTTTAAATACAGCTTACCTGTAAAATCCTTTTCTTGGAGTACATCACGGGACACAGAGCGGCATATTCATTACTATATGGGTTATATGGAGTACCTTCAGGTGTGGACACTGGCAATCTCAAACAAACAGGAAGTCCCTCCCTATATAACCCCCTCCCCTAGAGGGAGTCCCTCAGTTTTGTAGCAAGCAGTATGCCTCCCAAAATGTTCCCAAAAAGAGGGGTGGGAGCTCTGTGTCCCGTGATGTACTCCAAGAAAAGGATTTTACAGGTAAGCTGTATTTAAAAATCCCTTTTTCTTTCTCGTACATCACGGGACACAGAGCGGCATATTCATTACTATATGGGATGTCCGAAAGCAATGCTTTAATGAGGGGAGGGAGACATCTTCCAAAGAAGGATTTAATTTAGAGGTATACTCAAATACTAGTAAATCCAACTTAAACGAGAAATGTAAATCTCAAATCAAATCAAGGGAGCCCCCTCAGATCCTGAGGAGCTTGAATCGCGGCCTGTAGTACTGACTGCCCAAAGGCTGTATCCGCATTCCTTCTTACGTCCATTTGATAAAATTTTGTAAACATGTGGACTGACGACCACGTTGCTGCCTTGCATATTCGAGCCATAGAGATCTGATGATGATGTGCTGCCCAGGAGGTGCCCATGGCCCTGGTAGAATGGGCCTTTGCCGACAAAGGAGGAGGCAACCTCTTCAAACCGCAGGCCTGAACGATTAATTGTTTAATCCATCTTGCGATGGTGGATCAAGCAGCTGCCTGACCCATCTTGGGCCCTTCCGGTAAAACGAACACCACATCTGTTTTCCGAACCTTCTCTGTAGCTTTAAGATAGGCCTTTATAGCCCTGACAATATCCAACGTATGCAGCAACCCCTCCTTTCTAGAGGTGGGTTTTGGAAGAAGGATGGAAGTACCACATCCTGGTTCAGGTGGAAACTGGATATAACCTTTGGTAGAAAGGAAGAATGAGGACGGAACCCCGCCCTATCCTTATGTAAAATGAGATATGGTTCCTTACAAGATAAGGCTGCCAATTCCGATACTCTCCTGGCCGAAACTATGGTGATCAGAAATACCGACTTTCTAGTCAGTAAAACCAAGGTACCTCAGCCAACGACTCAAGGGGTTGTTTCTGTAGAGTTGACAGAACAAGATTTAAGTCCCATGGACAAAGTGGTGATTTGACCGGAGGATTAACACGTAAGACTCCCTGTACGAAGATCTTAACCAGCGAGTGGGCGGCCAGCGGCCTCTGAAATCACACTGATAAGGCTGAAATCTGTCCCTAGATCGTGCTTAATGCCAGGCCTTTATCCACTCCTAGCTGGAGAAAACGTAATACTCTATCAATGGTATACTTGCGGGAAACCCATCTCTTAGCCTCACACCAGCCTACGTAGGCCCTCCAAACCCTGTAACAAAATTACCCTGGAGGCCGGCTTTCTAGCCTCAATGAGGGTAGGGATTACCTGCCTAGACAGACCTCTACCCCTGAGAATCAGGGATTCAGCCGCCAGGCCGTCAAATTTAGACGCCGTAATGCAGGGTGGAGGATCGGGCCTTGTGAGAGTAGGTCTGGCCCTAGAGGAAGAGTCCAAGGGCCTCCCGCTGCCAATTTCAGGACTAGTGAGTACCATGCCCTCCGGTACCAAGCTGGGGCTACCAGGATAACCAGCCTGTGGTGTGATCCTGCGCCGCAGGCGGGGTAGTAACTGCAGTGGGGGAAATGCATATAGAAGTTATGATTGATGCCAAGGGCAAACCAACACATCGGTTCCGCAGGCCATAGGGTCCCTCGTTCGAGACATGAACCTGTCTAGCTTCTTGTTGAATCCTGATGCCATGACCTCCACGTCTGGCACTCCCCACTTCTGCAGATTGTCTGAAAAAACTTGTGGATGCAGAGACCACTCCCCCGGCGACAGGGTTTGGCGACTTAGGAAGTACGCCTGCAGGTTGTCCACCTCGGGAATGAATGTCGCCGATATGCAGGGTACATAAACCTCTGCCCACCGAAAAACCAAGCTCCTCTCACTCTGAGTGGCTTGACTCTTGGTTCCCCCTTGGTGGTTCACCTATATGCCACCGCTGTGGCCTTGTCTGAATGACTTCTCACCGAGGACCCCTGTAATCTGGATGTCTATGCCAGGAGGGCTAGCTGAGCCGCTCAGAACTCCCAGACCTTGATGGGCAGCTGCCTCTCCGCCTCTGCCCAAGTTCCTTGGCGAGTGAACTTGTTCAAGACCGCTCTCCAGCCTTCCAGACCACTGGGCAGAACCAAGCTGCTAGAATTGCTGCCTGTAGGACACGAGCGTGGAAGCGTGTGGTATTGCCTCGAACATGGCCATCGCATACATAGGCGAATAGTTGGCTCTTTTTTGCTTAGAACCAACTGAATCAATCTCTTGATAGCCTCGACCTTTACCAGGGGCAGGAACATCCATCTTCTGTTCTGTGTCTAATCTCGTGCCGAGATATTCCAACTGCTTTGTAGGTTGAAATGCTGATCTTTCCCCGGTTTAGGACTCAGCCGAACCTCTCGAGGTACTGAACCATGAGGGCTACTACGCATTCCACCAAGGAAGCGAGTGATCTTATGATTAAGAGGTCGTCCAGGTATGCTAGGACCGAGATCCCTTGGATCCTTTGGACTGACTAGAATAGGAGCTAGGACCTTCGTGAATACCCGGGGGCTGTAGCCAGCCCGAAGGGGGGCGCCACAAAATGGAAGTGACGCTGTATCACTGCGAAGCGTAAAAACAAAAATATTTGATGTGGCTGAAAGACCTGGTACATGAAGGTAACCCTCCTTTATGTCTATAGAAGCCCGATGCTTCTGGAGTGTGGCGGCTGCTGGCCAAACGGATTCTATCCGGAAAGAGCGAACCCTTAGGTAAGCATTTAAACCTTTTAGGTCCAAAATTGGTCTGACATTGCCGATGAGCCTTGGTATGACAAACAGATTGGAATAGAAACCTAGCCCCTGTTCTTGGGCTGGTACCTCTACCATTATGCCCTGGTAAAGCAGGTGATCCAATGCTGCCCGCATTGAGGCCTTCCTTGTGGAGGAAATTTTAGAAATTCTAATCTTTAGCCTGCGGCCACAGATGATCGGACCCCCTCTGTCGGGGACCGATCCCCAGAGGCCTGTCCTTGCGATCCATTGTTAAAAGTTTGATCGCGCAGGAGGACCGTACTGCCTGAAATTTGAGGGCCCTGGAACCGGGGGGAGCTGCCCTTTTAAACGCAGGACCCCGGAACTTCCTTTGACTGGTAAAAGGGTACTTTTGCCACTTGAAACAGTCTGAATGTATTTATCCAGATCTTTCAATGGAAGGGCAAACCTGCCAGCAGTCTTTTACATGGGGCTCGGCCGCCCAGTTCTTCAACCAAAAGAGCCTTCTCATATGCACTAAAAATAGTGACAACGAGACGCCTGCTGGATGGAGTCTTTTTATAACCTCTACCGCAAAGCACAGAGCTCTGGGAATATCCAATAACTCCTCTGCCTATCGGGCAGGGATGTCTAAGCATCTGTTTTGTCTGGTTCCTTAATGCCTGAAAAAAAAAAACTCCAATTGTAGCCACTGCTGGCTGTAGCCAGGGATGCTGGAAAAAGTGTCTCTAAACGTTTATCGACCGGGACCTTAAACATTTGTATGTTTCCCCTTAGGCCAGTTAATGATTTATTCACCCATGAGATGGCTGCGTCCACCGTTGGGAGCGCCCCCTTTCTTTAGAAAAATGTCTTTTCCATAGGGTAAATAACAGAAAACCTTCCAGGTGGTCTCCCATCCAGGCACTAACCAGGCCCTACCCTGCTTAGCCTCCGAGATCAGACGAGATCGGGCGCTTTCCGGGAGATGCGGCCTCAAGGACCTCACGGGTAGTTAAAAAGCAGTGCCCGAACTGGGACCTGAACCCTGGACCCTCAGATCAAAAGTCCGATGCTCTACCAACTGAGCCATCCGGGCCCCTTTTAAAGAGCACTTGGTCAGGGGAAAGAGTGCCTGCCAGCACAAATATTTCCTGGCAGACGTGCATAAAGACTACCCTCTCGTCAGCTTTAGGCGGCAGAAAAAATTCTGTCCGGTCGTCCCAATCCTGGAAAAACCAATTCCTCTAACAGAGGATGGGCCAGAAAAGCTGCGTTGCTTAAAGGCGCTTTAAAAAGAACCCAAAGAGGATACCGCAGGAACCTGAGGCTCTGGAAATGGCAAATTGAATGCCAAGCGGACCATGTCTGTCAAAGACTGGACCCACAGACTCTCCGCCTGGGAGGCTGAAAACGATTCTACAGTGGTAGATCCTCTAGGTTCTGTCCCTTTTGGCGATGGGGATCTAGTCCGCTTCTTGCCAGAAAAAGAGCCAGCGATCATAGCTGTTAACCTCTTTTCTCTAGCCCCCCTAGGGTGACGGCTAGCATCTCCTCTGTGATAACACAGGGTTGGGCCGACCTGGGCCAGCCTCAGCACCAGACCCCCTTAATGGCTTATCCAGGGTGACCCCTATAGGAATAACCTGTGGGGAAAGTATTGGCATATTATCAGAACCAGAGGAGGAACCCCTTTGTCTTTGCCTTTTCTCTTTATTTTTATATATTTTTTTGTTTTTGTGTTTTGATCCTGAACCCTTGGAAGCCTTAATACAAAACCGAAGGACTCCGCTTACAACAACAGACTGTTATAGCCAGGAGTACAAAAAAATAAGGTTTAGGGGACAATAGGATCACTAATGCCCCAAAACCAGTGGGGCTCAGTATGTTTTCTTTTATATATTATTCACCACATACAGCCCCACCCCCAACATGTTTGCCAGCATTCAACCTGTTGCCAAGGGGATTTTGGCTTAACAAAAAGTATTGGAGCTGACTCCAGCATGTAGTACCCCTTCTCGCCACCGGGAGTCACTGTGCTGCCAGCCCTACGTCCTCTCTCTCCAGCTCAGCTCTGAACTGAGCTAAGAACGCGCCTGCTGTGTATAACAGCAATTAAAGGCACGCCCACTCTACACTGCAGTGACACTCCCCGCCCCCCCCCCCCCCTCCCGAACGGCGCGAACATTTTCTATATGCATGCGCGCGTGCGCGACTGTCGGGGGAGGAGAGCCCAGGAGGAGACGCACTCTGGAGCCCAGGAATGCAGGTTGGAGGATGCATCAGGCGGCAGATTTGAATCCCGGCAAGGTAAGGCTAACACAGGCCCCTAAGGAGTCCCTTTAGCCTAGAGACAGATCTTTTTTTTTTTTTTTTAAAAGATCTTCAACCAGCGAGCAGCAGGTAGCTAGCAAACATACATAGATAGGTAGGGGGATCAAGTTATGGGGGGGGAAACATTTCAGGGCATCCTGTCTATCAGACAGAGTGACCATGGTGCCAATGCAGAGCATACTCAGGCTACCCCCCTTAAGATCTCCCCTGGAGAGCCTGCTGTCGAACCAAGTCCCGCAGGCTCCCCTCTTACCTGCTCCATGCCGCAGGACGTTTTGTAAAACGGTCCAATCTTCTCCCATCTCCGTGGGTAGCGTAGTAGACCTTCAGGCCCTGGGGTCCTATGAAGGTACCCACTGTCCTGGACCTATATAGCACCCTGGCAAACAGGAACTTATGGTCTTTACAAACTCCAAGTCCTGGGCCCAGGGTCCAGCCCTCCAAAGAGGAGCATTATAGGCAAAACCCCATGGTTTGGGGCCCGGGTACTGTCCACTTTGGCACTGAGGCTCCTTGGACAGATCCGGTTAGCCCGCCCTTAATCCCAAGGATGTGGAGCAAAGCTATTCCGTGACCAACACCTAAGACACTGGCGAAAAAACTGAGGGACTCCCTCTAGGGGAGGGGGTTATATAGGGAGGGACTTCCTGTTTGTTTGAGATTGCCAGTGTCCACACCTGAAGGTACTCCATATAACCCATATAGTAATGAATATGCCGCTCTGTGTCCCGTGATGTACGAGAAAGAAAAGGGGAAGTATCCATGCTCCACATTTGGTGGAATTGTACTCCAACCATTCTGGAGAAAAGCACACCCTAATAACGTGAGTCACCATGTACACGCTGGACTACAACCCTGATCAATATCTCCTACACCATACAACTCTACCTAAGCAGGACTATCAAACACCGCTGGCTATGTACATGGCCAGACTCTGCATTCCTGTTCACTGGCGATCTACGGATCGCCAGTGAATCAGGGAATGGTTGACCAGGATTTCTAATATAGAGGAGATGGATGAATTGATCCACACTTCCCAAGAACACATACAAAAGTTCAAACATCTGGGCCTGTTGGACTCATTTCAAGACTACTGAGAGCCAAAGCTCTCTTACTTTGCTTCACCGAACACAACTACCTAGATTATAAAAAGGAAAGATCTATACCTTTTGCTCAGGTAAGGGGTTTGTATTGGAGAGTGGTGCCCAGCCCCTCCCTTTCCCTATCCTATCTTTCTTACCCCATGTCCCCCACTTTCTCTTTCCCTCCTATAATCCCCTTTCCTCCAATTTTACACCGATTCGATTTTAGTTGACTAAAATGTAGTGGAGATTTAGTCGACTAAATACGACAAACAATTGCAGAAGACTAAAATGGGACTAAAACTTAAATGCAATTTTAGTCCTAAGACTAAAACTAAATCGAACTTTGCTGCCAAAATCAAAACTGCATTGTACCAAGCAGAGTACAGGTTAAGTTAAAAAATAAAAAAGGGACAAGATCGTGGAAAGATAGGGATTTTCTTTTTAGACCAACAACAAATACAGTAGTTCTCATATCAGATCAAATCTGAATTCACTTCGGTACTGAACCCTTGCTAATTTAGGACTGCATAATTAATTGTATATGGAATCTGTTCTGAAAGAAAAATAAAAAATATAGTAACAGTAAAGTTTGTACACAAGCCATTAACGTTGCTGCACAATTGCAGATTGGTATATTTTATTGCATCTCAAATATTGCTGACAGAAATAACATTCTTATAGTAAATTCATCAGGAAATAATAGAAAAAAATAAAATACAGACATACCATTGTTTTTCAAAACACATTAACTGTTCATTGAGCCAACTGATACATTTTGTATATTCCTTATTATCTGCAATACTTTTTAAACTGTTTTGTAAGCATTATAAGATGAAAAAGAATCACCATGTGTACATAAAAAAGTCCAAGAAGTCTTCTTTCACTGCGGTGTCTGAGATGTTCATCCTTATGCACTGCCTCCAAATTTACTAGATAGTTTGCTGATCAGATTCATCACTTTTGGGTTGGTGTTATACTTTGATATGTTAGCTGGATTTTGAGCTACATCTTGAAATGCAGCCATGACTTCAGGATCCTATGCAGAATAAAGAAATACACATTATAAGCAAATGCCATTAATTAATGGAATGTGAGCATTAAAGGGTGAGTTCACTTAGCTTTCCAAAAATACCTATGTCAGCTTCTTTGGTATATTAACCACTTGAATCTCAGCACATAGCACATTTAAAACTGATTTTTTAAAAAATATATTTATATATATATATATATATATATATATATATATATATATATATATATATATATATATATATATATATACACACACACACACACACATATATATATATATATATATATATACACATATATATATATATATATATATATACACACACACATACATACACACACACACACACACACACACACACACACACACACACACAGTATATTCCCTTGAGTCCCAGAGTTTTTTCCAGGTTTAGGACATGCGATAAGATTGTCTTACAATGCTACTTTGTTTTGGAGTCAACCTATCCCAAGTACAGAGAGTACTTCATTTAAATACCACTTTAATATAATATCCTTTAATTTTCAAATTATGGGGAAAATCTAGGGTGTATTTATTATATTTTATTTAGAAATAATTTTTCTCATACTACAACAAAGGCCTCGTCTTTGAAAAAAATAAAAAAATAAAAAGACGGAATGTTTTGAATTATAACTTGATGTGATTGTAGCCGTATGATTCCAACATGGCTGAAAACTGTCCGTTTTTTGGAACCAAACTGCATTTACAGCGATTCAGGATTGACAGGACCTTAGAAACAACCCCAAAATTACTGTTTAGAAAAGCCTCCATTTGGACTCTAAACCCAAACTCGTAAGAATGCATGTGGCAGAAAAATTAGGTAAAAAAAAAAAAAATTGTAATCACATGCTTCGAAAACCTAATGATGGCATGCTATAAAAAAAATTAACAAGAGAAGGCATGCTAAAATTGTTCAGCTACAGTATCTCACAAAAGCGAGTACACCCCTCACATTTTTGTAAGAATTTTATTATATCTTTTCATGTGACAGCACTGAAGAAATTACACTTTGCTACAATGTATAGTGTAAAGCAGCGAGTGTACAGCTTGTATAACAGTGTAAATTTGCTATCCCCTCAAAATAACTCAACACAGCCATTAATGTCCAAATCACTGGCAACAAAAGTGCGTACACCCCCAAGTGAAAATGTCCAAATTTGGCACAATTAGCCACATTTCCTCCCCAGTCATGTGACTCGTTAGTGTTACAAGGTCCCAGGTGTGAACGGGGAGCAGGCGTGTTAAATTTGGTGTTATCGCCCTCTCTCTTTTACTGGTCACTGGAAGTTCAACATGGCACTTCATGGCAAAGAATGTGAAAAAAAAATAAAAAAATAAATAAAAAAAGAATTGCTGCTCTACATAAAGATGGCCGAAGTTAGCAGATTGCCAAGACTCCGAAACTGAGGTGCAACACAGTGGCCAAGACCATACAGCGGTTTAACAGGACAGTTTCAAGTTGAGTGCACATGCTCAGTGTCATATGCAGAGGTTGTCTTTGGGAACTAGACGTACGAGTGCTGCCAGCATTGCTGCAGAGGTTAAAGGGGTGGGAGGTCAGCCTGTCAATGCTCAGATTGTACGCCGCACACTGCACTAAATTGGTCTGCATTGCTGTCATCCCAGAAGGAAGCCTCTTCTAAAAAGGTGATGCACAAGAAAGCCTGCAAACAGTTTGCTGAAGACAAGCAGACTAAGGACATACTGGATTACTGAAACCATGTCCTGTGGTCTTATGAGACCAAGATGAACTTATGTGGCTCAGATGGTGTCAAGCGTGTGTGTGGCGGGAACCATGTGAGGAGTACAAAGACAAGTGTGTTTTGCCTACAGTCATGCATGGTGGTGGGAGTGTCATGGTCTGGGGCTGTATGAGTGCTGACGGCACTGGGGAGCTACAGTTTGAGGGAACCAGGAATGCAAACATATACTGTGACATAATGAAGCCCAGCATTATCCCCTCCCTCCTGAGACTAGGCTGCAGGGCGGTATTCCAACATAATGACCCCAAACACACCTCCAAGACTACCACTGCCTAAAGGTGATGGACTGGCCAAGCATGCCTCCAGACCTAAACCCTATTGAGCATCTATGGAACATCCTCAAAAGGTGGAGGAGCGCAAGGTCTCCAACATCCACCAGCTTCGCGATGTTGCCATGGAGGTGGAAGAGGACTCCACTGGCAACTTGTGAAGCTCTGGTGCACTTCATGCCCGAGAGGGTTAAGGCAGTGCTGTAAAATAATGGTGGCCATACAAAATATTGGTACTTTGGGCCAAATTTGGAAATTTTCGCATAGTGATGTATTCACTTTTTTTGACAGTTTTAGTCATTAATGGATGTGCGTTTATTTTGAGGGGACAGCAAATTTACACTGTTATACAAGCTGTACACTCACTACATTGTAGCAAAGTGTAATTTCTTTAGTGTTGTCACATGAAAAGGTATAATAAAATATTTACAAAAAATGTGAGGGGTGTACTCACTTTTGTGAGATACTGTTTATAAATCAATAAAATGATAGAAAGAGGATGTTGCGTTGTCAAATATAAATAAATAAAAAAGGAAATAAACATCCAATATATCAAATAAAAATAAGACTCAAATTAGCATGCTTGTGACAGTAATACCATATGAAGTGATGAATAAAACAATCCAAGTGAAGACAATAGTATTAGAAATGACTTTAGTGAAATTACAATTAACCACTTCCATACCGGACCCCCAAACACTGTATATGTCTTTTTAGCAGACACCCCAGGGAATAAAATGGCAGTCATTGCAACTTTATCTCGTACGGTATTTGCTCAATCATTTTTCAAACGCTTTGCCATGAATTAAAAAACAGTAAAGTTAGCCCAATTTTTTTGTGTAATGTGAAAAATTATGTTACACCGAGTAAATAGATACCCAACATGTCATGCTTTAAAATTACGCACACTCATGGAATGGCACCAAACTTCAGTACGTAAAAATGTCCATAAGAGACACTTAATTTGTTTTAAAGGTTACCAGTTTAGAGTTAGAGGTCTAGTGCTAGATGTGTTTGCTTCTGAGTGCGAGCTACCTGGGAGAGGGGCATTTTAAATATTTTTTTTTACTCTTTTTTTGATCACTTTTATTCCTATTACAAAAATGTAAATATCCCTTGTAATAGGAATATATCGTGACAGGGCCTCTTTATGGAGAGACGCGGGGGGGTCAATAAGACCCCACGTCTCTCCTCCTGGCTGGAAAGCATGAGATTGTGAAAAAAATGCACTGATCTCATGTCGACAGCTGCAATTGCGGCTTGGTTTACTTCCAGGTGCCCGGGCGTGACGTCATAACGTCGCACCCGGGCCTCAGACGGTCATAGGGATTACTAGTGCCCTCCCGTGGCCTACAAGAACGATCAATCGGTGGAACTGCCGCTATGATCGTTCTTATGGTGCACTGAATCGCCGGCTGAAAATGGTGATATCTGTAGCTGCAGCTATCAATCAGATATCCCCACTGAAAGTCCAGGACGTCATATGACGTTCTTGGGCGACAAGTGGTTAAACAAGAAAAAAAATTGTGACATAGATAACTATAAAAGTCCAAGTGTAGACACAGCGTCAGAGCTACAGTGTCAAATGTAGTGACTGGAGTATGTGAATTATCACTTCCAAAATAGGCAACTGGTGTTTAATCCTTATTGTGAGAAAAACAATCAGCGCCACAATGCTAATAAATTACTCCTAGAATGACTAGAAAAATAAAAAGGTGAGGTGAGCAGGCATTTTAGCAGCTGGTGGTGTGCACTGAATATTGAATCCATTTAAATACGATTTCACACACAGGCGACAGCTTTGGAAACCTACATATGAACTTTTTCTTATTTTTTATAAATTGTTTTATGGAATGTATAATTGTTTATATAAGATTTATAGATACGCAGCGCTGCACTATTTTCACAAAATTAATATTGCTACTGGTGTTTAATCCTGTTGGTGACACCCAAGTGCTCTCTAGCAGCTCATCTCACTGCTGTAAGATAACAGCATTGACCACTTAAGGACCGCTCACTGTATATATACACGTCATTTTTTTAAAGATAGTTATCTCGGTAACGGCAGCAGCTGCTGCCACAACAGAGATATCCATCTCTTCAGTGAGCGGTCCTGTCAACGAAAATGGTGTTGTCCGCCGTGAGATCACCGTTAACGGCGGCGGGAGAGGGCCACCCCCTTCCCGCCATTTACCGGAGACGTCGGCAGCGGCGATCGGGTCCTCTCCCCTGCTCGGCTGGGATACAAAAAAGAGGGCAAGATGGCCCCACCCGTCCCCATAGCATAGCAAAATTACAAATTTATTTTTTATTTAGTTTTTGCATTTTAGTCCAAATATGAGATCTGGGGTCTTTTTGACCACAGATCTCATATTTAAGAGGACCCGTCATGATTTTTTATATTACAAGGGATGTTTACATTCTTTGTAATAGGAACAAAAGGGATCAATTTTTATTTTTTTAGTGTAAAAAATAAATTAAAAAAAAGAAAAAAAAAAATGTTTTAACTACTTGCCGACCGCCCGCCGTCATATTACGGCGGGACGGTGGCACTGTTCCACAAGAGCACGTAGCTTTACTTCCTCTCTTTAGCGACCCCCCGCTCGCCGGGTACGATTGCCGTCGGGCACACGCGATCGCTCGTTACAGAGCGGGGAACGGGAGCTTTGTGTGTAAACACAAAGCTCTCGTTCCTGTCAGCGGGGAAAACGCTGATTTTCTGCTCATACAATGTATGAACAGAAGATCAGTGATTTGCCCTAGTGAGTCCACCCCCCATACAGTTAGAACACAAACAGGAACACACTTAACCCCTTCCCTGCCCCCTAGTGTTAACCCCTTCACTGCCAATGGCATTTTTATAGTAATACAATGCATTTTTATAGCATTGATCGCTATAAAAATGCCAATGGTCCCAAAAATGTGTCAAAAGTGTCCGCCATAATATCGCAGTACCGAAAAAAAACCTGATCGCCGCCATTACTAGTAAAAAAAAAAAAAAAAAAAAAAAAAAAAAAAAAAGCCATAAAACTACCCCCTTTTTTGTAAACGCTATAAATTTTGCGCAAACCAATAAACGCTAATTGCGATTTTCTTTTACGAAAAATATGTAGAAGAATACGTATCGCCCTAAACTGAGGAAAAAAAAGTTTTTTTTATATCTTTTTGGGGGATATTTATTATAGCAAAATGTAAAAAAAAGTCGCTCTATTTTTGTTTATAGCGCTAAAAATAAAAACCGCAGAGATGATCAAATACCACCAAAAGAAAGCTCCCATTTGTGTGAAAAAAAGGACACCAATTTTGTTTGGGAGCCATGTCGCACGACCGCGCAATTGTCAGTTAAAGCGACGCAGTGCCGAATCACAAAAAGTGCTCTGGTCTTTGGACAGCAATATGGACCGGGGCTAAAGTGGTTAAAGCGCCCCGTCCCGACGTGTGTAGCGCCCGCATATGAAAACGGTGTTCAAACCACACAAGTGAGGTATCACCGCAATAACTTTGTATGGTCATAAAAATTGTAATTCATGACCTACTGATGCCAGGTATGTACAAGACGTGTGTACATTTAAATTTAACTAATCAATTCCACAGACAGCCTTTATTATAATGGCCAAAGCAGGTGTTCCGAGAGCTCGAACATACAGCTGACAGGAAAGCAAATAAATTGTAAGGGTGAGGTTTAACTCTACAACACCAGGAAGAGACATCTGTGTATGAGAAGGAGATGTGCTGCAATTTGGAGGGGGCACGGGTACCACCACGCCTGTGATCAAGTGCTTGCCACTGACCACCAATGCTGGAGGAAGGGGTGTATTTTTACAGCTAGACATTGACCATTAATGCAGGGTGGGGATTTTACAGCTAGCCACTGACCATCTATTAGTTCTAACTAAAGAGTTTGTCTCAATAGTGGCTAATTGCCAAGTAGACACCAACTATTTTAAGAAGTTGTTCAAGGTAAGGTAGGCTGAAAAGCAATAGGAATTTGATAATAATAAAAAATTATACACACACACACACTATCTAGTGTGCCTCCCCCTTAGGACCCCCCCCTCCCACTCTAAATAATTTAATAATTTATTTCTATGGGAGAGGGTGTTAAAAAAAAAAAAAAAAAAAAATTACAACATAAATCACCACAGGTTCTCCTCTCCTCTTTGCCCTTTCTATTGAATCTCTTGCCCAGCTCAATATGAGTGTTAAGGTGGGGGGGACATCAATACAAACACGTTTACGTAATAAAATAACCTGGGGACTGTGGAGAACTAATTAGACTTTATACCTGCATTGCAGCCAAAACTTCTGGGTCAGAGAGAATGTCACCGACACCTGGCATCCCAGCAAAGCCACCAGGAAATCCCCCTAAAAGAAACTCGGTATTAGTTTGCACTGAAAACACTAAGAAACCATACTCCTAAATTAAGAATAGCTTTGCGGGAAGATAAACCCCAAAGCTTAACCATAACAAACACAACGGTTAGGTTAGCAGAGACACTATCACTGCAGGGGAGGGAGGCAAACTAATCACTAGGATAGGCAGATTAACAATAGGAATGCGGCAAGTTTTAGCACTATTAAGCAGCAATGAAGCTTTGCCAGTTTTTGAACGCCTGCTTATGTAAACTGAAAAGTTGACGTGAAAAGATCTCTCTCTCTCTGATATATATATCTATCTCTATATCTATATCTACACATATACACACACACCTATGCAGTACTGTCCAAAAACTTGCAGTTGTAAAAAAACATGCTGTAAAGAATGCTTTCAGAAATAGAATAGTTATTACCGTAGTTTATTTTCATCAATTTTAAGTAAATAAACAGAAGAGAAATCCAAGTCAATATTTGGTGTGATCACCCTTTGCCTGCAACACAGTGTTAATTCTTCTAGGTACACTTGCACAGTTTTTGAAGGCACTCAGCAGGTAGGTTGTGCTAAACATCTTGGAAAACAAACCACAGATCTTCTGTGGATGTAGGCTGCCTCCTTCAGTCTCTTCATGTAATCCCAGACAGACCCGATGATGTTGAGATCAGTGCTCTATGGCAGAGTTTCTCAACTCCAGTCCTCAGAGTGCCCCGACAGGTCATGTTTTCAGGCTGTCCATTATTTTGCACAGGTGATTTGATCAGTTTCACTGCCTTAGTAATTACCACAGCCGTTTCCATCTGAGGGAAATCCTGAAAACAACCTGTTGGGGCATCTTGAGGACTGGAGTTTAAAAACACTGCTCTATGTGGCCCAAACCTTCACTTTCAGGACTATGTTTACGCTGAAGACAGTTCCAGATATTTGTTGTATGTTTGAGGTCATCGTCTTGCTGCAGAATACATTTGGGACCAATCACACACCTCCCTGCCCTAAGCATCAAGGACAAACACTGATCATGACCAAATTTCCAATTCTATTTGCAGAAATGTTTCACTGTTGCCTGCAGACACTCATTACAGATGAAACTGGAAAAGTTAGAATATCGTGCAAAAGTTCAGTTATTTCACTAATTGTGCTGCCCCAATTGGGGCATAGAATATGAGATGCATAGCCGCAAATTAAAGATTAATTGATTAATTAAAAGTTAATTTTTTTTGATCGTTCAAAATCTTTTTGATCGATTAAAATTCTTTTGATTGGTACTCACCTCTCCGCCGGCTTCTGGGCCTTCAGGGAGTTCCGTCGGAGATCCGGTAACGTCATGGACACCGGCGGGGCTTGCCGTGTCCATCTGAAGGGCTCATTTGCTGCGTCTTCATATCTGCATGCCGGCGGGACCTTACCATCTGCCACACGCAAGGGCTGTCACACCTCCCTCTATCAACCTGGGATTCTACAGCCATCCACTGGGAGTTGCGATAGTTCCCTTCATGCCGACTGACTGATGTTAACCTCTCCTCATCTGGATTCAGCAGTGGTATCGTTGTACACATTTTTATACCAGTATCATACTTGGCTGCATGTTTTTTATGACTGCTTTTGGTACCGTTTGCTATTACTCACACCATTTTTACAGTTTATGTAGCTACATCAATTTTATCTCCAGTGCAATATTTATTTGGTTACCTACTTGAAGACTATACAAGTTTAAATGCTATTCCCATCGAGCCCTGCCTTTGTGTGTTTTTTGTATCCTGCTATCCATTTTTTCCAGTGGTTGGTAGCTGCACTGGGAATCAGCCTGCAAGGAGATCAGCTAAAATTAGTTGGATCTGTGGGTTATAATTAATCAAAATTAGTCGATTAATCGATAAACAAAAAATTTGATCAGTAACAGCCCTAGTTAATATTAGCATTGTTATATAGATTCGAGTTATATAGTGTGGTTTGCCTAACTATTTTCTCATAGCTAAATCTGTGTGTTATCCTATGCTGCCATCTAGTGGCCCTTTGTTGCAATGTACATGTTTTCTATAATTCCTCATTAGTTACCACATATTTTCCAGTTTATGTATGCCCCTCCCTACTTCCTGTGGGTAGTACTTCCTGTGTCATTCCCTCAGCTAGCAAGCCACATGTACAGGGAAACACATGTATCTGCACGGTACTTGGGAAAGGCATCATTTTTTTACCGCACAATACTATTACCATTCATCTGCTGTTCCTGTTATCTGCTGTAACCCTGAAGTTAAAGAATAAACACCTCTTTTGAATGAATCGCTATTGACGAGTTCAGCTATCTGACAAGGATTGTCCACAGTGAGTATATCTACTTATACAGGCCAGGCATAGAGGTCTCAGCAAGGGATATATCGCTATCACAACAATCGGACTCAGAATACTAATGCAATTTTAAAAAAAGTGAAACCAATATGAGATAGACTCAATACATACAAAGCAACATAATTCAAGTCGTGATTTGTCATAATTGTGATGATTATGGCTTACAGCTCATGAAAACTCCAAATCCACAATCTCAGAAAATTTGATTATGAAAAGGTGCAATATTCTAAGCTCAAAGTGTCCCACTCTAATCCACTAATTAAACCATAACACCTGCAAAGGGTTCCTGAGCCTTTAAATGGTTTCAGTCTGGTTCAGTAGGAATCACAATCATGGGAAAGACTGCAAACCTGACAGTTGTGCAGAAAACCATCATTGACACCCTCCATAAGGAGGAAAAGCCTCAGAAAAATGTGCACAATTAGCAGGAATGACCACAGCCTGGAAAGGACTGTCGTGAAAATTTCCAACACTTTTGAATGGCCTTTTCCTAAGGAGTGGACTGAGGCTGGAGTCAATGCATCATGAGCCACCACACAGACAGATCCTGGACATGGGCTTCAAATGTCTAACTACTCTCGTCAAGCCACTCCTGAACAACAATGTCAGAAGCATCTTAAATGGGCTAAAGAAAAAAACAGACCTGGTCTGTTGCTCAGTGGTCAAAAGTCCTCTTTTCTGATAAGCACATTTTTTACATCTCATTTGGAAACCAAGGATCCGGACTATGGAGAAAGAATGGAGAGGCACACACTGCAAGATGCTTAAAGTCCAGTGTGAAGTTTCCACAGTCTGTGTTGGTCCACTGCGCTTCATTAAGTCCAGGGTCAACCCAGCCTCCTACCAGGAGATTTTGGAGCACTTCATGCTTCCTTCTGCAGACGAGCTCTATGGGGATACCGACTTAAATTTTCCAGCAGGACTTGGCACCTGCCCACACTGTCAAAAGCACCAAAACCTGGTTCAACGACCATGGGATTACCGTGCTTGATTGGCTAGCAAACTCGTCTGACCTGAACCCCATAGGAAATCTATGGGGCATTGCCAAGAGAAAGATAAAACACATGAGACCGAACAATGTAGAAGAGCCGACAGCTGCTATTAAAGCATCCTGGTCTTTCATAACACCTCAGCAGTGCCACAGGCTGATAGCTCCCATGCCACGACGCATTGAGGCAGTAATTGCTGCAAAAGGAGCCCAAACCAAGTACTGAGTACATATGCATGCTTATACTTTTCAGAGGTCCGATATTGTTCTATGTACCTTGTAATCATTCTTTTATTGATTGCATGTAATATTCAAATTTTCGGAGATTGTGAATTTGGGGTTTTTATGAGCTATAAGCCATAATCACTACAATTATGACAAATCACGGGTTGAACCATCTTGCTTTGCATGTAATGAGTCTATCTCATATTCGTTTCACATTTTAAGTTGCATTAGTGAAATAAATGAACTTTTGCACAATATTCAAAAATTTTTGCGTTTCACCTGTATATTGCGCTTCAGCCCTACATTGAAGGAACTGGATCCTGCTACAGCCAAATATTTTCAAACTTTGACTTGTCAGGCCAGAGCACCTGCTGCCATTTTTCTGCACCCCAGTTCCTATGTTTTAATGCAGAGGACATGGAAACAAGGCTTATGCCCCATACACACGAAACAAATATCGTACGTCAGATCGTACAACTTTTTCCGCTTAATAGTCGCAAGTAGAAATTGAATGGGTTATTAAAGTCACGAAAATTCTCATACGACAGAAAAAAAAATTAAAAATCGGAAGCGATGTCATGTGTTGCAATGTATTTTGGGATGACAACTGTACTGACTAAACAAAAATCGTACGATCTGGCATCGTACAAGGGAAAGTTTTGGGCTTGTCCGATCGAATAATATCGGATGAACGGTTGTGATCGGCTCTCGAAAATAGTGTACACACAATCTGAAAAATGTACGATTTTTCCTCGGACGACCGTTTTCGCCATAAGTGACTCGGCCATGCACAAAAACACAAGAACTGGTGTGCACAAAAATGCCAGCAGGATGCGCTTGACTAAGGAGTCAACATTTTGGTTGGAGATTTGGTCAGGATCAATGGTGTCCTCAATGCCAATACTGGCAGATACTTGATATGACAGATGCATCATGCCATACCATCAGGGAGGTGTGCGATCGGCCCCAAATATATTCTGTAGCAGTACAACCACCCCAAACACACAGCCACATAAGAACCATCTGCAGGCTAAAGAAGAGCAAGCAGTCCTGGAAGTGCTGGTTTGGCCCCCACAGAGCCCCAATTTCAATCTCGAGGAGTCTGTCGGGGATTACGCAAGGAGACAGGAGGATTTAAAGTAGGGTTGTCCCGATACCGATACTAGTATTAAGAAGAAGAATTTATGTTATTTTGAAGGTAAAGGGTGGCCCCACCAAATATTGATTTGATTTCTCCATTTACTTTCCAATTTGTTAATTGATAAAAATAGGATTTTTGTACACTGTAAAATCCTTTTTTCTGAAGTTAATTGACGGACACAGCACT
This sequence comes from Rana kukunoris, assembly GCA_029574335.1. Classification (NCBI taxonomy): domain Eukaryota; kingdom Metazoa; phylum Chordata; class Amphibia; order Anura; family Ranidae; genus Rana; species Rana kukunoris. Next base: position 93,253,251 of record CM056055.1, on the reverse strand, counting down.
TAATCTTGACCTTAGGGTTAAGGAGAGGACTAGGCAGAAAATGTTAAAAACAGCAAAACTGCACCGTACCAGCCAGGGGACGGTCCTACTGGCTATATAACCCCTCACACTGCATTCAGCAGCTCAGTTCATCAAAAAGCAGTACAAACAGAAAAGGAGGGGTGGGTGCTGTGTCCATCAATGAACTTCAGAGAAAAGGATTTTATGGAGAGTACAAAAACCCTATTTTATTTTGTTCATTGACGGACACAGCACTTAATCTTGATCTTAGGGATTTCCCCAAGCAGTGTTAAAAAAAAAAATACAACACAACACAACACAACACAACACACACGTGGTGGGAACAAGCAAACTTCCACCCAAATAACCAGAGCTCCTTAACAGAGGAGTTGCAATCTTAAACAGCCGCCTGCAAAACCTTGCGGCCAAAGGAAGCATACGCAGATGCATTTGCATCAACCTTCTAAAATTTTGTGAAAGTGTGAACGGACGACAAGGTCACCGTCTTACACACCTGAGAAACGGACGATTGATGTCGGAAAGCCCAGGACGCCCCAATTGCCCTGGTCGCATGTGCCGTAAGAGGAAAGGGAGGCACCCGCCCCTTTAAGGCATAAGCCTGGATCATGATCTGTCTAATCCACGAGAAATGGTGGATGACGAGACCGCCAGGCCCTTCTTCGGACCAGCCATGATACAAACCGTGAATCCGACCTCCAAAAATGGAGCCGTAGCCGACAGATACACCCGCAGAGCCCAGACCACATCCAAGGAATGCAAAGAAACCTCTTTTGGATGCGAAACAAGAATGGAAGCACAATGTCCTCATTTAGATGAAAACAACCTTAAGAAGAAAAGGCTGCGGGCGTAGCACCGCCTTATCCTTGGAGGATCAGGTAGGAAGACTTGCAAGACAAGGCTGCCAACTCAGAAACCCTCCCGTCATATGTAATAGCCACCAGAAAGGCTACTTTCTGAGAGAGTGACAATAAGGGCTCCGAGAGCACCAGATTTAAATCCCACGGAGGCAGCGGAGGGGCCCTTGCACAAATGTACTTACCAATGAACGAGCTGCTAAGGGTTGCTAAAAAAGGACAGCTAGGGCTGATATCTGCCCCTTAATGGTGCTTAACCACTTCCCTACGGCCGTACGACTATATGCGGCCGCAGGGTGGTTCTAAATCTCCGGGCTGCCGTGTTTTCACGGCAGCCCCTTTCTTTGTTCCCAGAGCGCACAGCGGGGAACTTGTGTACTGGCCGTGTCCCTTGGACACAGCCAATCACAGATCGCCGCGGACGGCCAATCAGAGTGGCCGTTTGCGATGCGATCTGATGGGCCAATGAGAGATGATCTCATATGTAAACATATGAGATCATTTCTCATTGCCGGCTCTCACAATGACAGCGTCCTGTCACTGGAGAGAGCAGACCGATCTGTGTTCCTTATACATAGGGACACAGATCGGTCACCCCCCCAGTCACCCCCCCTCCCCCCACAGTTAGAACACAATGCAGGATACACATTAACCCCTTACTCACCCCCTAGTGTTAACCCCTTCCCTGCCAGTCACATTTATACAGTAATTCGTGCATATTTATGTTGTGGATATGCTAAAAATGGCCAAAGGAAGATGGTGAAATGCTTATTTCAATGCGCAAACACATGCTCCACATGCTCTATATCTCATATATATCCTATATACTCTATATGTTATTGATTGCTATCGTACATAGTCATAATTTGTAATGATCTTATACAACCCTTGCAATCCTTGCTCACATGATGCTGCTATCAGATATGTGTCACAAGATCTGAAGAAAAAGGGGAACTCTGTCTGCAAAACAAGTCGAAATTAGACCTGGGAAGAAAGTCCCTGTCTGGATATCGAACCGCAGGAAACCAAACATCAGACATCAGACAAACTAAATATATATATAGCATTGTTGCTTCATGCTTCGCACCATCCTAACACAAAATAGTTAATAGCTCACAAAATCAGAACGTCACAAGACTAATATTACGTATTAATGAGCAGGTTGGATATTCAAGAATATGCACGTCATCAACCATATATTAAGTCAAGACCAAAATAAAAAAGAGGAAGTATTTCAAACTGCAGCTTTGTCAGTGTGAAATTATTCTATGCATGCATGCAATTATTCACTTCTTATCAGATTTGGCCAGGAAGCAGATACCAAAGAAACTGACAGTTTTGTCTGTCCAAATCATTTATAGCACTGATTGCAGTATAAATGTGAATGGTGCCAAAAATGTGTCAAAAGTGTCCGATGTGTCCGCCATGATGTCACAGTCGCAATAAAAATCGCAGATCGCCGCCATTACTAGTAAAAAAAAATAATAATTCTGTCCCTTATTTTGTAGGCGCTATAACTTTTGCGCAAACCAGTCGCTTATTGCGATTTTTTATTTTTTTTTACCAAAAATATGTAGAAGAATACGTATCGCCCTAAACAGAATTTTTTTTTTTTAATTGGGCTATTTTTTTATAGCAACAAGTAAAAAATATTGTATTTTTTTCAAAATTGTTGTCGTTTTTTGTTTATAGCGCAAAAAATAAAAACCGCAGAGGTGACCAAATACCACCAAAAGAAAGCTCTATTTGTGGGGAAAAAAGGACGCCAATTTTGTTTGGGAGCCATATCGCACGACCGCGCAATTGTCAGTTAAAGCGACGCAGTGCCGCAAGCTGAAATTTCACCTGGTCAGGAAGGGGGTTTACATGCCCAGTAAGGAAGTGGTTAAGGCAAGTTTCTGATCCACTCCCCGCTGCAAAAACAGCAGAATCCTGGAAATCTAATACATACGAGTACACCACCCCATCTCCTCACACAGAGATGTAGGCCTTCCATGTGCGATGATAAATCTTCCGAGAAGATTAACAAATCCGACAGATCTCCATCCCTTAGCACCCGACTTTCAACAGCCACGCCGTTAAAGCCAGGGACTGTAAAGCAGGATAAAGTATAGGGCCTTGCGACAGAAGGTCCTCTGGCATCGGCAGTCGCCAAGGAACATCCGCCACCATTCGCACTATGACAGCATACCAGGGACATCGAGGCCAATCTGGGGCAATTAGAATCACTGGAATCCCCTCGGTCTCCACTTTTCAAAGCAGACAAGGTCTTACCGGGGGGGGCTAGCAGGTGTCCGCCAAGGGATCCCTTGGACCTGGCTGCAAACCTCAAAACCTTCCTATTGAGTCGAGAGGCCAGGAAATCCACATCTGGCATGCACCATCTCAGACAAAGGAGTCGAAAGACCTCTGGATGTAGCGACCATTCCCCTTCGTCCAGCATCTGGCGACTTAGATAGTCTGCCTGCCAGTTTTCTACGCCCGGAATGTACACGGCCGATAGAGCCGGCACGCGCCGCTCAGCCCACCGCAGGATGTGAGCGACCTCCAATGCTGCAGCCGAGCACCTTGTTCCTCCTTGATGGTTGACATACGCCACCACCGTGGCACCGTCTGACTGGATCATGACTGGGCATCCCTGCAGCCTCTGATCACGTGGAGAGGCACCGCCTGATTGACCAAAGTTCCAGCACATTGACCGGCAGGCGGGATTCTTCCTGCGTCCAGCAACCCTGTGCCGACTGTACGCCCCAACCCCCCCCCCCAACCGGTCAGGCTGGCGTCCGTCATGATCACCGTCCAATGGAAAGCAAGGAACGACTTCCCGGATTAAAGGGCCGGAGACCTCAGCCACCAGACCAGGGATTCCCCGACTAGATGGCTCACCTGAATCCGACAATCCATAGACAACAGGGATTTGTCCCATTTGGACAGGATCTCCTTTTACAAGACTCAAGCTTACGGTACCGCCTCAAAAGGGGCAACCATGAGACCCAGGAGTCGCATGCAAAAATGCAGCAATGACCACTTGCGGGACGTCAACAGCTTTATCTCAGCCTGAGGAGTCCGCAGCATGTCCGAAGGGAGAAAGACCCTCGCCTCTGAGGAGTCCAGAATCAAGCCCAGGTACTTCAGGCGTAGAGTCGGTACCAACACCGACAAGTCTAACTGGCCATCGCCACATCCTCCTCCAGTTCTAAAGCCTGAAGCTGCTCTCAGAATTGGGTCATCCAGGTAGCTCACGATAGTGATTCCATGTTGTCTCAGTAAAGCCAGAATCGGGGTGAGCACCTTGGTAAAAAAAAAAACCTTGATGCCGACGCCAGGCCAAAAGGGAGAGCTACAAACTGGTATTGCTCTTCCCCGACCGCAAGGCGCAGGAAACTCTGATATCCGACGCATATGGGGACATGCAAGTTTGCGTACTTGATATCTAGGGGTGCTGAAAATAATCGATGCATCGAGATTCGTGGGCCCCCGATTCGGCATCGATGCATGTGACCCCAATAATCGATGTCGGGTGACGTCATCGCAACCTGCCACGCCCCTCCCGGGAGAGCGTTCCGAGCGTGTGTTTTAAAATGCTCGTTTTGCAATACATGCCGCTATAATCAGTTCAGTGGACACTGCTGCGTGTGCTTTCTAAAATATACTGTGTTTCATACCTTTATTTCCGTCTGTATATTCCCCTGATGTGACTGCACACTCTGGCCCGCCTCCCACGTCTCTCCTGACGTCAGCCCCGCCCGCCTCTCTTCTCATCTGATAGCTGCAGTACAGACGGTGGTTGGGGCTGAGAACTCACACTGACATCGGGAAAGAGGAGAACGAGAATTAAGAGGCGGGCTGTACAGGACAGTCACACGTGTGGAATATAGAGCATACACAGACAGAAATGCAGGTATGAGAAGCTGCAGCAGTGGGCACTTAATGGTTTAGAACGCATGGGTATTCTTAGTTACAGCACTATTCTTTCTCCTCCATGTGCTCTGTGTTTACATTTTCCTGAGCTCCTAAATTTGCACATTCCATTGTGTTAACTCCTAGTGTGCTGGAATGTGTGAACTTGGGAATCCAGGGAAATTTCAACACAGAAACAGTACAGGGAACTTCACAGGGCTGTTTGCTGTAGATTAAAATCTCCCCTGACCTCCCAGCACCACATGTGTATATGTCTGTACCTTGTAGTGCACTGGATTAGTGCATTCCTAGCGGAGTTCCACCGTTTTTTAGTTTAGTAAAAGTCAGCAGCTACAACAAGTGTAGCTGGTGACTTTTATTTAACCGACACTTACCTGTCCCTCAGTCCAGCGATGCAGCCGCACAGAGCCCCGTACCTTTCCCTGCTCCTCAACCCCGCCATATCTACTGTGGGCACCCGGCCATGATAGCTTACGGCTTCATGGCCAGGTGCGCACTGTGATCTGCCATTGGCCAGCCAATCTTCTGTGTCCCAGAAGATAGCTGGCAAGGAGGAGCCACCTAGGGCAACAGGAGGAGTCACCTAGGCAGCTGGGACAGAAAGTTCCATTAAAAAGAGGACACCCCCCCCAAAAAAAAGTCAGGGGGCGAGGAGTGCTTAAAGCAGAAGTTCCACTTTAAGGGAGTGAGGTTATTTTTTGTTAAAAGCAGGAGTTCAGTAAAAAAAAAAAAAAAAAACAAAAAAAAAAAAAAAAAAAAAGTTAGTAAAAGTCAGCAGCTTAAAAAAAAACGGTCTGTCTTCTGACTTTTAATAAAAAGACACTCACGTATCCCACAATCCAGCGATGTGGCCACCCGAACCCTCCATTCTGTCCACGGCGCTGGCAATACTACTGTGGGCATCCAACTGTGACAGCTTGCAGCTTCACAGCCAGGTGCGCATGTCTCACTGCGCTGTCCTGCATAGCTGGGCAATCTTCTGGGACCTGTGGTGTGTCTCAGAAGATTGCGGGGAGGAAGGGCCACCTAGGCGGCCCAAGCAAAAGTGAGAGCTCGTCGGTAATCTTTATGCATCGTGGAATCAAATCGAATCGTTGACCAGATAATCGAATTGTGAGACCGGTGATGATGCACACCCCTATTAATATCCAGGGACGCCAGAAAATTCCATGGATGGAGCGCATCGACCACAGAGTGAACTAATTCCACCCTGAATCTTTTCACCTTCACAAATCTCTTGAGGACCTTGAGGTCCAGATTCGGACAGACCCCTTCCTTTTTTGGGACTTCAAAACAAATTGGAGTAGAATCCCTGTAACCTTTCCAGCGACGGTTTCGGCACTATCACTGCGCGCAGGAAATGGTCCTGCACTGCCCCCAACAAGGCTTCCCGACGATCCGGGAGAAGATTAAGGTTCAAAGGGGAAAAAAACCTGCTTGGTGGACAAGAGAGAAACTACATCTTGTATCCTGAGGAAACCACTTTGCAGACCCATAAGTCGGAAAGCTGGAAGGCCAGAGTCTGAATCAGAGCTTTCCCCAGAAAACAGTGGGGGAAGAGGGCGTTTTTGTACCTCCCTTGTGCCCAGAGGCCCTTCCACCCTGGCAACAAAAGGATCCCAGGACCGCCGACAAAGTGTCCATTCGGCACGGCAGGTGCAGGGGAGCAGATTGCTACCACAGGTATGTCTGTGGAAGAACTGCCAGCTTCTGACACCATGCTGACCCTACTCGTCTGACCTTTGTTAGGGACTGCAGGCCAGTTACACAAAAGGTCCACCCCTCCTAGCTGCCATTGACTGACTGACCCCCACAGGATTTACCACCCCAGAGCAGGTCATGCGCTGTGCCGTGCTGGCCTCTCTCCCGCATGAGGAATTCTGTTCAATTCGCACCGTTCCAGAGGGATAGCCAGTGCTAGAGGCAAAAACCAAGTGGAGACTCCAAGAAAATGGCCACCTCACTAATAAAAAAATAGGATTTTTTATGACAGCTTACCTGTAAAATCCTTTTCTTGGAGTACATCACGGGACACAGAGCGGCAATCCATTACTATGTGGGTTATAGAGTCTACCTTCAGGTGTGGACATTGGTGTAATTAACTACACAGGAAGTTCCCTCCCTATATAACCCCTCCCATACTGGGAGCTCCTCAGTTTTTGTAGCAAAGCAATAAGTGTCCCAATATCCCCAAACAAGAGGGGCGGGAGCTCTGTGTCCCGTGATGTACTCCAAGAAAAGGATTTTACAGGTAAGCTGTCATAAAAAATCCTATTTTCTTTATCGTACATCACGGGACACAGAGCGGCAATCCATTACTATGTGGGATGTCCGAAAGCAATGCTTACTGAGGGGAGGGAGACACAAACAACGCAGGCCGCCATCAGATGTGAGGATCTATAATGCTGCCAGATGCATATTGCGCCAAAAAGCTGCATCCTTTTGCCCTCCTATGTACATCCGACAAGAATCAGTGAACCTAAGCACAGACGCCAAGTTGCGGCCCTGAAAATCTGCGTCATAAAGGCTCGGTAAAGCATCGCGCATAAAGCGCTTACTATCCTGGTACGGAGCACCCCCCCCCCCCCCCCCAAGAAACAGGGGGAGTCCCACTCTCCGAACCACAAGCCTGAATAATACCCTGATGAATCAATCTTGAAAACAGTTGATTTTAGACGCTGCCTGCCCCTTCCTGGGGCCTCCTGGTAGCGCAATAACATCAGCTTTCCGTATCCGAGCAGCCGCTTCAGATAGGCCTTGACCCTTCTACTCCAAAGGAGAGAGTGTAACCATTTTAATAGCTGAACTGAACACTGCCTGCCCACATCTAGGGTCTTCTGGCAGCCCAATAAAAACTTCAGATTTCTATATCTGAACCTTCAGATAGATATTTAACTGCTCTCATCTCTACTGAGAGAAAGCAATAACCTTTCCTTACGAAAACAAGGTTTTGAAAAAGGGGGAGGTAAGAATATCTAGATTCAAATGAACACTAGATCCTTCTAGTAAATAAGGCTGGGTGAGGATTAACATCACCCTACTAGTAAGAATAAGTATGGTTTTATACCAAGAGGTTGCCAATACTGAATTCTCTTGGAGGCTACCACAACCAAGAACACCAATTCCCTTGTTAAAGGCTGAAGGGAAATATGGTGCATCGGCCCACAGAGCTGACCCTGTAAGCCGACAAAACTAGAGCCAATCCTCTAAGCACAAGGGCGACTAAACTGGTGGACTTATGCGCGTCACCCCTTGTATAATGGCTCGGAACAAAGAGTGTGAAGCAAGCGACCTTTGGAGGCAAGGCCGAGATCGGATCCTTGATGTAACTTAAGGCTGGCTCCGTCTCCTTTCCAAATGCAGGAAGGCAGGAATTTTATCTTCGACAAACTTCCAAGGATGCCACCATCTGTTTCATACCAGGAACATGGGCTCTCCCGATCCTGGGATATCTGGTCCTGGAGGCCAGCCTTCCTGTATGAATCAAGGAAGTGCCGTTGATTCTAAAAACCCTGATCCTGAAGAATGTGGGCTAAAATAGCCAGACCATTAATTCACCTGTTGCACGACAGGATGTAATACCCCCTTCGAAGTAGGCCTGGACAAGATGTAAGGGACCGTGGGTCCTCTACCACCACCCCTACTGTCCCTGCACAGAAAAGGTCGTCAGGGCTATGCCGGAGTAATCAGGCCAGCTTCCGCCATCCTCTAATGTTGCATGGAAGCCACAAACGCCGCGGCACTGGGGGGAGAGACATAACCAGTGACCACTGGTCCCACCAGATTACTAACACATCTGCCCCGCATGCGGGTGGATCCCTTGTCCTTGACCTCAAGCTGTTCAATTTCTTGTTGAGCCTGGACGCCAATACATCTTATGTACAGGGTACTATTTCTGTGGCCCTTGGTCAGGAAAACAGTCAGGGTGTAGAGGTCCTTCTCCTGGAGACACTTGTTGACGGCTACAGCGAATCGCCTGCCAATTCTGCATTTCATGAAATGACGAATGTCAATAGGCAAGGCACAAGCTCCTCCTTGGTAAATTAAGTAAATCACTTAATATGGTATAGTCTGATTGAACTCTGACCGAACCAACCAGCCCCTGAACGTTCAGGCCCCTAAGCCAGATGCTCCATCGGTAGCTCTAGCTGACAGATAAGACTCCCTTGGAGCTCGACTACTTCCCCTGGGCCAAGGTCTCTTCCTGACCTGGCAAACCCTTTAGTTAAGAACCACCAAGAGGAATTCCAGCCTATCTCTGGGACCGGTTCTTTGGATAATGCTAGGTCAAGATCCACTCCTTCTAGGCCAACACAATACTGTTTATAACAGTCCTGAATAAAAGTATAGGGAACTGTCTTGAATGAAGCAGCATCTTCTCTAGTGCCTTAAGCAGAAGGCCAAAAGTAAGGAACTGTTCCTTGCCGTAACCACCTAGACCAGCTTTCTTATAGCGATGGTCTTGTCTTAGGCCAAAAGTACTCTCCTGGTGCAAAACATACCCAGCTTCTTGTCAATGAAGAATGTATCTTTAGACTGGAATCTTAACCCAGGAGATCCAGATACTTGACCCTTCTGGACACCCTTAGGTCCAGCCATGCTGCTGACTGATCCATCAGCAGGAGTCTGCTTCCGTATGCCATTACTGCTATACCCTGGGCTTACAGACCTGCTAGAGGCGGGCCCTAGCACCCTGACAACCCAGACACGGAGGCTAACCCCAAAGGGCAAGACCACCAACTGGAGATAGTGCTGTTCCCCTGCACAACGTAGACAACCTCTGCAGTCCCAAGTAAATAAACACATATGCAACTGGCTCCCCATATGTGTATGTGGCAAGTGTTAAAGCCATATGCCTCAATGGAGGCGTGTGTACATGGCAGTGTGTTCATGGAAGCATGAAATCATATGAATATGTCTCACGTCAAACATGCATATAGCATGTGTGCTCTGGAACGAGCATCCTTGCAAGCAAGCATGTGCTATAAACGTGTTATGCAACAATGTGCAACATGAACCCATGCAGACACGTATCTCTATGCAAACACAAGGCATCCTGTATTGCTTAATTAAGCCACCATGTGCAACTTTAAAGTAACCATGCATGCGATTCAGCATCTTCCATGCGATCAACATCTTATGCATTTTAAGCACTACTGTGCGGACAAGAACCCTTGTGTGACCAAGCACCCCTGTGCGTTCCAACATCCTTATGCACCCAAGCATCTTAATGCGACTTTAGGCATTTCTGTGAAACAAGCCTCTCTATGTGATCAAGTATCCCTGGGTAATCCAGGACTCTGTTGATCCAACCACCATGTGTGATCCAGCTTCTTTTTGCATTCAAGCATCTTTAAGCGATCCCTTTAGGCCTTGAGTAATCCAGGACTTGGGTGATCGGGTAATCCTGTGTGATTCAGCATTTTTATGCCTTCAGGCCTCTTTATGCGATTCTAGGCATTTCTGTGGGAACAAGCCTCTTTGCGTGACCAAATATCCTTGGGGAATCAAGGACTTGGGTGATCATGTAATCCTGTGTGATTCAGCATGTTTATACCTTCAGGCCTCTTTATGCGATTCTAGGCATTTCTGTGGGAACAAGCCTCTTTGCGTGACCAAATATCCTTGGGGAATCAAGGACTTGGGTGATCATGTAATCCTGTGTGATTCAACCTTTTTATGCATACAAGCATCCTTTATGCGATTCAGCATTTTTATGCATACAAGCATCTTTATGCGACTTTAGGTACTTTTGTGGAAACAAGCCTATTTGTGTGACCAAACATCCTTGGGTAATCCAGGACGCTGATGATCAGGTAACCATGTGTGATCCAGCATCTTTTTTGCATCCAAGCAACTTTATGCGATTTTAGGCCTTTCTGTGGAAACAAACCTCTTCTGTGTAACCAAACATCCTTGGGGGAAACAAGGACTTGGGTGATCAGGTAATCATGTGTGATTCAGCATTTTTATGCATACAAGCATCTTTATGCGACTTTAGGTACCTTTGTGGAAACAAGCCTATTTGTGTGACCAAACATCCTTGGGTAATCCAGGACGCTGATGATCAGGTAACCATGTGTGATCCAGCATCTTTTTTGCATCCAAGCAACTTTATGCGATTTTAGGCCTTTCTGTGGAAACAAACCTCTTCTGTGTAACCAAACATCCTTGGGGGAAACAAGGACTTGGGTGATCAGGTAATCATGTGTGATTCAGCATTTTTATGCCTACAAACGTCTTTATGCGATTCAGCATTACAAGCATCTTTTATGCGACCTCTTGTGGAAACATGCAGCACCATATAGACAGAAACATGTATGCTTATGCGATCCACAATAGAATCTGCTCTGTTACTTGTTTTTATCCCACATGCATTCCAAACTCATGTATGTTATGCAACATGCGGACTGGTAAAGAGGAAATTATCCTCTGCAGATGTGTGTTTCCTCAATTAAGAGACATTAGCAATGTGTGCCCGCAACTGTGCATCCCTCCGATGTATTTGGTTAGCCTGAAGCCGACACCAGGCTGAGGATTATATGGAGGTCTTACTAGCCACCTATAGGAAAACCTCTCTTTACACTCTAAGGAGAAGATAGAGGTGTAATCAGAACCTGTAGGGCTTTTGATAGCTTCTCCTTGTTAGGCTGCAGCTCCTGTCTCCTGTCCTCTGACAGTGAAACTTTTATCCCCAAGCTTTCTAATCCCTATGTTTCAGGATTAAAGCAGGAAAAGGGGGACACCCCCCCTTTTTTTTTCTTGCAAAACACAAAACACATGCAGAGTGATTGCAATGTTGGGGGAAGGCTGCATTGCCTGACAGGTCTGATGGCTCAATCTATGAGCTGTTTAAGTTTCTTCAGAGGAGAATAAGGGTCCACCAGGTTCAGGTGGCGATCCCTCTTTATATTCCTACCCCTGACCTTATTCAATGGGGAGACCAAGTCCTAAGCTAAAGCAGAGGCACTTAACCCAGGTGCATCAAATAGCTGAATTTAGTCTGACACAATGCCTGCTAATCTGCACAGCTAGATGCGAGTAGGCGTCTTAGATGAATCTGTATCCAACTCACACAAGGTGCTTACGTTTGTGTCCCCCTAGCTTTACAGAGCTCTGACGTCCGGGCCCTTTGAAGAGCCTTCTCTGCGACTGCACTGAGCCGGTGAGCACGTGCAACATGGTAGAGCCTGAAGCGGAGGAAGTGGGACACAATAGATCAGCTAACACTTAAGCTTCCGTTTTCTGGAAAGCATGGTAAGCAAAAACATCAGGCATGTCTTCTACTGCCCAAAGTAGTGGAACCACAGATAAGACTTGCAACTACTCACGGAAGACAATCCTTTGTATAGGATTAAGGGCATATTTTATTTTTATTTTTTATTTATGTACCGGCCCCTTCAAGGGGAGATATATAGGTACTGCAGCCATCCTGTCTAACAGACATGGTGGGCCAGGCTGCATGCCGGCTAGGGGAGGTATATGGGTGCCCTGAGCCATCCTGTCTCAGAAGACATAGTGGTTTACATTGCCCATGCATAGAAGCATAATATAGGCGAGACCCAAGTCCCCCACGGAGGACCTACTGTCGAACCAAGTCCCGTAGGCCCTCCTCTTACCTTCTCCATGCTGCAGGGTATTACCAAGCAAGAGGCCCAATCTTCCCCCTTCACCGTGGGTATTGTCCTAGACCTTCAGGGACCGGGGTCCATGGCAGGAACACCAACTCCCCTGGACCTATATAGCATCCTGGCAGCAGAAAAAACATTTGGTCCTTAGAAGGCACAAAGTTCTGGAACCCAGGATCCAGCCCTCCGCAGAGAGGCATTATAGGCTAAACCTCGTTCTTCGTACCGAGGCCCGGGTACCGTCCACTTTGGCTATGAAGCACCTTGGACGGATCTGGATTTATGGAGGTTTTTTACATCCAGCATGGATCCCTCCAGTGGAGCTCCTAAGAGCACATGTTCACTCGTGACCAACACCTTAGACACTGATGAAAAAACTGAGGAGCTCCCAGTATGGGAGGGGTTATATAGGGAGGGAGCTTCCTGTGTAGTTAATTACACCAGTGTCCACACCTGAAGGTAGACTCTATAACCCACATAGTAATGGATTGCCGCTCTGTGTCCCGTGATGTACGATAAAGAAAAAGCTGGCTGCCGGACTTCCTGACCAGGGCTACAGGAAGATGGCCACCAAACTTACTGACTAAAATCACAGGAAAAGGGCGCCACCAAGCTGACCCTCCAGGTGGTGGCCCCCATAATGTGCACACCAGAACACCCCACAACTAAAATAGGGAACAGAACCGCTTCCCCCCAAAACAGCCACCCTGGAATACCCCCGGCCAGACGTGCAGCAGCCCCAAGTATGGGGAGGAGGAAAAGGACAGGGAGGGAAGAAGAGAATGAGAGACCCCCAATTTGACCTCCCAGGGAATGCCCAGCTGCTCCATCCTGCCGAGATAGGTGGAATCATACTTACCCCTCCTGTGGGGACTGCTGGACGCATTCCGGACAGACCCATCACCTGAGCTGTATGTAGTGGCTGTCGGCCATGGCACACTGACACGGACAGCATTAGCCTGGTCATATGTGTGTCACGGAGCATATAGCTCACCAGCCACCCCTGGATCAGACAGGGTATGTCGTGACCTACCCAGCGGGTAACGTGGGCCTGCCCACGCTCGATGGCCGGGCTGGGGAGACTACCAGAATCTATATTATCCAGCCTTTCACCCACCCCGGCTGTTGAGGCAGAAGGGACTGTAGTTACCCGTCCATGCGAGGACCTGCTGGCGCATTCCTGACAGGCCTAGAACAACGTTGGTGTAGCCGTCGGCCCGGTCCACTGTGAGTGAGACAACAACATAACAGCCCAGTCATGTGTGGACCCTGGAGCAAAAAGCCCATCGCCCACCCCTGAAATCATGGGGTATGTCGTGGCCGACCCAGCGCTTAGCCATGGTCTGCTCATGCTCAATGGATGGACTGGGGAGACAAGGATCTATATATACAGCCTGACACCCAGCCGGCAGTTGATTTTTATGTCAAATAAAATAAAAAACATTTCTTTGGGGTGCTGGGCCCAAAGGGAGCCACGTCCTTTTCTGCTAGGCAGAAAAAACTGAGGCTGCATGGTGGAGGGTTATGTCCGGAGGGACCGTTCCTGGGCAGAGGTGCTCAACTCTGTTAAAGTAACATGCATTGAAATGTCTAACATGTTCTGCCTAGTCCTCTCCTATGAACAGGAACATAACCCACTTGTCAAGACTTATGAAGGCCGTGTCTGTCCACAAAAAGAGAATTGGTTTTCTATTTTTTTTTTTATAAAAATATCTGAAAAGCATCGAGTGCATTTGTATTCAGCCCCCGAGTCAATACTTTGTAGAACCACCTGTCCCTGCAATTACAACTCCGTGAGATGTTCAGAGCTTGGGATTTTTTTTTTTTTTATAACCTAACCCTGCTTTAAACATCTCCACAACTATATCCCTGACCTGTCTGGTGTCTTCCTTGGCCCTTAGGATGCCGTTTGTTCACCAACAAACCTCTTAGGGTTTCACAGAACAGCTGTATTTATACTGAAATTAAATTACACATAGTTGGACTCCATTTACTAATTGGGTGACTTCTGAAGTCAATTGGTTTCACTAAATTTTAGTTAGAAGTATCAGAGTAAATGGGGCGATAATACAAATACAAAGCATGCCACACTTTTCAGATATTTGTAAAGAATTTTGAAAGCCCGTTTATCATTTTCCTTCTACTTTACAATTATGTGCGACTTTGTGTTGGTCCAACACATACAATCCCCCCAAAAAACATTTACGTTTTAGGTTGCAACATGACAAAATGTGGAAAATTTAAAGGGCGCGCGCGTGTGTGTATATATATATATATATATATATATATATATATATATATATATATATATATATATATATATATATATATATATATAAAAAAAATGTCACACACACACAGTAATAGGTTTCAAATCTTTAAAGGCCATACCTGGGAAACCTGGAAACTCTGCACCTGCACCTGCACCTGCTTGACGCCTGGCTTCTTCCTCCTGTTAGCATAAGGAAAAACAGAAATATTTTGACTTTATAAAAAACACACAAAAATTATAGGCACGTTGGATGGCTGGAATAAAGCTCATCCATAGGAAGAAATGGGGCGGCGTTTTGTGCAGGAACGGATATGGTAGGGATTTTATTTTGCTGAAAAGGCTGTGCAATGCCGGGCAGAGCTCTGAATAGTGATAAACAGGGAGGGAGGTAAATATTTTAAATGGCAGGCTGCAGTTGAGAGCTTTAATCACCCATAAGCCAAAACAGGCTTTGTCAAGGATAATGCAGTAGCAAAAAAAATAAAAAATAGTATAAATGGCAGGTTTCTAGAGTCAGACAACTCCAAAAGTATTTAAAATGTATTACTGTAGTTATTGTTTATATTAGACCGGTAAACAACTGGGTACTTGCCCTGCCAGTTAGAGGTTGGAGACTAAAGTCTCATTCCTACTGGCACTCAAGTTGAGATGTTTTAAATGCAGGAGAAGTGATACAAGGATCATCTGTAACTTTAAACAGGTAACCATTAAAACATTTTTTAAAGCGACACCTATAGAGAATAAGTACCATAGCTTGTTGCCATTCCACAAGTGTGACACGTTTCAGACAAAAAAAAAGAAGAAAGGGGGAGATAACTTTACAGTTTAGTTTCTTTCATTGAAGTGCATTTTCCCCCAAAAAATTGTGTCTGAAAGACTGCTGGGCAAATACAGTGCAATATAAAATATTGCAACAACCGCCAATTTATTTAAAAAAAATATATATAATGTTTGGGGGTTCCAAGTAATTTTAGAGCAAAAAATAAGGATTTTAAATTGTAAAACAAATGTCAGAAATAGGCCTGGCCTTGAAGTGGTAAAGAAGGTTGCAGGTGGAAAATTGTATGCTGTGAGGAATGACAAAAATACAAGAACAGTACATATATCCCCAAATTACCCCTTTTTGGAAAGTAGACAGTCCAAGGCATGGCAAGTTTTTTGAAGCTGTATTTTATTCTAGCTGAAAAAAATGTTAAAATTGTTAAATACATAAAGAATGGCATAAATGGAAGCCATCCATTGTGTACAATGGTCATGTGATATACAGCGATTGGTCACAATGATCACATGGTACTGGCAGTGGCCCAGCACACTGATCCGTCGTCAACTATGTCCGCTGGACACGGCAGACAACAGATCGCACCCCAGAAGCGCTCCCGCTCAGTGGTCATATTACAATAGGACAGGTGAGAAGCAGTTAAAGCGGAGCTCCAACCAAAAGGGGAAGTTCCGCTTTAAGGAATTGTCCCTTGCTCCTTTTGAAGAATTGGCACCTGTGGTATTCCTTGTAACTAAAAAAACGTTAACCATTTCATTTTGTTTGTGAAAGTGTGCAAAATACTGACCAACAACTTTTTTTTATTTTTAACTCATGTATACTGTATGTACAAGCACATTGAAAATAATAGGCTGCATTAAAGGGAAGTTGCAGCCTTTTTATGATTATTAAAAGTCAGCAGCTACAAAAAGTATAGCTGATGACTTTTAATAAACAGACACTTACCTGTTCAACGTTCCAGCGATGCGGCCGCACGGAGTGTCGCTCCTCTCCTCGGCGCCTCCATTTACTCTGGGCACCCGGCCGTGACAGCTTTCGGTTTCACGGCAGGGCACGCACTGCGCATGCGCAAATGTGGCATGTAAGGGGACGAGGAGTGCTTAAAGCAGAAGTTTCACTTTTGGGTGGAATTCCGGTTTAAGATCAAAACAAACCAAACAAAGAAACACACACACACACACACACACACACACAAACACACACACAAACACACACACACACAAACACACACAAACACTCAGTACTGTATTTTGGCAGTGGTATGCAAGAGGCCTTAGGTGATTAAAGTGTTCCTTTAGGTTTACATTTTTAGATGCCCTTTTCTAATAGGTTATGTTTTTTTTTTTTTTTTTTGTTTATTGCTCAAGGGAATGCTGTCTACAAAGTATTAACATAATGAACAATTTAAAAACATTCTCATTTTTGTTCTCGATAAATCATTATCATCCCAGTAAACACATAAGCCTCGGTCATCCTCATCTGACTGCACTAACTGGTCCACCGATGCTTGAACATGACTTGTTTGTGTTCCAACTTACCCTCTGTGCCCTTTCATTTTCCTCTTTAGCTTTCTTAAGATGTTCTTTCCTTTCATTGACCAGCCTTTCCTTCTGTTTACGTTCATATTTTCTCCGATGCTCTGCAATTTTCTGAGCCTGAAAAATCCAAACCATTAGGATGTACATGTCACACATACTACCGAATATCTGATTGCCAGGTATCGGCACCTAATCAACCTACACGTGGTTGCACTTCTTTCAACATTTCACTTGCTTCTTCATCATAGTCCAATTTACAAGCCATGGCCAGGTCGTGGGCAGATTCTTCCCAGTGCCCAAGGAGCCTGCAAAGCAGAAAATAACCGATAATAGAAAGTCTCCTGAATACAACTTATTTGGGGTTTACAATTATCCATGTGTTCCTATTACCCTACAAAAGGTTGTCTATTTAGCAATCTCTATGTTAGAGAACTGATTTGCCCATATATACAGTTACATATGTATATCACAAACATTATAATATCTCATTATAAGGCCTCATGCACACTGGACAACTTTGGATGTTTTTAGCTTCAGATGTTTTTTTCTACAGTCAAACTCCATGTTATCCTACCGTGTTTCCCCGAAAATAAGACGTACTCCGAAAATAAGCCGTAGCGGGATTTCGACGCAAGATAGAAATATAAGACACCCCTCCGAAAATAAGACGTAGCGATGTAGTGTCGAATCTCCGAAAATAAGATGTAGTGTCGAATCTCCGAAAATAAGATGTAGTGTCGAATCTCCGAAAATAAGATGTAGTGTCGAATCTCCGAAAATAAGATGTAGTGTCGAATCTCCGAAAATAAGATGTAGTGTCGAATCTCCGAAAATAAGATGTAGTGTCGAATCTCCGAAAATAAGATGTAGTGTCGAATCTCCGAAAATAAGATGTAGTGTCGAATCTCCGAAAATAAGATGTAGTGTCGAATCTCCGAAAATAAGATGTAGTGTCGAATCTCCGAAAATAAGATGTAGTGTCGAATTTTCCAAAATAAGATGTAGTGTCGAATCTTGTAGTGATAGGCGTGTCGTATGCGGCGCGGCGCGGTAAACAACACGTCATAGGTGTATGTTACTGTACTGGTGCTCAGGAGCTGTGAGGAGAAGAACACTCTGTAAAGCAAAAAGATTCTCCCAGCATTGACCAGCAAACCCCTCTCTCACCCCACACAAACAGATCACCCCAGCTCCACTGTGCTCCACATCAGCTTTGCTGGCCTATCTTTTTGTACAACCAGACAAGATGAGTGCAAAAAGAAAGAGTTATTCTGTTGAGTACAAGAAAGGAATTGTGGAGTACTCCCGAGGCAAGAATCTTACGGCTTTTTGCAAAGAGAAGAAGTTGGATATCCGAATGGTCCAAAAATGGCGTGCAGAAAACGATAATCTCAGTCTACAGGTGGACAGAGGAAATGCTAAGAAGCGCAAGTGTGGTTCAGGTAGGCAACCTTTATTTTCTGTAATAAAAATAAGACACCCCCCGAAAATAAGCCATAGTGTGATTTGAGGAAAAAAAATATAAGACGGTGTCTTATTTTCGGGGAAACACGGTATGTGTCTATGCACACAAAGGCTGTTCGCAGCAACGAAAAAAAAAAAAAAAACAATTGCAAAAATGTTGAAAAACTCACTGCAAAGCTACTGGCATTTTAAAAACATTATTTTAACGTCCAGTGTGCATGAGGTCTTAATGAGCACTTTTAAAATGCTACATTCAACAAGATGAAACAGCCCCCACCCCCCCTAAAATATATTACTATACATTCATGTAATAGGAGGAAACAAAAGCTAAATTAAATACAATTACTGTATTCAAGTTAAAGTGATCAGAAGCTGGTATAATTACAGTTACAGTGTTCTATATTAGAAGTGATGACACCAAAATTACTTTTTCCCCAAAGCGCACTGAACATATGCATCTCAAAGATGGGCATTTCCTAGGCATGCCAAAATCAATCCTCTGTTGCCCAGCTTTGCAAGGCTGCCATCTGGTCTTCAGTTCATTCCCTCACATAGCTCTTAGTTGGAAACCAAACTTATGTGGATGCAGCTTTTGCCGACTATCTGGCATCTACAGCCCCCCCCCCCCATTTCACCTAGTGATCTGGCCAGTAACACTTCCTGTATTAGGGCACCTACTTTCTGGATGGAAGAGCAATAGCTAGTTTTTTTTTGTTTGTTTTTTAGCATAGTACCTTTTGGCAGCACCCAGGGGGCCCTGCGTCCATCATATATGTGTGCACCGGTAAATTTAAGGGGGTGGTGTGGTAGGAAGCAGGCAGTGAGGGGGGGTGATAACAGGGGGTATGTTAGTAGGAAGCCGACAGTGGGGTACAGGGGGATGCATATGGCAGGGGGTACAGGGGGATGCATATGACAAAGTGATGCATATGACAAGGGGTACAGGGGGGATGACAGGGGGATGCATATGACAGGGGGGTGATGATTACAGGGGATGCATATCACAGTGGGTACAGAGGGATGATGATGACGGGGATGATAAAAAGTTTAATGAAAGGAATCGGAAGTAGGGTGGTGGGATGCCAGGAACATGGAAATGAGGGGCAGGATGTAGATGACGACAGGGGACAGTAGATGGCATCATATCATTAGGGCTCTGTGTGCGAGGTGACAGGCGACTGGTAGCAGGGATGTTCAGGGCGCCCTCGGTCAGGGACATCACAGGATGTGTCAGTATCGGGCAACAGGACATGCTGTATGTACCTTGAGACTCCAGCAAACTGCCTACTCTGACAATGAGGTCAGGGGGCTGCTCAGCCAGGCGGTCATTATCCGCGCTCTGCACATGTTGGGAGATCCGCAGAGCGCAAGAGAAGGGGAGGAGTCGGGTAAGGGGAGCATATGAATCCCAAAACTAGTGGACGGAGGTTGTGACAAGCTCCCAGCGCCACCTCCTCATACTCCACAGGACATTGGGGGGGTACAGCGCTCTTACCTCCCATGTCACTCACAGCTGGATATTGGACTACTGCCCGCCTCCGGGGAAACCATGGAGACCAGCCGGGGGAGAAGGATCAGCGCCCAGAGCTGCAGCGGGTGGGATGGCGGCAGCCCAGGTGCCAGGACGCGGTTTGTCAAACCCTGAACTATCATATCTAAAAAATGTTGAAAAAGGTCAAACATGGTAAAATCTCAAATTGGGAAGACCAGAATGGAGGTCAAAACAGAATTCTCTGGGATAGAAATGCTTAGGTCCACACCAGACAAAAAGATTTCCAGATACAACTATTTTTCTGGAAGTAGAATTTATGGCTTTGAGCAATGTGGGAATGACAGAATCAGAAACAACCCTGTCCTTAACAGCCACACTGGTAAAGCCAAGGATCGAGAAGCACAGGGCCCTTAGTCCAGGAGGTGGCAATTGAGGTAATCCACCTTTCAAATTGTCCACTTCTGGGATAGGAACAGCAGAGGGGGCTGGACAGTGTTTTTCTGCCCATAAGATCAGACTTCCTTCCATTTATATTGTCTGACGCCTGCTACCCTGCAGGTGGTTGAGATGGCCACAGCCATAGAGATGACTGACTAATCAGGTGACCCTGCAGAAGGAGGTCCAATGATTCAGAACTAGTTTTTCCTCTGTGCGCCAAGATGTTGAAAGAAGCTTGGGTGACAATATACCCTGAACTGAGGGATTGGAACTAGAGGTGCACCAAAAAAAATGTGCTGAAAACGAAAATGATATATTGTATACACCAGTGTTGATTTTGTAGACTAATACTATTTTAGTCAACTAAAACTATAATAATCGATAGGATACAATAGGACTAAAAATACATTGTCAAAAGACAAAGACTAGATTAAAATTTGACGTCAAAATGAATACTGGTCTCTAGTGCATGTTCATACCTCAATACCTTAAATAATAACATGAGATTTTTCACTCCAGCAGTATATAATGAGTTTGGACATTGTAGAGAAATGTTAACGAATGCATTACAATTTAATTACACCCATTAGATTTTAGACGACTAAAACGTAGGACATTTTAATCGCCTAAAAATGTACTGGAGATTTAGTCGACTAAATACGATGAAAATGGGACCAAAACTAAAATGCCATTTTAGTCCCAAGACTAAAATCAAATCGAAATTTGATGTAAAAATTAACACCGATACACATATATAACATAATATTATATTTGAGTTTTTAACCACTTAAGGACCGGACCAATATGCTGCTAAATGCCCAGTGCTGCTAAATGCCCAATTCGGCTCTGCGTCGCTTTAACAGACAATTGCGCGGTGTGCGACGTGGCTCCCAAACAAAATTTGCGTCCTTTTCTTCCCACAAATAGAGCTTTATTTTGATGGTATTTGATCACCTCTGCAGTATTTATTTTTTGCGCTATATACAAAAATAGAGCGACATTTTTGAAAAAAAAAAAAATTAAAAAAAATATATTTTTTACTTTTTGTTATAAGAAAAAAATCGAATAAACTAAATTTTAGTCAAACATTTAGGCCAAATGTATTCAGCCACATGTCTTTAATAATAAAAAAAAAAAAAAAGGGAAATAGCGGCAACAGTGACACTAATACAACGATCAGAAAAATTAACGCTTAGTGACACTGGCAATAGGGGGTGAAAGGGTTAACTTGGGGCGGTGATCAAGGTGTTAAAAACTTTATTAGGGGGGTACGGGGGCTACCCTGGAGCCAACACTAACTGCCGGACCTAACACTAACTGCCTGTCGCACTGACAACTAAATGCAGTGATCAGTAAATATATGATCACTGCATTCAGTGACACTGACAGGGGGGGGTGGGGTGTATTCTGAAAGGGGTAAGTGTGCCTATGTGTGTGGTCAGTGTAGTGTTGGTGCAGACTCACTTGTGATGTCTGCTCTCAGTGGCGGTTGAAAATACCGCCGAGAGGAGAGATTACATCACTTCCCCCTTCCTTTACACAGGCAGAGGGCGGGGGAGTGCGCGCATTGGCTGGGAGCGATCCGGAGGGGGCGGACAAAAACTAACAGCCCGCCCCTCATCCCGGATCGCTTGCACAGCCACGGGGACCACCACAAGTAACGGGGGGGGGGTCGTCCGATCGGACCTCCGACCCACGTCTAGGCAGGGACGTACAGGTAAGCCAATGTGCCTGTGAGTGCCATTCTGCCGACGTATATGTAGATGCGGCGGTCCTTAAGGGGTTAATTAATATCATGCATTTAAATGTATTTGTCGGCCATTATCAGCACCTTTAGCGCAAGGAAAGCTCAAGAAAAATGAAATTCTACATCGTCACACTGATTTATTGTGCTGTTGCGTTAAAAAACTCGTTTGCTGCATTTTTGTCCTGTTTAAAAAAAAAAAAAAATATATAAAAGCACCAAAATCGCACCTCCCCACTAAAAATGCATCAATACTGCACTAGTTACGTTTTTGCTTAAAAGGGTCTCAAATTTTCTATCAGCAGAATCTTTAAAATTAGGCTCCTGCTAGGAATTGCACAGGAACATAACCCTACAGTCAAGAGTATAAGGAAGCTGTGTCCATCCATGGAAGAAATAGAAATGTAAGGTTCCTTAGCACCCAAGGGGGCATGGTGAAATGGCGACAAATAACGTGCAACAATGTTGAGGCTTTTGTGTGCAGCAACATATTAATATGCAGGATCTTGCTGGCAAAAGATGCCGCGTAAACCCCCCCCCCAAAAAAAATGTTCTGTAAAGACATTGTGTGATCGCACAGGCATGTAAATGTGCATATAGGAGGCATACAAATTTTACTTCCTTCTCTTCTAAAAAAAATAAAATAAAAAGCTACACAGCTACAAACATGGCTTTTTTTCCCCCACTAGGCAAATCATTTTTAATTAACCACTTGTCGACCAGCGCACGCACTTTTACGTCGGCAGATTGACACGGACAGGCAAATGGGCGAACAGGTACATCCCTTTAAATTTGCCGCCATGTGCGTGCACCTATGCTGCAAGCTCAGTGACTGTGCCTCCGGACTCTATCCGTCGGTGTTCCACGATCGTGTCACGGAGCGGAAGAATGGGGGGATGCCTGCGTAAACAAAGGTATCTCCCTGTTCTGCCTAGTCACAGGACACTGATATTTTTGGTAAAAAATCACAATGAGGGAGCAGACTATGTAGAACACGTATCGGCCTAAACTGAGGAAAAAAATATTTTTTTCAGATATTTTTGGGGATATTTATTATAGCAAAAAAATATTGCTTTTTTTTCAAAATTGTCGCTTCATTTTTGTTTATAGCGGAAAAAATAAAAAACCGCAGGGGTGATCAAATGCCACCAAAAGAAAGCCATTTGTGAATATATTATATATATATATATAATAGACGTACATTTTGTTTGGGAGCCACGTCGCAGTGCTGAATCATAAAAAGAGTCCCGATCCTTTGGCAGCCAAATCCTCCAGAGCTGAAGTGATTAAACCCAGTTTGAAAAAAAAAATAAAAAGTATAAAATGTGGCTGCCCTGTTTTGTGCAGTCTACACTTTTGCCAGCCATTGAGGGGTTCCTCTGTGAAGTTTCCTATGCACAGTATGGGATTGCTGGCGCTGTGTCCTGGTAATGCACACACGGTGCTCTGCTTAGAAGTATAAAACACTGCCATAGCGCTCCCTGCACCAGCAGCCCCTAATGCTGTGCACAAGACACACTACGTACTGGAAGTTCAGGAAGAATGAGGTACAAGTTCTGCTTTAAAGTGATACCAAAGTCTGTTTTTGTTTTAAAACAAGCATGTTATTATTTAGGTACCTGCTCTGTTGCAGTAGTTTTCCACAGAGCAGCCCAGATTCCCTTCTAGGGTCCCTCTCCGATGCTCCTGGTCTCTCCCTCCTGTTGATTTCCCCCACAGCAAGCAGCTTTCTATGGGGGCACCTGAGCCACAGCTGTGTCCATTCAGACACAGAGCCGTGGCCTGGTCCCACCCCTCTCTCCTCATTGGATCAATGACTTTGACTGAAGCAACTGCCAATGGAGCTTCACTGCTGTCTCAGCCAATGAGGAAGGGAGGCCCAGGAAGCCAAGACTCTCATGCATCATCGTTGGATAGAGATGGGGCACAGGCAAGTATTGGGGGGTTGCTGCACATAGGATTTTTTTCATAATGCATCAAGATGGAAAACCCTCTGCTTTTATAACCTTAATGGTTCAGTACTACTTTAAACTGAATCCACAATAATTATATGCCTAGTGTTGTATCAAATGGAGTGGTTGAAGGGTTTTTAAACCCCCATTTATTACAAGCTACTAAATATTCTGTTTTAACCACTTGAGGCCCCGCATATCGTCAAATGTCGGCGGCATAGTGGATCTGAATATCCAAGCCGCTGTCAATTGACGGCATCGTGTTCTCCGGCCACTGGGGGGGGGGGCACGCGCCTTATTACTAGTAATTCTACCCCTTATTTCCTAGCCACTATAACCTTTGCGCAAACCAATTACTATACGCTTATTGCGAATGTTTTTTTACCAAAAATATGTAGAATACATATCGGCCTAAACTGAGAAAGAAAACATTTTTTTTTTTTAAATTGGATTTTTATTATAGCAAAAAGTAAAAAATATTGTGTTTTTTTCAAAATTGTCGCTTTTTTGTTTATAGCGCAAAAAAAAACCCCCCGCAGAGGTGATCAAATACCACCAAAAGAAAGCTCTATTTGTGGGGAAAAAAAAAGGATGTCAATTTTGTTTGTGAGGCACGTCGCACGACTGCGCAATTTTAATTTAAAGCAACGCAGTGCTGAAAGCTGAAATTTCGCCTGGGCAGGAAAGGGGGTATATGTGCCCAGTAAGCAAGTGGTTAAAGCACAACTAAAAATAAAAAAATAAAAAAAAAATCAATACACAGGTTTCAAACGATCCCTAGTCAGCAGCTTCTTCTGTGTGCCAGTTGTCAGTCATCTTCAGTGGCATGGAGATCACTCATGCATCACTCATACACAAATCAGTGTACATTAGGGGAACCGCTGCGATTAGGCTGAGTAATAGTTGTTTTAATTATTTAAAACAATGTAGATACAATTCAAGAACAGCCACAGCAAATTTAAAGCACTCTGCTATTCACTTACCTATGTGCTTTGCCTCTCCATTTATATGGCGGAGCAGAGTCAGGGTTGATGGCTATAGCTTTATCACAGTCACGAATTGCAGCATTTGGCTTCTGTAGCTTCACATAAACACTGTTTAGACAGAGTGAAAGGTAGGGGGTTAGAAAAGAAAAAGTCAGGCTGTAGCACATTTGTCTCCAACTTACTTACACTATGTAAAGTGATTTCTAAAAGGATGTTTGTTTTTTTAAACACGTTGCACTTACCTGCCCTGTGCAATGGTTGGGTAATTTTGACCTATAAATTCCATATCTGGGCTTACATTAAATGACACAGGCAGACCATTCATAAAAACATTGGTTGTAGGCACGCATCTTCTTCAGGTACCTTCATTGTACACTGGCAAAACTTAAAGGACAAGTCGCCTGGGTGCCTCCGCTATAAAACTCTCCCCACTTCATGAGTTCTCAAGTTTGTTGTGTGCAATGGAGAGTAAAGCATGGATAAGAAAGGAAGGCTGTACTGTACTCCAATCGGAGTACAGGACACTGGTAGATTCATACAGCATAGAACATCCCCAACCAATGATTATTATTAAGGGTGGGTAACAATGAGGCAAATAAAAATAAAAAGGGTCATGTTTATGGACATTGATGCACAAGTCACTTTAGACCATTATAGATCACATATATATTTTCATATATATCTATACACACAGCACTGACAATACGTGGACTTTGTCAGTAGAATTTTTTTTTACCATTTTCCTTTTTTTTGGATGCTCAGTGACAGTTATGAATGGACAGTCAGTGATCACCGACTCTGCATTTGGAAAAGGAAGGAGCCGACAAATGACAAATCTCCAGCCTAACCGATAGAGGACAGTCGAGGGTGATCGATGCGGTGGTGGGGGGGGAGTTACAATCACAGATTCCCCTGTATATATTTCAATAAAGCAGCAGAAAGCCGCAGGAGGAAAAGTGGCCGTCAGCTGCTTTATTGAAATGCATACAGGGAGATTATAGCTGCACCGATCACCTGACTGTCCAGGTATCGGATTAAGCATCAGAGCATAAGCACAAGTACTTGGGCAAATGCCCTGTTCTGGCACCGATACTAGTATCGAGACAATCCTACTTTTAGCCTGTCCTTCAGAGGGACAAGAGAAAGTTCAGGGTGATCTGTAGTTCTGACTGTCCTTGAAAAGACTTCCCTTAGCTTGAGAAAAAGCGAAGAGGGGGCAAAGTTTTCAACTGTTACTAATTGGTATGAAATTGCTGATTAAAAACGTCCAGGTCTGAGATGTCTGTCACTCGGAAAGACAAAGGATGACACCCCCCCCCCCCAACTCTTAAGATGTTTTTTTGGTGAACTTGGTAAATGTTTAGAGTCATGCACCGAAAGGAGAGACCATTTTGGCTTTGATAAAGCTTGGGGAAGGTGATGAGGCAATCTTAATTTAAAGTGGAGCTCCACCCTCTTTTTTAACTTTATCTCATCTGTTTTGAAACTGGCCCCTTAAACCGAATTGGCATCTATTTATTTATATTTTTTTAAACTCACTGTGCTGTCTGTATTCGTTTGTTTTCATCCGCCGCAGCCGCATCTGTCAATCACTGCCGATTTGCCTCCTGGGAGATGTTTGTCATCAACCCCAGGAGGCAGAAGTATCGCGGGACTTCAACCGCAATTGAATTGAGCAAACGAGCGGGTGGGTGGGTGGGTGGGCGTAGGCGGAAAGATAGTTATCAGCCCTGCCCACCGCTCTAATTATGTCCTGCTTCAGGGGGGTGGTGCATGTAGCACTTGCCTGGGAGGGGCGGGCTAATGTGTGGGCACACACCCCCCGCAGCTTGTGCGGGGTGTGTACTGTCCCACACAATGTCAGCCCAGCACTTCATGGCAGCAGACATCGCTTCCTGCCAGCTGCCTCTCTCACTGGCAATGCACACAGTGTATGCCGATGACCCCGCCCCTACCACGCCTCCTCCGAGCTGATGCCAGGAGGAGGTGAGAAGTATCTCGAGCAGGAGGGCGGGGGCGGAGGCGGAGAGACTGGTAACAGCCCTGCCCACCGCACTAATTATGTACTCGGCCGCAGTTGAACATATCTCGACCGGGCGGAGATATGATTAACAGCCCCGCCCACCGGCCCGTCACACCGCATCGGCCCCTGTCACACCGCATTGGCCCGTCACACCGCAGTGGCCACACTGCAACGGCCCCTGTCACACCGCATTTGCCCCGTCACACCACACCGGCCCCACCACATTGGCCCGTCACACCGCATTGGCCCCACCGCATCGGCCCCTGTCACACCACATTGGCCCCACCGCAACGGCCCGTCACACCGCACCGGCCCCTGTCACACCGGCCCCTTTCACACCATTGTGCTGTGCTGTGATTGGTGCGGTGTGCTGTGATTGATTGTAGCTTTATTGGTGCAATTGTGACAGATAAAAAAAGTATCACGACAGTACTCAAATTATTTTGTATATTTACTGGTTCCTGGAAGGAGGAGGGGAGTTTTGCATAGATAAGGGCAACTCCCTCTGACACTCCCGTTGCTATGGAAACCTGACCTGAAACCTATTACATTGCTTGTGCAGCACTGAGCATGTGCGAGATCAGCAAGGCTGAAATCCAGGAAGTCATACAGTCTGGCTTCATGGATTCCCACGCTTAAGATGGCCCCGGTCAATTCCTGTTTTATAAAGTATCTAAATGCTGTTACAACCTAACAAAACTGACCTTAGTTTACAGACTAACTTTACTACAATACATTAAGCTTGTGTATTACAGAGGCATTTATATTTAAAAAGTGATATTGTGGCCGGAATTCCACTTTAAGGAGGAGGGCTCAGAAGAAGGGGGGTTTAGGGTTGTCTTGTTATCAAAGTACTTTTTCTCCCATGACATCTTTAAAGGGCATCAGACAGCCTCCCAGAACTAGCCAGGCGCGCTGCAGCCATCATTCGACTATAGCCTGGTCGGCAAGTGGTTAACCACTTCTGGCCAGGTCTATAGCATATTGATGGCCAGGAAGTGTTATGTTGACTGGGTCTCATATGACATCCAGCAAGATAACATGGAGCTTTTGTTCTCTGGACAGTCACGGCTGTTTTAGGCTGTTAGTTGTTCAACAAAGTGACATAGTTTGGAAACATTTGCCTTGGTCAGAAAGGCCACATGTTTTGTGCATGAGATAGAGACAGACCTGCTCAATGCAAGGAAAGTGCCATCACTGAGAGGTTTGATTGTTTTGTAGGCCTTCAGCAGAGCAAATTTTTGCCTGAACTTTTACGGCAGTTCACTTGCACCATAAATTGCTATTGGTAAAGGTGGTCTCCAACGGGGTACTCACAGAACGGGCACCGTAAATTGGATAAGCGTGCCCGTGAAGGAGTATGCAGCAACGCAGGGGTAGGCTGTCCTATAGTGGAGTCCTCATTGTAAAAGAGCAGTAGGCAGTGCCCGAGTCCCTTATAAACTGCTCTATGCTGAAGTGATGGTAAAAGAGTGCAATCTGCGGTGTTATAACCCATCCAAGACTACACTCTGAATACTACTTTATTTATTACCAGTAAATGTATACAATACAAGAAGCAACAGCATTAGAGCATCAGTTCAGAATAAGTACAAGGTAGACCTGCACAATTCTGGATAAAATGCACGGTTTAATAAAAAAATAAAACACATTTTCCCCCCCAAAAAATTGCGTTTGAAAGACAACTGCGCAAATACAGTGCGACACAAAATATTGCAACGACCGCCATTTTATTCTCTAGGGTCTCTGCTAAAGAAGAAAAACAATAATATTATATATTTTCTTATATATATTTATTAGTTTGGTGGTTCCAAGTAAATTTCAAGCAAAAATACTGATTTTAACTTGTAAGCATCAAGTGTCTAAGTGGTTAAATTGCCCTTATTTTCAGACTGAAGTTCATCCCTTTGATCTTGTTTTTTTGACAGCTGCGAGCAGGTAACTGTTCTGGACTTGTCACATGAAACGTGGAAATGCTGGATTAAAGACCATGTGGTAGGTTGAAATGGAGATTGCAATTTTTTTTTTTTTTTTTTAACAATTAATCGTACAGCTCTAGTACAAAATGTGTACAATTATAGATATAATATTACAGGATTGAGTGGTAAACAATTGTTACATAGAAACCAATTGGTTACCAAGGAAAAAAGTTAACCAGAAATAAATGCAAAAAAAGGTAAAAAGGCAGTCAAAACCAGCAACTCGTTCTTCTGAATATTGTAATTTGTATTGCAGATGGAGTACAGGAAATACAGCGGTTTATGCATTTTGGTTGCTAGCCTTAATCATAGTATGCATGGTAGCAGTACTTGGCTTAAAACAACAGGTTCTTTTTATGGCATCTTAAACACCTGCTGTTATTGTAACATAATTATTATTATACAGTAAACACTTTAAAACTTTAGGTTACCAATCACTCATTAGGAGTACCTGGAAGTTCCAAACATAAAACACACTATAAATCAGCGCTCATGGTTCTCAGAAATTCACTATTGGCCAAAGGTTGAACTAAAAGTCTATTTATTAGTGGATCAAATCCAAACATTAAAATATATAGCATGCATGGTCCAAGGCATAAGGTGCATGTAGAATAAATGTAATGTACAATCCACAGACAGCTTCCATTGAGCACAAGGAGTTAAGGTCTCCAGGGTTCAGAGAGCAGTTCCTCAGATGAAAAAGGACATACACAGTACCTTTGGGGCTGATGGTATATAGGCGGTGGTAGGGAGATGGCAAAAGGATCCTTCAGTAGGACCGGGCTTCCCGAATTGTACACACCGATGATGGCTCCCCGTGAAAGGGGGTGAAAAGATCCTCAGGCGCAAACAGCGCTAGTTGGGGCCATCGTATAGCCGAGTCCAAGAAGCAGCCACACGTTCCTTCCGTATGGGATGACGTCACACGTCTGCGATGCCACTATCCTTCCGAATGGATAAGCAAAGCTGGAGCCGACAGTGTCGTAGGTCTGCTGTTTGACATGGCATTTTCACATGGCAGCTCTTTGATAGTTTCTATTCATGAGGGTGTCTTTCACACAGGATTCTACTAAAAGTGTTGGATTTTTATTATTCATTTTATATTTACCCTGTTTATGCATATTTTGCATTCCTTATTTTTTTTTTTTTATTATTATGGATACTAGTGAATGTGTTAGACTCCAAGACTCCAAGCCATTTTTGAGAATAATAATGGTAATAGTAACAATCCACCAGTTGAATATATAGAGGCAACTAATACTAACAACCGGCCCCACAGTGAAATGTTTGAAATACGCATTAGAAAAACGGTTTTCAATTACAAGATGCAAAACAGTTCGAACAAACTCAATGGTGGGATTTGGCTTACCTAGAATTAGGAATTGCCTACGAATCAAAAAGCAATGCAGTTTTTTTGGATGAAGACCTCACTAAAGAGTGGAGCTCTTTAGCAGAATTCTGCACAATTAAATGGATTACAATTCTATTAGTGCAAAGAGAAAGAAAACTAGAATTAGCACAACAGGTGGCTGAGAAAGAGGCTATTAAAGAGTATAGTTCTTCCTGTCTGTTTTCTAAATGGCTAGAAGTGTTGAGTAAAAATGATAAAAAAAAATA
The DNA here is from genome assembly GCA_029574335.1 of Rana kukunoris. NCBI lineage: Eukaryota > Metazoa > Chordata > Amphibia > Anura > Ranidae > Rana > Rana kukunoris. The sequence continues at coordinate 93,222,544 of CM056055.1, read as the reverse complement.
AAAAAAATAGATGAGGATAATTTGATTCTTAAACTAATAAATTAGAACGAAACCTATTCGACTATAGCAATGGCCAAATCTTCGACTGGAAAAGTCCACAACATAAGAATGGCCTAGTGACACACAAAAATAAAATAATGGTAGTAATGCCAAGAAATCTAAACCCCAGGGTAGAAAATCAATTAAATATAAACAGAGTAAACACAAGCTTCCATATTCTTGTTCACAGAGGACAACTAACCATGCCCCTCCCCCCCCCTGCTCCCCCTCTTTTATTACATGGATTAGGAGATATTTGTGCCCCAATGCCGGTGTATATTGCTTTTGAGGCGTCTACTTTAGATAACAGAGCGACTAATATTGCCACATCGCCTCCACCCACCTCCTGTCACCTTAGAATCTGTTTATTTATCTCAACCTATTTGTCCCTCAGTATCTGAGAGATATAATATACCGACACACAATAGCTTTAGCCCTCTATCTCGAGATCTAAAGAAATATATAGTGCTGGGCGCTAGACCCAAGCCCAGAGAAGGGATGGCAAACATATCTTCTGTATCAGATACAATACCTCTACACCATCTATAGGTCAAAATTTTCACTTGTTTCCTCCAAAGGGAGTACAACAAGAAAAAAGAAAATTAGACAAGGACGAAGAGGAGGAATTCGAGAAAAGACGAAGAGGAGGAATTCGAGAAAAGAAACAAAGAAAGGACAGAAGCGAGAGATCAATAAGCACTAATAAAATCTATAACCTTTCGTCACATACCCTTACCCCTTTTGAAACATCAGTACTCCAAAAAGGGTTAAGCTTTTCCCCTTCGAGTGGTCCCAACAAATTTGGTTTAAGGACTTGCATCAATTCATACAGCTACTTACTCTCAAACGCCACTATTAGGGTTGTCCCGATACCTTTTTAGAACCGAGTACAAGTACCGATACTTTTTTTTAAATGTGTCCCCAAATGCAGCCATGTCCCCCCCCCCACATATTGCAGCCATGTATGTCTCCCCCCCCCCACATATTGCAGCCATGTATGTCCCCCCCCCCACATATTGCAGCCATGTATGTCCCCCCCCCCCACATATTGCAGCCATGTATGTCCCCCACATATTGCAGCCATGTATGTCCCCCATACCTGTAGTAGATATGATACCGCCGCGTTAATCCCCCTGCATTACAAGCTTTTGTTTGAATACTTGTAATGCCTGCTGCATAGACATGCATAGACACTCCCCCTTGCTCGGGATTGGACGAATCCTTTGGTTGGCCATAAGTGTAGTGACGATCATATACTCCTGCTATGTTGGATGAAGGTGCACTACAAATTTTAGAGGACTTATGGTTGGAGGGCCAGAATGAAGGGTATATACTAGGATTGTCCCGATACCGAAACCAGTATCGGTACCGATACCGAGTATTTGCGGGAGTACTTGTACTCCCGCAAATACCCTCGATGCCTAAATAAAGGGATTTTTAAATACAGCTTACCTGTAAAATCCTTTTCTTGGAGTACATCACGGGACACAGAGCGGCATATTCATTACTATATGGGTTATATGGAGTACCTTCAGGTGTGGACACTGGCAATCTCAAACAGGAAGTGCCCTCCCTATATAACCCCCTCCCCTAGAGGGAGTCCCTCAGTTTTGTAGCAAGCAGTATGCCTCCCAAAATGTTTCCCCAAAAGAGGGGTGGGAGCTCTGTGTCCCGTGATGTACTCCAAGAAAAGGATTTTACAGGTAAGCTGTATTTAAAAATCCCTTTTTCTTTCTCGTACATCACGGGACACAGAGCGGCATATTCATTACTATATGGGATGTCCGAAAGCAATGCTTTAATGAGGGGAGGGAGACATCTTCCAAAGAAGGATTTAATTTTAGAGGTATACTCAAATACTAGTAAATCCAACTTAAACGAGAAATGTAAATCTCAAATCAAATCAAGGGAGCCCCCTCAGATCCTGAGGAGCTTGAATCGCGGCCTGTAGTACTGACTGCCCAAAGGCTGTATCCGCATTCCTTCTTACGTCCAATTGATAAAATTTTGTAAACGTGTGGACTGATGACTACGTTGCTGCCTTGCATATTCGAGCCATAGAGATCTGATGATGTGCTGCCCAGGAGGTGCCCATGGCCCTGGTAGAATGGGCCTTTACCGACAAAGGAGGAGGCACCTCTTCAAACCGCAGGCCCGAACAATTAATTGTTTAATCCATCTTGCGATGGTGGATCAAGCGGCTGCCTGACCCATCTTGGGCCCTTCCGGTAAAACGAACACCACATCTGTTTTCCGAACCTCCTCTGTAGCTTTAAGATAGGCCCTTACGGCCCTGACAATATCCAACGTATGCAGCAACCCCTCCTTTCTAGAGGTGGGTTTTGGAAGAAGGATGGAAGTACCACATCCTGGTTCAGGTGGAAACTGGATATAACCTTTGGTAGAAAGGAAGGATGAGGACGGAACCCCGCCCTATCCTTATGCAAAATGAGATATGGTTCCTTACAAGATAAGGCTGCCAATTCCGATACTCTCCTGGCCGAAACTATGGTGATCAGAAATACCGACTTTCTAGTTAGTAAAACCAAGGTACCTCAGCCAACGGCTCAAGGTGTTGTTTCTGTAGAGATGACAGAACAAGATTTAAGTCCCATGGACAAAGTGGTGACTTGACAGGAGGATTAATACGCAAGACCCCCTGTAAGAAGGTCTTTACCAGCGAGTGGGTGGCCAGCGGCCTCTGAAACCACACTGACAGAGCTGAGATCTGTCCCTTGATTGTGCTTAGTGCCAGGCCTTTATCCACTCCTAGCTGGAGAAAACTTAACACCCTATCAATAGTATATTTACGGGAATTCCATCTTTTGGATTCACACCAGCCTACGTAGTTCCTCCACACCCTGTAATAAATCACCCTGGAGACCGGCTTTCTAGCCCTAATCAGGGTAGGAATTACCTGCCTAGACAGACCTCTACCCCTGAGAATCAGGGATTCAGCCTCCAGGCCGTCAAATTTAGACGCTGTAATGTAGGGTGGAGGATCGGGCCTTGTGAGAGTAGGTCTGGTTGTAGAGGAAGAGTCCAAGGGTCTCCCACTGCCATCTTCAGGACTAGTGAGTACCAAGTCCTCCGGGGCCAAGCCGGAGCTACTAGAATGACTGGCTTGTGCTCCACTCTGATCCTGCGCAACAGGCGAGGGAGTAACTGTAGCGGAGGGAATGCATATAGAAGTTTGAATTGATGCCAAGGGCAAACCAACGCATCGGTTCCGCAGGCCATAGGATCCCTCGCTCGAGACACGAACCTGTCTAGTTTCTTGTTGAACCTGGATGCCATATCTACGTCCGGCATTCCCCACCTCTGGCAGATTGTCTGAAAGACCTGGGGATGCAGAGACCACTCCCCTGGCAACAGACTCTGGCGACTTAAGAAGTCTGCCTGCAGGTTGTCCACTCCGGGAATGAATATCGCCGAAATGCAGGGTACATGAACCTCTGCCCACTGAAAAATCAAGCTCATGAGCGGCCTGACTCCTGGTTCCCCCTTGGTGGTTTATGTATGCCACCGCCGTGGCATTGTCTGACTGGATTCTCACCGGGAACCCCTTTAATCTGGAGGTCCATGCCAGAAGGGCTAGGCGAGCAGCTGTGATCTCCAAGATATTGATGGGGAGCTGCCTCTCTGCCTTCACCCAAGTTCCCTGGCGAGAGAACCCCTCGAAGACCGCCCCCCCCAGCCTGCCAGGCTGGCGTCTGTGTTAACTACCTTCCAGACAACAGGGCTGAAGGATTTTCCCTTTAGAAGATTCTGGGGGTTCAACCACCAGGCCAGGCTTTGTCGGACCCTTGATGATAGCGTCAAAGGGGACTCTAAGGCATGTGCCCTCTTGCCCCAGGCTGCTAGAATGGCTGCCTGTAGGACGCGAGTGTGGATCTGAGCGTATGGTACTGCCTCGAACGTGGCCACTAGCTTGCCTAGTACTCGCATACACAGGCGAATAGTTGGTTCTTTCTTGTTTAGAACCAACTGAACCAACCCCTTGATAGCCTCGATCTTTACAAGGGGCAGGAACACCCTTTGCTGTTCTGTGTCTAACCTCATGCCGAGGTATTCCAACTGCTTTGTAGGCTGGAACGCTGACTTTCCCCGGTTTAGGACCCAGCCGGATCCTTCGAGGTACCGAACCGTGAGGTTTACTGCCTGTTGCAGACCCGGCCGTGAGTGATCTATGATTAAAAGGTCGTCCAAGTATGCTAGGACTGTGACCCCTTGGATCCTTAAATTGGCCAGAACTGGGGCTAGGATCTTCGTGAATACCCGGGGGCCGTGGCCAGCCCGAAGGGGAGCGCCCTGAATTGGAAGTGTCGCTGCCCCACCGCGAAGCGTAAAAATCTTTGATGCGACTGAAAGATTGGTACATGAAGGTAAGCATCCTTTATGTCTATGGAGGCCAGAAAATCGTCCCTCTGAAGCGCGGCGGCTGCTGACCGGATGGATTCCATCCGGAAGGAACGAACCCTTAGGTAACCGTTTAACCTTTTTAGGTCCAAGATTGGCCTGACATCGCCGTTGGGCTTTGGTATGACAAAGAGATTGGAATAGAAACCTAGCCCTTGCTCTTGGGCTGGCACCTCTATTATTACGTCCTGGCAAAGCAGGTGATCCAAAGCTGCCAGCAATGAGGCCTTCCTTGCTGGATCCTTTGGTAGCCTTGATTCTTGAAAATGAGGCGGAGGACACCTTAGAAACTCCAGTCTGTAGCCTGTGGTTACAGATGCCCGGACCCATTTGTCGGGGATCTTGGCTTCCCAAACTTCTGAGAAGAAACGAAGCCTTCCCCCCACCCGCGAGAGTGGGGGCGCCCCTTCATAAGGCAGACTTAGGGGCTGTCTTTGTCGGCTTGCGATACCATGGCCTCTTACCCCCAGGGGCCTGTCCCTGCGATCTACTGTTAACGTTGGATCGTGCAGGCGGCCGTCGATACTGCCTGGAATTTGAGGGCCCCGAGACAGGAAAGAGCTGCCTTTTAAATGTAGGACCCCGGAATGTCTTGACCGGTAAAAGGGTACTCTTGCCACTTGAAATAGTCTGAATATATTTATCCAGATCCTCTCCGAAGAGTCGTCCTCCATGGAAGGGAAACCCTGCCAGAAGCTTTTTGCATGGGGGCTCCGCCGCCCAGTTCTTCAACCATAAGAGCCTTCTCATGTGCACCAAAAATAGTGATAAACGAGAGGCCTGCTGGATGGAATCTTTTACAGCATCTACAGCAAAACACAGAGCTCTGGGAATGTCAGAAAACTCTTCTGCTTGTTGGGTAGGCATGTCCCTTAACATTTCTTTTGTCTGGTCTTTTAACGCCTGACAAACTCCAATTGCAGCCACAGCTGGCTGTACCACTGCTCCTGCCGTAGCAAAGGATGCTTTTAAAAGTGTCTCTAACCGTTTATCAACCGGATCTTTAAACATATGTATGTTTTCCACCGGGCAAGTTAGTGATTTATTCACACATGAGATGGCTGCATCCACTACTGGGAGCCTCCACCTCTTGGAGAATTTTTCCTCCATGGGGTAAATGACCGCAAATCTTTTCGGTGGTAGAAAAATCCTGTCCGGCCGTACCCAATCCCGAAAGATCAATTCCTCCAAGAGAGGATGGACCGGAAAAACTGCGTTGCTTAACGGAGCTTTCAAAGAGCCCAGAGAGGATACCGGAGGAACCTGAGGCTCTGGCAATGGTAAACTAAATGCCGAGCGGACCATGTCCGTCAAAGACTGTACCCACAGTCTTTCTGTCTGGGAGTCTGAAAATGGTTCCTCAGAGGCAGATCCCTCAATCCCTGAACCCTCTTGGTTCAGGTCTAGTTGATCCTCCTGTGATTCCAATTCCTCTGGAGAGAGAATCTCAGCATCTGAGGATACACCTCTTGGTGATGGGGATCTAACCCATTTCTTACCAGGAATAGCTCTAGCGATCAATGCTGCTATTCTCTCTTCTAGCCCCCCTAGGGATACGGCTAGCATCTCCTCTGTGATAAACACAGGGCTGGGCTGATCTGGGCCAGCCTCCGCACCAGACCCCCCTAATGGCTCATCCAAGGCACCCTTTATGTTAATAAGTTGCGGGGAAAGTATCGGCATATCATCAGAATCAGAGGGGGAACCCCTTTGTTTTTTGGTCTTTTTTGTACCCTTTGACCCCGAACCTTTGGAAGCCATAATACAAAATCGAGGGACTCCGCCAACAACAACAGACTGTAGTGGCCAGGAGTACAAAACCAGAGCTTAGGGGACAATAGATCACTAATGCCCAAAAACTGATGGGGCCCCGTATGTTTTTCTTTTTTTTTTTTTTTAAATATATATTATATATATATATATATTTTTTTTTTTAAAACATACAGTGACCCCAAACTTAGTTTGCCAGCCTCCAACCTGCTGCAAAAAGGGGAATTTTTTGGCTTAACAAAAAAGGCATTGGAACAAAGTCCAGCATGTACTACCCCTCTTCCGCCACCGGGAGTCACTGTCCAGCCGCTCTGCGTCCTCTCCTTCTGAAATCAGCCTCAGACTGAGCACTGACAATGCCTGCTGATCTATAACAGCAAAAGGCGCGCCCCTGTATGACGCCGCAGGCACGCCCCCCCCTCTCTGAACGGAGCGAAAAAACGTCTATAAGACGTGCGCGCGCGCGTATGCCGGAACAGGAGGAACATGGAGGAGCCGCGCTGCTGGAGACCCAGGACTGCAGTATCAGGCGGCAGATTCAAACCCCCGGCCAGGTAGGACTCTCCAAAAGGCCCCATAGGGATCCTTACTAGTCCTAGGAAGAAAGCAGCAGGTTAGCTAGCAACACATTCTTAGACAGGGGAACCTAGTGATGGGGGAAAAAAGGGGTCATCCTGTCTTTCTCAGACATAGTGAACAAGGTTGCCAATGCAGAGCATACTTAGGCTATCCCCCCTTTAGGTTACCCCGGAGAGCCTGCTGTCGAACCAAGTCCCGCAGGCTCCCCCTTACCTGCTCCATGCTGCAGGATGTTTGTCCAGCAAAACGATCCAATCTTCTCCCATCTCCGTGGGTAGCGTAGTAGACCTTCAGGCCCTGGGGTCCTATGAAGGTACCCACTGTCCTGGACCTATATAGCACCCTGGCAAACAGGCACTTATGGTTTTTACAAACTCCAAGTCCTGGGCCCAGGGTCCAGCCCTCCAAAGAGGAGCATTATAGGCAAAACCCCACGGTTTGGGGCCCGGGTACTGTCCACTTTGGCACTGAGGCTCCTTGGACAGATCCGGTTAGCCCGCCCTTAATCCCAAGGATGTGGAGCAAAGCTATTCCGTGACCAACACCTAAGACACTGGCGAAAAAACTGAGGGACTCCCTCTAGGGGAGGGGGTTATATAGGGAGGGGACTTCCTGTTTGAGATTGCCAGTGTCCACACCTGAAGGTACTCCATATAACCCATATAGTAATGAATATGCCGCTCTGTGTCCCGTGATGTACGAGAAAGAAAGAATATTTATCCCCCCTGCCGTCGTATATCGCAAAGCCACTGCCGCGTGAACCACCACGCGGGGAACATTAGAGTCAGCTTTCGTTTACATTGCCGTTTTCCCCGCCGCGCATAGACACTCCCCCTTGCTCGGGATTGGACGGATCTGTCCAATCCCGAGCAAGGGGGAGTGTCTCTACACAGCGCGGCAGGGAAAGCAGCTTATAAAAACGAAAGCCGACTGTAATGTTCCCCGCGCGGTGATTAACGCGGCGGCAGCATCATCATCATCATTTAGGTACGGGGGACATGGCTGCAATAGGTGGGGGGGGACATAAAAAAAAAGTATCGGTATTCGGTATCGGCGAGTACATAAAAAAAAAAGTATCAGTACTTGTACTCAGTCCTAAAAAAAGTGGTATCGGGACAACCCTAGTATATACCCACATTTCAATTAGAGCCCCCTATACTATATACTTAATTTAAGCTTAAATTTACCTTTTTCCCCAGTTTTTCTAAAGGTCCATTTATTGAATCATTATCAAGCTGTTTATAAAGATCTGTTGGCCCTCTGTGACACACCTAAAAACACTAAACTTAAAAGATGAAAACCAAGCTCTAAATGACCTAAAGGCTAATGCTATTATTACCATCAGACAGGCTGATAAAGGAGGAAGTGTAGTTATACAAAATAAAGTGGATTATATCAAAGAAGCTAGTCGTTTATTGGCAGATACAGACACCTACCATAAAAACTTTGCAGTGATCCTCTACCCGACTACCAACTTGAAACTTAAAACCCTAATCTATACAGCCTGGGAGAAAGGAGTTCTCACTAAAAAAGAAAGACAGTTTATTCTACCGTCCGAGTGCAGTACCCCTCATTTCCATCATCTCCCTAAAATCCATACATCTTTGATTGATCCCCCTGAGAGACCCATTGTAGCAAGTACCAATAGCTTTCTCAGTGGGCTATCTATGTATATTGATTCCATTTTACAACCTTTAGTTATACAACTACCTTCTTATATTAAGGATTCCAATAAAGTCATTGATGCCCTGCAACACTATTCGTGGGAACGGGGCTATTTGTTGGCGTCTTTGGACGTGGCTTTGTTATTTACCTCCATTCCTCACTAGATAGGTATCAGGGCAGTACAATACTTTTTAAATAAAAGTGGTGAATTCAATTCACTTCAAATCACAATTTTTGATTGAGGCTATTGAATTCTGTTTGAAACACAATTTAACTTTTTGTGAACAATTTTATGTACAATGCAAGGGGACAGCCATGGGAGCGAATTTTGCTCCTGTATACACCAATCTTACCATGGGCCACTGGGAGGAGAACATTTGGCTGAACAATCCTTTTGCTGAGCACGTTGTTTTCTATGGACGTTTCATTGACGACGTCGTGCTCATCTGGAGTGGGACCCCCGAGGTCTTCTCCTTTGTGGCACATTGTAATGCCAACACTTTTGGCTTAACGTTCACATATGGATCCACACCAATTGGTGTTTTTGGATTTAGTATTAACAAACGACTCGAATAGGATCATCACTAAAAATAACACGAAACCCACCAATGGGAACTCGTATCTTCATTAGAATAGTTGCCACCATCCAATTTGGAAACAGAATATTCCTAAAGGCCAATTTAACAGACTGAGAAGAAATTGTACAAAGAACAAGGATTATGTTGAACAAAGCAGTTTAACCACTTGCATACTGGGCACATACACCCCCTCCTGCCCAAGTAAAATTTCAGCTTCCGGCACTGCGTCGCTTTAACTGACAATTGCGCGGTCGTGCGACATGGCTCTCAAACAAAATTTACGTCCTTTTTCCCCCACAAGTAGAGCTTTCTTTTGGTGGTAACCGCCTGTGCGGTTTTTATTTTTTGCGCTATAAACAAAAAAGTGCGACAATTTTGAAGAAAAATACAATATTTTTTAAATATCCCAATTAAAAAAAAAAAAACGTTCTCAGTTTAGGGCGATACGTATTCTTCTACAGTGCGGAAAATAAGTATTTGAACACCCTGCTATTTTGCAAGTTCTCCCACTTGGAAATCATGGAGGGGTCTGAAATTGTCATCATAAGTGCATGTCCACTGTGAGAGACATAATCAAAAAAAAAAAAATTCCAGAAATCACAATGTATGATTTTTTTAACTATTTATTTGTATGATACAGCTGCAAAGAAGTATTTGAACACCTGAAAAAATCAATGTTAATTATTTGGTACAGTAGCCTTTGTTTGCAATTACAGAGGTCAAACGTTTCTTGTAGTTTTTCACCAGGTTTGCACACACTGGAGGAGGGATTTTGGCCCACTCCTCCACACAGATCTTCTCTAGATCAGTCAGGTTTCTGGGCTGTCCCTGAGAAACACAGAGTTTGAGCTCCCTCCAAAGATTCTCTATTGGGTTTAGGTCTGGAGACTGGCTAGGCCACGCCAGAACCTTGATATGCTTCTTACAGAGCCACTCCTTGGTTATCCTGGCTGTGTGCTTCGGGTCATTGTCATGTTGGAAGACCCAGCCTCGACCCATCTTCAAAGCTCTAACTGAGGGAAGGAGGTTGTTGCCCAAAATCTCGCAATACATGGCCCCGGTCATCCTCTCCTTAATACAGGGCAGTAGTCCTGTCCCATGTGCAGAAAAACACCCCCAAAGCATGATGCTACCACCCCCATGCTTCACAGTAGGGATGGTGTTCTTGGGATGGTACTCATCATTCTTCTTCCTCCAAACACAGTTAGTGGAATTATGACCAAAAAGTTCTATTTTGGTCTCATCTGACCACATGACTTTCTCCCATGACTCCTCTGGATCATCCAAATGGTCATTGGCAAACTTAAGACGGGCCTTGACATGTGCTGGTTTAAGCAGGGGAACCTTCCGTGCCATGCATGTTTTCAAACCATGACGTCTTAGTGTATTACCAACAGTAACCTTGGAAACGGTGGTCCCAGCTCTTTTCAGGTCATTGACCAGCTCCTCCCGTGTAGTCCTGGGCTGATTTCTCACCTTTCTTAGGATCATTGAGACCCCACGAGGTGAGATTTTGCATGGAGCCCCAGTCCGAGGGAGATTGACAGTCATGTTTAGCTTCTTCCATTTTCTAATGATTGCTCCAACAGTGGACCTTTTTTCACCAAGCTGCTTGGCAATTTCCCCGTAGCCCTTTCCAGCCTTGTGGAGGTGTACAATTTTGTCTCTAGTGTCTTTGGACAGCTCTTTGGTCTTGGCCATGTTAGTAGTTGGATTCTTACTGATTGTATGGGGTGGACAGGTGTCTTTATGCAGCTAATGACCTCAAACAGGTGCATCTAATTTAGGATAATAAATGGAGTGGAGGTGGACATTTTAAAGGCAGACTAACAGGTCTTTGAGGGTCAGAATTCTAGCCGATAGACAGGTGTTCAAATACTTCTTTGCAGCTGTATCATACAAATAAATAGTTAAAAATTCATAAATTGTGATTTCTGGAATTTTTTTTTTGATTATGTCTCACACAGTGGACATGCACCTACGTTGACAATTTCAGACCCCTCCATGATTTCCAAGTGGGAGAACTTGCAAAATAGCAGGGTGTTCAAATACTTATTTTACGCACTGTACATATTGTGGTAAAAAAAAAAAAAAAAAAAAAAAAAAATCGCAATAAGCGACTGGTTTGCGCAAAAGTTATAGCGCTTACAAAATAGGGGAGAGAATTGTTATTTTTTTTTTTTTTTACTAGAAATGGCGGCGATCTGCGATTTTTATTGGTACTGCGACGTTATGGCAGACACATCGGACACTTTTGACACATTTTTGGCGCCATTCACATTTATACTGCGATCAGTGCTATAAATATGCACTAATTGCAGTATAAATGTGACTGGCATTGAAGGGGTTAACACTAGGGGGTGAGGAAGGGGTTAAATGTGTATCCTAGGTGTGTTCTAACTGTGGGGGGGGGGGGTGACCGATCTGTGTCCCTATGTAGGAAGGAACACAGATCGGGCTCCTTCTCTCCAGAGACAGGACGCTGTCTCTGTGTAAAACAGCAATGAGAGATGATCTATGAGAGATCATCTCTCATTCGCCCACAGATCGCATCGCAAACAGCCACTCTGATTGGCCGTTCGCCGCGATCTGTGATTGGCCGTGTCCAAGGGACACGGACAACACAGGGCTTCCCCGCAGCGCGCTCTACAGCGCGCGCTGGGAACGCCTAAAGGAGATGCCGTCAAATGACGGCATGTTGGATATTCAGGCCCGCGCTGTTGCAGTCATTCGACGGTAGCGCGGGCCTGAAGTGGTTAATGTTAAAAAAAGTTCGAGGAGAAAGGATACCCTAGTGAACTTATCAATGAGGCATTTTCTGTGTGGGACCTTATCCCAAAAAGAAAAATAATAAGGAACAACCGGATAATGCTCACACTATAAGGTTTATATCCACTTATGACAGATATAAAATCAGTATCCAACATAATTAAGAAGCATTTTAATATTTTACATCTTGATCAGAGATTGGCCCCAGTACTTCCAGCCACCCCACAGATAACTTTTCGCAGGGGCCAGAACTATTAAAAACATATTGGCCCCTAGCAAAATACAGAAAAAGTCTTCAGGGTCTCCTTTGGATATTCGGTCTTATTTTTATGATAGAAAGGGTATTTTCCAATGCAAGAAAAGAGCATGCTTGACTTGCCAGTTCATAACACATGGCACAGATGAGATCATTATGAGCTCAGGCAGTGTATACTAGAGCTGCACGATTCTGGCCAAAATGAGAATCACGATTTTTTTGCTTAGAATGAAGATCACGATTTTCTCACGGCATAAAATCTTTTACATTTATAAAAAATAAAAAAATAATAAAAAAAAAATGGGCCAACTTTACTGGCTAGTTTTTTTTTTTTTATTCATTGAAGTAATTTTTTCCCCAAAAAAATGCATTTAAAAAAGACTGCTGCGCAAATACAGTGCAACAAAATATTGCAACAACCGCCATTTTATTCTCTAGGGTCTTTACTAAAAAGTTATATAATCTTTGGGGGTTCTAAGTAATTTTCTAGCAAAATGAATAAATAATGATTTTAACTTGAAAACAGCTGTCAGAAAAAGGTTTGGTGTTTAAGTGGTTAAAAATTCCTAATTTACATACAGAAGAAGTTTATTCCTTTGAAGAGATACAATGTTTTCAAAACTTGGCAGGCTGCCCAGACCTGGCAGATTGCCCAGACTGACTTTTGGCTGAGAGCAGACAGGAAATTCTTTGCATACCAAAGTGCAGAGAGAAAATTCTTTTCATGTCAAAGTTCATGAAACCCTGTATCAAGAATCACAACGGAAAAAGATTGCGATAACGATTAATCGTGCAGCTCTAGTGTATACATACAAACAATTTATTACATGTTCGACTGAATTTGGCGTTTACGTGCTGCGTTGTCCGTGTGGGCTCCTCTATGTGGGCCACACTATACGAGCACTACGCACTAGAGTCGGCATCATCGCCGACTCTTTGTAATCAAACATATTCCCAAAGGCACTTTAACATCCAATGAAAGATTTTCCCTTTTATGAAAAAGGGAAGACTTTTGGATTTTTTATGTTCGATTCTTTGGCCCCGAAAGGGTTAAACGAGGAGATTGAAACATGTAGCTTTATTTAGTCTTCTAATTTTGAAAAAATATATGTATATTTTATCTATTGATATTAATACGTTTGCTTATTATGTATCATTTTCATTTATTCTTAGTTTTATTTTTTCATTTATTTTTTTCATTTCTATTTTTTCTTTGAGTTTTCTTTGGGCTATGTATTTTTCAGTTTAAGCAATGAAGAGGTTAAGGTCTTTGGGTTCGCAGAACATGCCTCCCTTTTTTCCTCCGCCCTTCGTTGACTTTGTAACTCCCCCATCTGTGCTATTTAAAACTTGTTAGAGCCTAATTTTCTTGACTTTGAAAAAGCGCACGGAGCGCAAAACGCATTGTCAAGGCTACTACTAAGCCCCCCCCAATTTCTATTTTAGACTTCATATCCAATTTCTGGTCCATGAGGATTTTATTACTATTTTTTGGTCATCTCTACCTGAGCACATTAGATTGTGTGGACTATCTCATCTTCCTACACTAGAGAGCAGTAGCAGCACATTTGTGCACTCAAACAGCAGACCTATGACACTGTCAGCTCCAGCTTTGCTTATCCATTCGGAAGGATAGTGGCATCGCAGACGTGCGACGTCATCCCATACGGAAGGAATGTGCGGCTGCTTCTTAGACTCAGCTATACGATGGCCCCGACTAGCGCCGTTTGTGCCTGAGGATCTTTTCATCCCCATTCACGGGGAGCCATCAGCGGTGTGTACAACTCGGGAAGCACGGCCCTACTGAAGGATCCTTTTTCCATCTCCCTACCACCACCTATATACACCATCAGCCCCAAAGGTACTGTGTATGTCTTTTTCATCTGAGGAACTGCTCTCTGAACCCTGGAGACCTTAACCCCTTGTGCTCAATGGTAGCTGTCTGTGGATTGTACATTACATTTATTCCACATGCACCTTATGCCTTAACATGGACCATGTATGCTATATATTTTAATGTTTGGATTTGATCCACTAATAAATGGACTTTTAGTTCAACCTTTGGCCAATAGTGAATTTCTGAGAACCATGAGCGCCGATTTTTAGTGTGTTTTATATTATACAGTGTCAACAGTTTGCGCAGTGCTTTACAACATGAGGGCAGACAGTACAGTTACAAAACAATTCAATACAGGGGGAATAAGAGAGCTTAATAAACATAACACTATTGTCTCCAGGTCTACTGTGAAGGAATATCCCATCTCTGAATGAACAGTGATTCATATATTTTGTTTAGAGAGGGGCCAGGTTAGACTTGTCTTGCAAACCCCTGAGCCTTAACTATAGACAGGATGTCTATCTTTTTTTTGGATAGATTTTATACATGAGCCTCTTTCCGTCTCTTCTCCATTTCCCTCAATTCTAGCATATCGAATGCAACTCCCCTGTATAATCTAACTTTAAGTATGATACATTGAATATTGAGGGTCAGTTATTGATAAAAATAAATCCAAAAAAGATTCTCAAGTGGGCTTTAGACCAGCGGCAGTGCGCTCTCCCCCTCTCCCCTGCGCCGTCACTCAAGTCTACAATACATAGATTTATGCATGGCATGAATCTATATATGGTCACCGGCGCTGCTGTTGCCTACTATTCAGTTGCCCGGCCATCTGAATAACAGCAGCTTGTTGTTTTTGGAAGTGTCTTTCAAAGCCAGCGGCTCCGATTGGAAGCCGATTAGAGCCAACGGGCTGTAATCAGAAAGCCTAACAGTTAACCAGGGGACTCACATGCTGTGCGTTCCCTGGTTAACACTGACACACATCTCAGCCAATCAGGTTCACCGGGTCTGGTTACTGGTAACTCGATTGGCTGAAGCAACATCAAGGGCGAGACTCGGGAGAAGACATCGAGGAAGCGTTGAGGGAGGATGGCTGACCCAAGAAAGACAAGCGCCAGGCGACAACAATCTGGCGGTTTTTAAAGGGGGGCAAACTGGCGCTAATTTATGGGCACAGTGGCTGTGTTTGATGGCATGGCACAGTGGCAGCGTTTGATGGGCACAGTGGCGGCAATGGATGGGCACAGTGATATCTCCGTTTATATCTTTGTCTGTCAATTTATATATAGGCAGTGTTTTATTGATCAATTTTTCCCAAAAATGTATATATTGAGAGGATGTGTGCGTCTACTAGACCACTTTCTTGCATTGTACAGAAGAAGCTTTAGAAAGTTTATTTTTTGTGACACCAATGTCTACATTTTTAAGCACTTCCATGCCACAGGCCATCATATGATGTCCTGGGATTTTAGTGATGATCTCTGCAGGCATCATCCAGATATCGTTTTTTTTTCAGCCGGCTTTTCTCTACACCATAAGAATGATCATAGTGGTAGTTCAGCCGCTTGATCGTTCTTATCTGCAACAGGAGGGGACGCCACCCCCCCTCTTGCCGACCTCTGGCGCTTCTCTGTACTCTCCCATGTGATCGGGGACCCAGAGAAGGAATTACACAGCGCCGGAACTCAGTCAGTCAGAAAAAAAAAAACTGAGAAACAGATGGCCCCCGGCAATCTCTATGACTGAGGCCTAGCCGCGAAGATTACAGCGAGAGCAATAATTCTAGCCCAAGACCTCCTCTGCAACTCTAAGTATGTGCCTGTAAAAAAAAAATTTAAGCGTCTATAGAGATTTTTAAGTACCGAAGTTTGACGCCATACCACCAGTATGTGTAATTTTAAAATAGTATTTTTTTTATTTGTGAAAAAAAAAAAAAAAATCCCCAAAAATTGCAATTACTGTACAAATACTGTGTGACATAAAATGACTGCCATTTTATTCCCTAGGGTGTCTGCTAAAGTGTGTGTGTGTGTGTGTGTTCTCCAAATAATTTTCTAGCAAAAAAATTATGATTTTTACATGTAGGAGAGGAGTGCTGTAATTTGTGCGGTATGGAAATGGTTAATGATACCCAATACGCACCATTTAGGGTTGCCCATATTAGGCATATCATAGTTGGTAGTGATGAAGTCAGTGATTTGGGATCAAAATGGTTTAAAATTTCACAACGCCATACTGTATGATGTAAATGGCTAGTTTCTTTGCCATTTATGACAGTTAAAGAATTCAAACCAATTTTGATCTGAAGTTCCCAGAATATCTTTTTGCCATTGGTTTTGCAGTTTAGATAGTTTAGGAGATTTGCCTCATAGGAGTGTTTTAGAAAGTGGAAATTAGACTTATGAGCTGGTTGAAGTAGAGTACTTTCTAGTTTAGAGTTGTACACCCAAATTCCCTGTTTGGGCTTCAGCTGTGTGTCCAAATTTAAGGTATCTGAAAATACCAGACGTCTGCAATACCCAAACTCCTGTTGTAGCACAGAAATGGCTTTAAAGCAGTGGTTCTCAAACTTTCTAGTGCCGTGACTCCTTGATAAAAATTTCTCAAGTTGTGAGGACCCCCAAAGATAATATTTTCATATCGTGGGTTGTACCTAAGGCAAGACAAGTAATTTGCACCCATAACCCACAGGCATTTAGCGCTGCGAGTCCCTTCTACTCGTACAGTATTAAAACCCCTATGGTATATTTTAGGATGTACCGCTCTCTGTTCTCCTTTCTTTCCCTTTTATGTCTCTCTATTCCAATTTCTTGTCCCCCCATCCCTCTCTCTCTCTAGCGGTCTTTTTTGATCTCTTATTCTTTCTCTCCCCCTTTCTTTGTTCCTCCCCCTCTTTTCCTATCCCTTCTATGTATTCTCAATTTTTTTTCCCTTCTCTTACTTCTTGGTGGGAAGAATGGGATGAGTGGCAGTGATGGTGGGATTAGTGGCAATGCTGAGGCAAGTTCTGATCAGGCAATGGGGTCTCCTCCAGCCCCCCCCCCCACTTCACATTGCTCATAAGTCAGCTGACCTCTAGTCTCTGTCCCCAGCTATGCAGTCAACTGAAAGGGCGGCTGCGAAGAGGCTGAGTGGGTAGCCACGCGTGCCAGGAAAAAGGCTGGGAGAGCGGTGCGGGCTACAGACTAAAGGAAATCACTGATCTTCTGTTCATACATTGTATGAACAGAAGATCAGCGTTTCTCTTCCTGACAGGACCAGGAGCTTTGTGTTTACAGCTCCAGCTCCTCGTTCTGTTCCGAGTAATCGCGGGTGCCTGGCAGTGATCGTGCCCGCCGGGCACGCGACTCGGGGGGCGAGCGCACGTCGGCACGCACGCGCCCCTAGTGGCCACTTCTAGATACGATGTAGAGCTACGGGCTCTCGCGCAGGAGAGCCTACCGGTCGCCGTAGAACTGCGGCGGCTGGTCGGCAACCAGTTAAAAGTCTTCTTTCAAATTTTAAAAACTTACACCTCACCTTGCTCTTTTTGCATACAAGATGGCAATCTGTGGGTTCATTTTTATGGCTTCTGTTAGTAAATCGATTGCTTTCTGGAAGTCACCTACAGAGAAAATAAACAAGAAAAAGTGAGAGAAAAAAGTAATATATGTTTAAATAATACCATTCAGGGCGGATTTGATGTAAATACATTTTTGAAAGAGAAACTCATTTCTGTCCTGCAGTGGCTTCTCCTTTTACCCGCGATATCAGAACCGATTCAAATCATACAGTTAGTAGTGTACATAGCTTTGCAAAACAATGGGATAAAGGAATATTTCTGAACATTGTTTTATCTCACGGTTACTGTAAAAGTGTGTGAATGCATCAATGCAGTGCATGTTATCTCAGCTTGCATTCATTGAATGAGTTTACCAAAAATGTAAATATTGCAGAATAAACAGGCTAATGCTACATAACTAAGCTCCTTTTCATGCCAAATGAACTAAATTATTAATGTATCTTAAAAAGACAAAAACTATATTTGATAGATTTTTACTCCAAAAGCATCTTATTAAAATAAAATGTAATAAATCAAAACAATTGATTAAAGAAAATCTTTTTTTTATAAAAGAAAATCAACAAAAAAAATTCCACCATTACTAATTTTATAATCCATTTTTTTTGCAGGAGCCGAGCCTCTACCTCTTCATTAACACTGGGAATTAACATTAACATGGCTGAGAATATTCTAAACGCATCCTTAAATAAAAGGGTTTGTCTAGGACAATATTCCCTCCCTTAATCAGCTCCTGATTGTTCTTTAATTCCACCAGCATTTTCCATTCATGATAAGTGAGATATAAAAAATAAAAAAATAAAAAAAAGTCTATTATCCTATAAGGCAGGGATCTTCAAACTATGGCTATTGCGGAATCGCACATCCCCATGAGGCATTGGAAAACTGACATTCACAGACTTGACTAGGCATGATGTGAATTGTAGTTCCTGAACAACTGCAGGGCCATAGTTTGAAGATCCCTGCCATAGGGAATAACGATCTCTCGCTACCAGTTTTGCATAAAGCTGGCTACCCTGGGGGATTGGAGGGGTACAATTTGATTTTGGTCTAAAGGCTGTAAAGGGACCTTTAATTTCTACACCTCCTCCATCTTCTTGCAGAGATTCCAATAGTCACAACATTACAATGTTCTTAGAATTTGTGCACTGTTGGGTCACTGGGCTTTTCTTTGTATTCTTTTTTAAGTGCTAGCTTTCTAGCAAACAAGTTTATATCCTTTACCCACTCATATAGGTTTAAATCTTGAGTGAACAAAAGACAAACCTTTTTTGAGAACTGCAATGTGCTCAGGCTATAGCGATGTTTAACAGATTAAAAATCTGAAAACCGCCATTATGTACTTGTTTGCTTTTCAGGAGGTTTTTTTTTCGTTCCCTCTCCTGGCACCTGTATGTCTCGTGTCAGGTACTCAGCCTCCATTATTTTGCCTAGAAGTCCATCCTTACCCTTCACCAGCATTTGGAAAGTAATGTATTCATGTTAGCTGGACCAAGCTACGAAGAATGCAGGATGGAGCATACTGCTGGAGGTGCCCCCCATGTCTTGAACCTTGGTGTCAGTGATCGAGCAGTCACCTTTATTAACTTCTCATAGCCTTTATTTTGTACCATTTATTTTTACACTGTCCTGTTACATTTTTTTCATCACAGAAATGTAAAAATATCGCTTGTGATAGCAATAAAGAATGATAGGTCTTCTTTATGGAGACTAAGACCCTAGATCCCTCCTCTACCATTGAATGCATGAAACAAACAGAATTAACGTTGTTCCGACCACGCTATAGCCAAATGACGGCTACAGCACGGCCGGGCAGTTCTCGGAGGTCGCGATATGCCGGTCTCCTGTGATCGCGTGCACTGCTGTGGCTCACTCTGATCAGTTTCCTCCAGACATGTACACCGATAATCAGGGCACCGATTATTGTCCTGATCAGTGAAGTCCCAACAGTGCTGCCTCGTCAATGCCACCTCATTAGTAAAGGAGAAAAATTACCGGTTTCCAAAACTTTATAACAACTATAAAAAAAAATTATTTTTTTTTAACCCCAGCTGCCATCTTTTGGTATGCCTTGGGGCGGAAGACCAGACACTGACTCCATTAAGAACAGCTCTCAGGGACACATTTCAGACATGAACAAATCCCACCATCTTTGCTGCACTGACCAGGGGTTACCCAGGGGACTCGCCAATCACCAGAGGAGACCGTTCAGTGCTGCTGTCTAGCCTCAGACCACAGCGTGCGTAGAAATGCTGTGAGGTAAATAAAAAAAAAACATGAGCAGATCCGTGCTGCGCGCTGTACAAGCCCAGCACTAGAGCCAAAACCCCCTCCAAAATGGCAGCCGGATGCCTCAGATGGAGCAGGGAACGGCCGCAATAGCAAACTGCGACATAGCGGCCATTTTGTTGTGATTACGCTAACGGAGATTTACAATGGTAGCGCCGGTACCACAAAAATGGCGGCAAAACGATGTGACGAGGATGAGAAGGCCTAATAAGGCCTTTGAGTCAAATACACCCCCACAGGGAAAACACAGGTCCAGACACCCCACAGTCCCCTGGTGGGAAATGTAGCCCCTCCCCCTCCCCCACAGGTCCACCCCGGCAGCAATGTACAGCAGAGGGAAAAAAATGACAGCAGGGAAGGGAGGACAGGAGAACACCTGAACCCCAGGGATGCCCAGCTGTACCGACCCACCGAAGCGGGAAGGACTGTACTTACCCATCCATGTGAGGACCCACTGACTCATTCCTGACAGGCATACACCGCGTAGGAGTAGATGTTGGCCCGGTCCACTGTGAGTGAGAAAACACCACAGCCCAGTCATATGTGGACCCTGGAGCAAAAGCCCACTGGCCACCCCAGGAGCCATGGAATATGTCGTGGCAGACCCAGCCTCTTTGCAAAGGTGTTCTCACACTTGCTGGCCGGACTGAGTAGACTACAAGGATCTATAATATCCAGCCTGTCTCAGCCAACAGTTGATAGAAGATTCTTCAGAAAAAAATAAAATAAAATAAAATTTTCCTCAAGGTGCTGGGGCCCAAAGAGAGCCATACATCCTCCTCCTTTGCTAGGCAGAAAGAAACTGAGGCTGCATACTGCAGGGAGGATAGTTATGTGCAGAGGGACTGCCCCCTGGGAGGGGCTGTTCAACTCTGTTAACCACTTAACCCCCGGACCATATTGCTGCCCAATGACCATAGCACTTTTTGTGATTCGGCACTGCGTCGCTTTAACTGACAATTGCGCGGTCATGCGACGTGGCTCACAAACAAAATTGGCGTCCTTTTTTCCCACAAATAGAGCTTTCTTTTGGTGGTATTTGATCACCTCTGCGATTTTTATTTTTTGCGCTATAAACAAAAATAGAGTGACAATTTTGAAAAAAAAAAAAAAAAAAAAAAGCAATATTTTTTACATTTTGCTGTAATAAATATCCCCCAAAAATATATAAAAAAAACATTTTTTTCCTCAGTTTAAGCCGATACGTATTCTTTTACATATTTTTCGTAAAAAATAATAAAAAAAAATATATAAAAAAAAAAAATCACAATTAGCGTTTGATTGGTTTGCGCAAAAGTTATAGCGTTTACAAAATAGGGGGTTGTTTTAAGGTATTTTTATTTATATATTTTTTTTACTAGCAATGGCGGCGATCAGCGGTATTTTCAGTACTGCGACATTATGGCAGGCACTTCGGACACTTTTTTTGGGACTATTGGCATTTTTATAGCGATCAGTGCTATAAAAATACATTGGATTACTATAAAAATGCCATTGGCAGTGAAGGGGTTAACACTAGGGGGCAGGGACGGGGTTAAGTGTGTTCCTGGGTGTGTTCTAACTGTATGGGGGGTGGACTCACTAGGGGAAAACACTGTGAGTCCACCCGCTGACAGGACCGGGAGCTATGTGTTTACACACACAGCTCTCGAACCCCGCTCTGTAACGAGCGATCGCGCGTGCCCGGCGACGATCGCACCTGCTGGGCTCTCGCCCAGCAGAGCCACTGTCCCGCAGTAATATGACGGCGGGCGGCATCTGGTTAAAAGCAACATTTATTTAATTATCTAACATGTTTTTGCCTAGTCCTCTCCTGTAAACAGGAACATAACTCACTTGTCAAGATTTAAGGAGCTGTGTCCATCTATGGACGATAAGAGAAACAGGCTCGGTCTTAAAGTGGTTAATATGATAGTAAACTATCGCTTTAATGGTCTCATCCAAAAAGGATCAGAAAAGCCCCTACCCCAAAAAAAGAAGAGTTGGGATAAAGATTTTTTTTGGAGCATGATCAACCGACCAATCAGTTGCTAGATGTCTGAACAACTTCATCCATCAGTTTAACATTTTCAGGGAATTTTTTTTTTTTTTTTACAAGAAATTTAGGGAATTTCTAATAAAAACATCCCCGATCAATCCGTCACTTTCAAAAGGAAAATGTGGCATTGCTGACAGTCTACCACAAAAGTGCCATCTCAAATTCTTTAAAAGAGAAGTTTGTATTGTTTCTTCCTAATACTTGCCTCGGTGGATGCAGAAATCAGACCGATGCTGCATTTGTCCCCCGCATCTCTGCACTGAGAACCGAACACGGGATGCTTCCCTTTGCTTGCTTTTATCCGGCCCTTGGGGCATTACCATCCAATGTTGCTTACACAGTTCCTGCCACTGACACCAACAATAGGGAACTACTCCTACCAACACCAATGATGGTGCACTATTCCTCCCATTGACATGAATGATGGGGCACCTGTCCTTCCATTGATATCAATGATGGGGCACTATTCCTTCCACTGATAGCAATGATGGGACACTATTACTCCTCTAATACTAATTATGGAGCATTGTTTACTCCCACTGACGTCAGGACATTTTCTTCTCCCAATAGCCACAGTATGGCCCACCCTAATGTTTGAAGGACAGTAAACTGGCCCATTGTTTATAAAGTTTGGAGAACCCTGACCTAGATTATACTTGAACCACAGTCTGTCTTTAAATCTTGATTCTGCATAGTGTGGTTCTAGCAAGCATGCCAAAGACACCAGAGCTCACTGGAATGCCGACTACCATTATTGCATTTTGGGTAGTGCTTTGCAGAATGTAGAGGATTTGGGGAGGGAAGCTGTATGGCACCAGGCATGCCACACAATGATAACCTAATACAATTAAAAGTAACAGGTAATTATGAACTCAAAAAAATAAAAAAAAAGTGCTTGTGAAGCCAAAAAACACACTACTGGTTAAAGTTTAAGAGCAGAGCAATACAAAACCAAAATTGCAAAAACTCTTACCATCTCCCAGAGCATCAATAGCCTCTACTTTTTTTTCATTTGCCTTATCCATCATTTCTTCTGTGACCTGAATTATAAGAAAAAAAAAACAAAAAACAAACAAACACATTTAATATGCAACATTTACAGAGCACACAACGCTTCGTTCACATCTAAGCGGGCGGAATCGCCGTGATTCGAAAGGGATGCCTGTTCTAAAAAAGTTCAAGAACTTATTTTGGGACGACAGGCGTCCTGCGATTCTAATACGATTTTCCAGGCAACAATTGCAGCAAAACCACGCCGCAATCAAAAGGTGCCATTCGAGGTGATGAGGATTGGACCGCAAGAGTCCTGCAATTTGCCACCATTTCGAATTACGTCAATTCCGCCCGTGATGCCGATCGTTCAGGTATGAACGGAGCCTGAAAGTCCCATACATCTACATATTGTAGCACTTTTCTCACATCTGTCTGTGATGGGCACATCTGCTATATTATCACTCCCTGGTTAAGACTCTACATTTACTTAAAGGAGGTTCACTCAAAAAGTTGGTGGAATAGTCATGTATGCATTTCATCTTAACCTGACAGCTACGGATTGAATCTTTTCAATAAAAACTTTAAGTATAAAAAAATAAATAAAATTGGTGGAAGTTGGTATAGTAATGAGGCAGATGTGGTCAACACACCCTATCACGCTCTTTGCTGTGATGCAGCAAGGCAGTGCATCCCAGGATTCAGAGTTTCCTGGATGTCACTGAGCTACAGGAAGTGATGAAAGCAAAAATCCCTTTTCAAACCCTCGAACAAACAAAATAGGATTTTTTTTTGTACTCGCCGTAAAATCCTTTTTTTTTTGTCGTCCATGGACGGATACCGCTCCTTAAATTTTGACAAGTGGGTTATGTTCCTGTTCACAGGAAAGGACTAGGCAGAAACATGTTAGATAATTAAATACATGTTACTTTATTAGAGTTGAACAGTCTCGCCCAAGTGGCGGTCCACCACCCTCCCTGCAGCATGCAGCCTCAGTGCCTAACAAGCAGTACAAACCTAAAAAGGAGGGGTGGGTGCTGTGTCCATCCCTGGATGACAGAAAAGGATTTTAGGGAGAGTACAAAAAAAAAAATCCTATTTTCTCTTATCGTCCATGGACAGACACAGCTTGAGAGGTGGGAACAGTATCAGTAAAAACAATTTAACTTCACCCCAAAACAAGCAGAGCTCCTCAACGGAGGAGTTGCAACCTTCAAACGGCCGCTTGTAAAACCTTGCGGACAAAGGAAGCATCAGAAGATGCACTTACACCAGCCTTGTAAAATTAGGAAAAAGTGTGACAAACTCTTCATGTCGGAAAACCCAAGAAGCACCAATTTCCCTGGTCGAATGTGCCGTGACCAGAAAGGGGGGACACCCTCCCCTTTAAGAGCATAGGCCTGTATGACGGTCTGCCTGATCCACCGAGAAATGGTGGCCGACGAGACCACCAGGCCCTTTTGTGGAGCAGACACTGACACAAAAAGTGAGTTGGATCTCCGAAACGGAGCCGTAGCAGACAGGTACACCCACAAAGAACATACCATGTCTAAAAAATGAAGCGCAACCTTCCTAGGATGCGCCGGCCGAGGATATAAGGATGGAAGAACAAAGTCCTCATTTAGGTGAAAGGCCGAAACCACATTCAGAAGAAAGGAAGGTTTTGGGCGCAACACGCCTTATCCTTATGGAGGATCAAGTATGGTGACCTGCAAGACAAGGCCGCCAACTTAGAAACCCTTCTGACAGAAGTAATGGCCGCCAAAAAAAGGCCACCTTCTGAGATGGTGTAAAGAGAGGAAACTCTGATATTTCCAAAGGGAGGTTCCCGAAGAACCGATAGCACCAGAGTCAAAACCCATGGGGGGGAAAGAGGTGGTTTAACAGGGGGAAGTAAATGATAAACCCCCTGCACAAAAAAGGTACCCACCAGAGAATGGGCCACCAAAGGCCGCTGAAAAAAACAGCCTGGAATCTGCCCCTTAATGGTGCTTAAGGCAAGTTTCTGATCCACTCCATGCTGTAAAAACAGCAGGAACCTGGAAACCGAATACATCCGTGGACGCCACCCCATCTCTTTGCACAAAGATGTAGACCTTCCAGGTGCGATGGTAGATCTTCCAGGAAGACTTCCATGCCCTCAGCAAGGTTGAGATGGCCAGGACGTTAAAGCAGGATGAAGTATGGGACCTTGAGACAGAAGGTCCTCCCGCATTGGCAGCCTCCAGGGCACATCCGCCACCAGGCGCCCGAGATGCCGAGGGCCAATCTAGAGCGATTAGAATTATTGTGATCAGAATTGTGATCCCCTCGGCCTCCACTCTGCGGAGCATTCGAGGAAGCAACTTCAATAGGGGATAAGGCATAAAGTAGCCGATACTGACCTGACGGGGCTACCAGCGCGTCTGACGCGTCAGCCCAGGGATCTCTTGACCAGGCCACGAACTTCGACACCTTGCGGTTGAGACAAAAAGGCCAGGAGATCCACATCCGGTGTGCCCCACCTCCTGCAAAGGAGTTGAAACACCTCCGGATGCAATGACCATTCTCCCTGGACCAGCATCTGATCTGGCAACTCAGGTAGTCTGCCTGCCAGTTTTTCAGGCCCGGAATGTAGACGGCCGACGCACTTCTTGCCACACATCTTAGGATGTGAGCAACCTCGGATGCTGCAGCCGAGCTCCGTGTTCGCCCCCTGATGGTTGACATAAGCGAACACTCAGACAAGGTGGCTCACCTGAATCAGACGATCCAGAGACCAAGGAAATATTTTCCACTTGGCCATTATCTCCTTCTGCCAAACACGAGTGTGGTACTGGGCATACGGTACCGCCTTGAAGGAGGCAACCATCAGGCCCAGGACTCGCATGTAAAAATGGAGAGAAGACCATTTGCGAGATGCCAACATCGTCACTGCAGACTGAAGAGTCAGCAACTCCTCCAGGGTAAGAAAGACCTTTGCTTCTAAAGGAGCCCAGAATCAACCCTAGGAACTCCAAACGCTGAGTCGAACGACTTTGATGCTCAACACCCACCCGAATATAGTCTGGCTGGCTATAGACAAATCTTCCCCTAATTCTGAGCCAGAAGCTGCTCTCAGAAGGTCATCCAAGTAGCCCATGAGGGGAATGCCTCACCGTCTCAAAGCTATGATCGGTGCGAGCACCCTGGTAAAAACTCACGGTGCCGACGCTAGAGCAAAAGGAACGGCCACAAACGAATAATGGTCCTCCCCTATCGTGAAGCGCAAGAAATCTCCGGTGACTTGCACATACTGGGACATGCAAGCATGCATGGACGCCAAAAAGTCCCAAGGACACCAAAAAGTCCCCCTGATGGAGCACAGCTACCACCGAACGAATAGATTCCATGCAGAACTTCCTTACTCTCACAAAGGCATGTAGGGCTTTGAGGTCCAAAATTGGACGGGGTCAGGAACCATCCCATGTCACTCCTTGATGTCCCACATCTTCATTTGAGCTGCCTGATATGGTGTTTTATGCCTGTATTTTCTACTTGAATGTGAGTACCCTGCACATTTTTTACTCATTAAAGAGACCTGGTTTATATGGAAGCTCTTAGATCTGGCCTTTTTTCTTTGCATATTGATTCGTTGGTGCCACTGAGGATACTTGCATATCTCCGGGTCCTTCAGCTGACAATTGCACAACTTTGAGCCATCTGGATTTCCTGCCATTTGTTCTAAGCGTTTTAGACCTTTGGTAAAACAAGGGTCTTGGTGTGAGGTGAGAGTACCCATCTTTACTGGTGAAGGGATCACGTTTGAAATATTTGAAATATTGGTTTTCCAAGTCACATGGTGGAGATACTCTGACTGTTTTGATCACAGGATTTGTTTGCACTTTGCAAATGTGGACTTTTTTATTTTATTTTATTAAATTTTTTCACTGTTATTAATTCAACTATGTCTTCACTGGTATGAGCATATTCGTTTTAATATTAATATTATGCTATTTAGGTTTGCGCTGCACTGCTCTGTTTGATATATTTACTTCAGGAATTTTGTGATTGTTCTTTTGGTGTTCAGCTTGCATCCATATGAAATTCACTCTGAGTATTTTTCATTTTTACACTTATTATTATTTTTATTTTTTTCTGATCTTTATATTTTTGCGCTGATTGCACCCCCCCTGTTTTACAAAATTGGACGAACCCCGTCCTTCGGGACCACAAACAGATTTGAATAAAGACCGTGAAACCTCTTGTCCTGAGGAATAGGTAAAATTACCCCGCAACTTAGCAAGTCCTGCCCCGCCCAAAGAGGGCAAACCGACGAGCCAGAAGGAGAGGAAACTTGAGGGAAAGAATCCGTTGGAGAGGAAATAAACTATCTTGTACCCCGAAGAGATCACCTCGCAGACCCATTGGTCAGAGAGCAGGGAGGTCCACCGAGCCGTGAACATGCAAAGCTATCCCCCCACCCATGAGTCAGACAGGGGCAAGAATTCATGCATTGGCGGATTTTGATGCCGGTTTGTTCGACTTGCGCACCCAGGGACATTTCTGTCCCCCAGCAGAGCCTTTGTCAGCGTGTACCCGCGGGCCCTGACTGAGTGGGAAAAGGATCCGGCTAACAGCAGGGCTCCTTCCCCCTGGGGGAAGCTCTGGATAAAAACAGAAGCTCTGGATATCAAGGAGGCCGCATTCAATGTAGCATCACAAACATATACAAGGTCCAGGACCAGCTGGTCCGCCAGTCTAATAACTTCAGAAGGGAGTCAGTGCTCCTCCACAGTCTGCCGCAAAACCTTTGCCCATTCAGTGAGTGTCAGACACCAGAGTTGCAGCCACAATACAGACCCCAGCATGGTGAACATGGAGCGGTTCAGTGCTTCGGATCTCCTATCAGCATTGTCCTTGAAGGCAGGGGTCCCTTCTATAGGGAGAGTGGTCACCTTAACTAACCGGGGGGGGGGTCCACTACCTGAGAAGCCCATTACATAAAAAGGCTCTCCTCAAAGGGGTACCGAACCGCCAGGCGTAGAGGAACTACAAAATAATTCTGCAGCTTTTCCCATTCCTTATCAATGAACTTGGCAAAAAAAAGACACATAAGGAAAAAAACAGTCACAGAGTGGTCTGATTTGTGTGACCCAAAAAAGACCAAGCCCTCAGAGGATGCCTCAGCTGCACTATCCAGCATAAGAGAGTCCCTTACAGCATTAACAAGCGAACCGACAAGTGCCCTGTCCAGTACTGACCTAAGTGAGGAGTCTCCCTCACAGGGAAGGTCCTGGTCCACTTCCTCCAACAACACAGAACCAGGGACCTGAGCCACAGCCAGGTCCTGATCTGAGCCAGAGCATTCCCCAGGGATGGTGGGGGAGGGGGCGCTTTGCCACCTCTGGCATGTTTAGGAAAGAAGAACCAGACACTGACTTCATAACCAGATCTCTCAGGGACCCATTCAGACCTGAATAAAACCCACCCTCTTTGCTGCGCTGACCGGGGGTTACCCAGGGGACTCAAACACAGGAGACCGTTCAGCGCCGCTGCCCACCCTCAGAACACAGCGCGCGTGTGTGGTAAAGCTGCGAGGTAAAATCATGAGACAAGCTGCGCAAGGACAAAAACCACCAAAATGGCCGCCGAACGCCTCAGATAGAGCAGGGCACGGCCACAGTAAAATAGCCAACCGCTATTTCACAATGATAACAGCAGACTACAAAAAATGGCGGCAAAACGGTGCGATGTGGATGAGAAGGCCAAATGAGGCCTTTCTAAAATCAAACACACCGCCACAGAAATACACAGGCCCATACACCCCACAGTCCCCTGGTGGGAAAAGGAGCCCCCCCCACAGGTCCACCCTGGCAGCAAGCAGAAGAGTAATAGAGGGAAACATGACAGAGCAGGGAAAGGAGGATAGGAGGACCCCCTCACCCCAGCAATGCCCAGCCATACCGACCCGCCGAGGCGGAAAGGACTGTATATAACCGTCCATGCGAGGACTCGCTGGCGCATTCCTAACAGGCATACAACCGCAGGGAGGAGGGCTATGTCCGGAGGGTCTGCCCCCTGGGCGGGGCTGTTCAACTGTTAAAGTAACACGTATTTAAATATCTAACATGTTCTGCCTAGTCCTCTCCTGTGAACAGGAACATAACCTACTTGTCAAGATTTAAGGAGCTGTGTCCATCCCTGGCCGATAAGAGAAGATAAATTTAAAAGCTGCTATAGACTAGAAAAGGAAGCGTAAAGCACATAGATATGGCTGGGGCATAAATTAAATTACAAAACACTTTTATTATGAAAAGTGAAATCCTTCCTGAAAAGAGGAACGTTGCCTTTAACCAGATCTCACTCGACCAATAGCAAAATGATGGCCGGACAATGGATCAGTTATCCTGATTTAGTGTCGTAGGATGTCATTCAGGATGTGCCCCCGGGGCGAGGCATATCACTCGGACACAGCATATCCCAGATCAGGGTAAACAGTTGTTAACCACGTGATCGGTTGTGTCACATCACAGCCAGTTACTAATGTAAACACAAGAGCAGCAACTATCTGTTGCAGGCTTCTCACGCACAGACCGCGTGAGGAGGAGAAACGAAGAACTGTGAATTACTGCCATTGGGATTTCTACACAATACTATGCGCCACACGCCCCCCCCCCCCCCCCCCATTAAAGATAACCTGTAGGTTACTTGGCCAAAGATAGAGAAATGCAGCAGCTTTGGTAATGGATAAATGGGGGGACGGGGAGACATGGCTGCATTTGGGGGGGGGGGGGGGGGGAGACATGGCTGCATGGGGGGGGGGGAGAGACATGGCTGCATTGGGGGGGGGGAGAGACATGGCTGCATTGGGGGGGGGGGGAGAGACATGGCTGGGCATCTCTGCATTGGGGGGGAGAGACATGGCTGCATGGGGGGGGGGGAGGAGAGACATGGCTGCATTGGGGGGGGGAGAGACATGGCTGCATTGGGGGGGGAGAGAGACATGGCTGCATTGGGGGGGGGGAGAGAGACAATGGCTGCATTGGGGGGGGTGGGAGAGACATGGCTGCATTTGGGGTGGCTGGGGGGAGGGAGAGACATGGCGCATTGGGGGCTGCATTTGGGGGGGGGGAGAGACATGGCTTTGCATTGGGGGGGGGAGAGACATGGCTGCATTGGGGGGGGGAGCATGGCTGCATTGGGGGGGGGAGAGAACATGAAATGGCTGCATTGGGGGTTGGGGGGGGTGGGGGGGGAGAGACACATGCTGCATTGGGGGGGGGGGGGGGGGGGGGGAGAGACATGGCTGCATTTGGGGGGGGGGGGGAGAGACACAATGCATGGGGGGGGGGGAGACAGGCTGCATTTGGGGGGGGGGAGAGACATGGCTCTGGCAGCATTGGGGGGGGGGATTTGGGAGGTGGGGGAGACATGGCTGCATTTGGGGGGGGGGAGACAACGGCTGCATTTGGGGGGGGGGGGGGAAGAAGCTTGGGGGGGAGAGAGACATGGCTGCATTGGGGGGGGGGAGAGAGACATGGCTGCATTGGGGGGGGGGGAGAGACATGGCTGCATTGGGGGGGGAGAGACATGGCTGCATTGGGGGGGGGAGAGAGACATGGCTGCATTGGGGGGGGGAGAGACATGGCTGCATTGGGGGGGGGAGAGACATGGCTGCATTGGGGGGGGGAGAGACATGGCTGCATTGGGGGGGGGAGAGACATGGCTGCATTGGGGGGGGGGAGAGACACGGCTGCATTGGGGTGGGGGAGACACGGCTGCATTGGGGTGGGGAGACACGGCTGCATTGGGGGGGGGAGACACGGCTGCATTGGGGGGGGGGAGACACGGCTGCATTTGGGGGGGGGGGAGACACGGCTGCATTTGGGGGGGGGAGACACGGCTGCATTTGGGGGGGGGAGACACGGCTGCATTTGGGGGGGGGAGAGACATGGCTGCATTTGGGGGGGGGGGGAGAGACATGGCTGCATTTGGGGGGGGGGGGAGAGACATGGCTGCATTTGGGGGGGGGAGAGACATGGCTGCATTTGGGGGGGGAGAGAGACATGGCTGCATTTGGGGGGGGGGAGAGAGACATGGCTGCATTGGGGGGGGGGAGAGACATGGCTGCATTTGGGGGGGGAGAGACATGGCTGCATTTGGGGGGGGAGAGACATGGCTGCATTTGTGGGGGGGGAGAGACATGGCTGCATTTGGGGGGGGGAGAGACATGGCTGCATTTGGGGGGGGGGGAGAGGACATGGCTGCATTTGGGGGGGGAGAGACATGGCTGCATTTGGGGGGGGGGAGAGACATGGCTGCATTTGGGGGGGGGGGGACATGGCTGCATTTGGGGGGGGGGGGGACATGGCTGCATTTGGGGGGGGGGGGGACATGGCTGCATTTGGGGGGGGGGGACATGGCTGCATTTGGGGGGGGGGGGGGACATGGCTGCATTTGGGGGGGGGGACATGGCTGCATTTGGGGGGGGGGGACATGGCTGCATTTGGGGGGGGGGACATGGCTGCATTTGGGGGGGGGGACATGGCTGCATTTGGGGGGGGGACATGGCTGCATTTGGGGGGGGGACATGGCTGCATTTGGGGGGGGGGACATGGCTGCATTTGGGGGGGGGGACATGGCTGCATTTGGGGGGGGGGGACATGGCTGCATTTGGGGGGGGGGACATGGCTGCAATTGGGGGGGGGGGACATGGCTGCATTTGGGGGGGGGGGGACATGGCTGCATTTGGGGGGGGGGGGGGGACATGGCTGCATTGGGGGGGGGGGGACATGGCTGCATTTGGGGGGGGGGGGGGACATGGCTGCATTTGGGGGGGGGGGACATGGCTGCATTTGGGGGGGGGGGGACATGGCTGCATTTGGGGGGGGGGGACATGGCTGCATTTGGGGGGGGGGGGGACATGGCTGCATTTGGGGGGGGGGGACATGGCTGCATTTGGGGGGGGGGGGACATGGCTGCATTTGGGGGGGGGGACATGGCTGCATTTTGGGGGGGGGGACATGGCTGCATTGGGGGGGGGGGACATGGCTGCATTTGGGGGGGGGGGACATGGCTGCATTTGGGGGGGGGGGGACATGGCTGCATTTGGGGGGGGGGGGGACATGGCTGCATTGGGGGGGGGGGGGCATGGCTGCATTTGGGGGGGGGGGGGGACATGGCTGCATTTGGGGGGGGGGGACATGGCTGCATTTGGGGGGGGGGGGGACATGGCTGCATTGGGGGGGGGGGGGGGGACATGGCTGCATTTGGGGGGGGGGGACATGGCTGCATTTGGGGGGGGGACATGGCTGCATTTGGGGGGGGGACATGGCTGCATTTTGGGGGGGGGGGACATGGCTGCATTTGGGGGGGGACATGGCTGCATTTGGGGGGGGGGGGACATGGCTGCATTTGGGGGGGGGGAGACATGGCTGCATTTGGGGGGGGGGAGACATGGCTGCATTTGGGGGGGGGGGGGGAGACATGGCTGCATTTGGGGGGGGGGGGGAGACATGGCTGCATTTGGGGGGGGGGGGGAGACATGGCTGCATTTGGGGGGGGGGGGGAGACATGGCTGCATTTGGGGGGGGGGGGGGAGACATGGCTGCATTTGGGGGGGGGGGAGACATGGCTGCATTTGGGGGGGGGGAGACATGGCTGCATTTGGGGGGGGGGGAGACATGGCTGCATTTGGGGGGGGGGGAGACATGGCTGCATTTGGGGGGGGGGGAGACATGGCTGCATTTGGGGGGGGGGGGAGACATGGCTGCATTTGGGGGGGGGGAGACATGGCTGCATTTGGGGGGGGGGGGAGACATGGCTGCATTTGGGGGGGGGGGGGGGGGAGACATGGCTGCATTTGGGGGGGGGGGGGGAGACATGGCTGCATTGGGGGGGGGAGAGACATGGCTGCATTTGGGGGGGGAGAGACATGGCTGCATTTGGGGGGGGGGGGAGACATGGCTGCATTTGGGGGGGGGGGGGGGAGACATGGCTGCATTTGGGGGGGGGGGGAGACATGGCTGCATTTGGGGGGGGGGGGGAGACATGGCTGCATTTGGGGGGGGAGACATGGCTGCATTTGGGGGGGGAGACATGGCTGCATTTGGAGGGGGAGACATGGCTGCATTTGGGGGGGGGAGACATGGCTGCATTTGGGGGGGGGAGACATGGCTGCATTTGGGGGGGGGGAGACATGGCTGCATTTGGGGGGGGGAGACATGGCTGCATTTGGGGGGGGGGAGACATGGCTGCATTTGGGGGGGGGGGGAGACATGGCTGCATTTGGGGGGGGAGACATGGCTGCATTGGGGGGGGAGACATGGCTGCATTTGGGGGGGAGACATGGCTGCATTTGGGGGGGAGACATGGCTGCATTTGGGGGGGAGACATGGCTGCATTTGGGGGGGGAGACATGGCTGCATTTGGGGGGGAGACATGGCTGCATTTGGGGGGGGGGGGGGGGAGACATGGCTGCATTTAGGGGGGGGGGGGGAGACATGGCTGCATTTGGGGGGGGGGGGAGAGACATGGCTGCATTTGGGGGGGGGAGAGACATGGCTGCATTTGGGGGGGGGGGGGGGAGACATGGCTGCATTTG
Source organism: Rana kukunoris (assembly GCA_029574335.1). Lineage (NCBI taxonomy): Eukaryota > Metazoa > Chordata > Amphibia > Anura > Ranidae > Rana > Rana kukunoris. Next base: position 93,189,189 of record CM056055.1, on the reverse strand, counting down.
GGGGGGGGGGGAGACATGGCTGCATTGGGGGGGGGGGGCCTGGCTGCATTTAAAAAATTAGAGATATAATATATAATATATATATATATATATATCTATATATCTATATATATATATATCTATATATATATATAATCGGTATTGGCGAGTACATGAAAAAAGTATCGGTACTTGTACGCAGTCCTAAAAAAGTGGTATCGGGACAACCCTACTTTCTTCATAACCAATATTCTCCAGTCCCTTTATTAGCTTTGTTGCCCTTGTCTGTACTCTCCATTTCCAGTACATCCCTCCTGAGGACTGGTGTCCAGAACTGTACAGCATACTCCAGATGAGGCCAGACCAGTCCGGTCCACCATCCACAATGACACCTTTGTGGAGATTCACAGAAGATGCTGTCCCAGTGTAAAAAGCCCAAAAGCATCCACAATTATAATCTTAATAAAAGAACAGATGCTACAGCCCTATTTATCAACACGAAAGTCCTGTTTCTGGTTTAAAAAAAATAAGTTGTATAATTTGTACATCATTTATCAAAAAAAGTATTTTCTTTCCACTTCAGACATTACACATCCCCCAAGATATTAGTTTCCCTTATTTTTAACAGCCTGCCATTTCCCCTTTTCAAAAACCTGTGTGGATCACCCCGATTGATCACATTTCTTACCTTCCACGTTGACTGACCCTGGCTTGTTTACCGGCGATGCCGCTGCCTATCGTATGGATGGTTTGTAAATCATGTTTCTGCCTTCCATGTACACTGACTTTTGGAGACAGAGACATTGGGAAGTCTAAAGCTTGGACCTTTTTGTTCCAGGTGGACAAAATGGCTCTTTGTAACTTCCTTGAGTGGAATTGGGCATATGGGACAGCTTTGAATGAGGCCACCATTTTCCCCAACACCCGCATGCAAAGACGAATGGATGGCTCTTTTAGCACTGACCATCTGAATCAGCTCCCTTAAAGTGGTTGTAAACCCCACTTTTTTACTTTTACCTACAGGTAAGCCTATAATAAGGCTTACCTGTAGGTATAAAGAATATCTCCTAAACCTGTACAGTTAAGGAGATATTCCCCTCGCAATGCGCCGCCGATTGCAGCGGCGCAGGGGGGAATCCACCGGACCATGCCGATTTGAAATCTTCCGCGCGGGATTGACGCCATCGCCGCTCCAGTCAATCACAGCGCTGGAGCGGCGATACCCGGAAGACACGCCGGAGCAAGATGACATCTCGCTCGGCGTGGACCAGGTAAGTGTTCTTCACCTCGTTCCGAGGTAAGTGTTTCATAATCAGCTAGTATGCGGTGCATACTAGCCGATTATGCCCTTTGCCTTGTATATGTGGTTTACAACCGCTTTAAAGAAGCGATCTTTGTCTGGGGCAAGAAAATCTCTCTTTGGTCTGCAACTATGAGCAGCCCTAAATATTCCAGCCTTTTTACAGGTTGTAAGGCTGATTTGTCCAGATTGAGGACCCAATCCAGATGCTTGACCCTGTTGTGCACAGCTAGATTTAGGCTGGCAACTGAGCGATCTATTAGCAGCAGATCGTCCAAGTAGGACATTATCGACACCCCTTGAGATCTTAAATTGGGCAACAGAGGAGCCAAGACCTTTGTGAATACTCGAGGCACCGTGGCCAACCCGAAGGGTAAGGCCGCAAATTGAAAATGGCGCTGTTCCACCACGAATCACAAAAGTTTCTGATGGCCGGGAAAAATAGGTATATGCAGATATGCGTTTGATGTCTATGGACGCCAACGGTTCTCCCCCTTGCAGGGTGGAGGCTACCAAACGAATTGACTCCATCCGAAAGGATCAGATATTTCGAAATTGGTTTAGTCCTTTGAGATCTAGTAATCGGCCCAACGTCTTTGTTCGGCTTTGGGACTGTAAAGAGGTTTTAATAGAACCCCAAACCCTGCGCCTCTACTGGCACCTCCACGATCACCCCTTGAGACAACAGACAATTAAAGCATAAGTTACACGATAGTCAACTAAGTAGACGCATGGAGGGCTTTTCATCCCCACATGCGGAACTATACGTTTTTCTCTCCCCCCCACGGTACGTACACCAGAATAGACTACATTTTGGTGGATCATAGGCTACTAGAGCGGGTCACTGAGACTGACATTGGAATCATCACTTTGTCGGACCATGCCCCAGTGACTATGAAGATCAAATCATTTATGCAAAAGAATCAAAACGGCCTGGCATTTAAACAATGAGTTAATTCGAGACGAAGAAGGGGCAGGAAGGGTAGAAGAGGAACTTAAAACCTTCTTCTTACTTAATGACAAAGGGGGGATTTCAAGCGCTACCCTTTGAGAGTCGCATAAAGCATATATTCGAGGGATCTTATTTTCGGAGGGGACTAGGAAAAAAAAGAGAAAAATAAGAAGTTCGACACTTTGTCTAAAGAAATAATGATTTTAGAACGTGAACATAAAAATCAAAGATTAAATGAGATGCTCCTTAGCCTGACTATAAAAAGAGACGAGCTTAAGGGGATCATGGATCAAGAAGCAAATAAAAGGCACTCGAATATTGCAAGAGAGATACCTATGGGGTAATAAACCTAGCAAACTCCTTGCCAAAATGTCCCAAAAAAAAAAAAACTAGGAACTATATTGAGAAAATTAAGAAAAAAAATGGCGACTTGGCTTACTCAACAGCAGAAATGGCAGAAACTTTTAAAAACCATTATGAAGAACTCTATACAATAGACCATGCCAAGTAGGAGAAAAGGAGGTCAAAATTTAAGCTTACCCCGTATAGACGCAACTGAAAGAACCCATCTCGACCAGGCTATTACAGAAGTAGAAATTAAGAAAGCCTTAGAAAATACAGCTGGTGGAAAAAGCCCTGGTCCTGATGGGTTCTCAGTTTTTTATTACAAGAAATTTAGTGACATCCTCATACCGAAATAATGCAAATATTTTAATGGACTAGGGTCCGAGTACGAGACCAGCAGGGAAGCGCTTGCCGCATCTGTGGCAATTATATTAAAAGAAGGGAAAGACAGAGCACTTTGTTCCTCATATAAACCGATTTCCCTACTGAATACGGACATTCAATTGTTCGCGAAAATACTAGCCGAACGTTTGAAAAGTGTTATACACCTTCTGGTCCATCCGGACCAGGTGGGGTTCGTCCCCAATAGAGAGGGTAAGGACAACAGTATAAGAGCTCTTCTCTTGCTCCAGAAGCTGAGGCAGGATGGGTCCCCAGGTCTATTCCTGTCAGTTGATGCTGAGAAAGCCTTTGACAGGGTAGACTGGGGACTCATGATGCAAACTCTTAGTGAAATGGGAATAGGAAGTAGATTGTCTAACTGAATTAAAACACTATCACCATCCCTCCGCAAAAATTAAAATAAATGGAACACTCTCAGATTCCTTCGAGATGAAGAACGGGACAAGACAGGGGTGCCCCCTGTCCCCCCTACTCTTCATCCTTTCACGTGAACCTCTTTTGTCTACTATCCGGAAAGACTCTGTCATTAAGGGCATCAGGGTAAAAGAGGAAGAACACAAGTTAGCGGCTTTTGCCGACAATATTTTGTTCTTCCTGACTAAACCGGCAGTCTCTATTCCTAAGCTCGTTCGGACCTTACAACAGTTCGGCGCCATTTCCAAGTTAACGTCACGAAATCAGAGATATTAAATATGAACTTGAATAAGACCGAAGAAGGTCAAAGCGATCAGTGTCTTCCCTTGGAGCAGGGAATTAAATTATCTGGGTATTAAATTAGCGAATAGACTCTTCTTAGACTCAGAATACTGAGTAGATTGGGTCTACTTTGCGTCAGCACGTCAATACGCGACGATCCGAGTGGAACGGGCGTTCAACTAAGCCGGCCGGCTTTGCTTTCTTTTCTTGCCTGTATTTCGAGATGTTTTTGTAAGTGCAACCTTTATTAAATTTCTAGCCTTTTATTACATACTTCACTATGTGGGCTCCCTTTTTTATCCCTTATTATTTATCGCCGCTGACGTGTTATTGAGAGGATCCATAGATATCCAGCTAGCAGCGGCATCACTCAAGGCCCAGGCTAAGGGTATTTTAGCCATATGAAGATCATTTTCTGGCTTCTGGTAAGCCTTCAATTTATGTGGGTGATATGGTGGTGGTGTTAACAGTGTCACATCTTAAGCTGTGCAGACATACTTCACCATGTGAGTTGTTTTTCTCCTTTGTTCCTGATTGTTATTTTTGGAGTTTCCTATAACCGTTCATCACTTGCTGAGGATTCCTTAAAGGCCCGGGCTAGGGTTTATAGCCGCAAGTCTGTTGAGCTTGCCTTCTGGTAAGCCTCCATCCATTATTGGTGTATTCTTGGTGATGTTTTTTTTCTTCATATTGGACTTCATTGACTAATTTGCATTTAATCACCATTCAACTAAGGACTTCATTCGATTTGTTTTGTGGAACTGATGAATTATCTTCACATCGAATATATTTTTGTGGACATTATTTGTTTTCACTCATATACTGAGTTCCTAATAATTTTTTCCTTATCTAGTTCACCTTTATATTTTTATTTTATATATTTTTTATTTTTCTTACAGCGCAACTCCATTTTTTTGCCTTTACTATTGTGTGTGTATAACACTCAGTTGTTGCAGCTCTTTTGTCACTATAGGTTTTTAGCGCGGTAATTTTCCTTCCCCCCCCCCTCTTCCATTGTGGGCATGAGGGTCGTAAAAAGTATAAGCAATCTCACCTACTGAATGCAGCAAAAAGACTTGTACCACGAAAGTGGCAGGATGAGGAAAGCCCTACGGTATGGATTGGATCAATGCAGTGGAGGTCACATACAGGATGGAGGAGCTGAAAGGGAACCTTTTTGAAACAAAGGGGGACTTTCGTGAAAAATGGAAAGAATATAAAAAAACGTGAAGCTATGCAGAGAGACTGAGGGTGTCTTAGTTATTTACTGACCTGGGTACTGTACCTAGATCTGAATTTAACTTTAGTTTGCTTTTTCTGTTGCTCCTTTCTCTTGAAACAAAGCAGATTATTCCAACTTTAATTAGAACAAACACCAACATTCCCATCACTGTGACCGCAGATACACATGATGCGATACCAGTGACGGAAAAAGTTTAGAGTCGGTGGGAGCCACGAGGGGGGTGGGAATGGGAGGGTTTATTGGGTGTAGTTTTTAACACTTTTTGCACCGCCCATAACAACGGTTCCAATGGGCCTACTACTGACTAGACCATGGGTCTTCAAACTACGGCCCTCCAGTTCAGGAACTACAATTCCCATCATGCCTTGTCATGTCTGTGAATGTCAGAATTTTACAATGCCTCATGGGATGTGTAGTTCCGCAACAGCTGGAGGGCCGTAGTTTGAGGATCCCTGGACTAGACGATATTCATACACTAAAAAAAAAAAAACAAAAAAAAATTATGATAAAACACTTTCAACCTATACAAACATACCACAAATGATGCAAACCTCAAACAGAGACGCTATTAAGTATCGTACCATGAGCTGGTCTCTTGAACTCGGTCAAGGCTGAAGTGGTATAAAGGAAAAAAAAATAAATAAAAGATCCTTAAACATCTGCACAAGTCAGAGTTTTGTTCACACAGGAGATGGCAGCGTCCACTGTAGGAACAGTGGCGTAACCAGAGTTATGGGCGCCCGGGGTAGAATTTTTTTTTCGCCCCCCTTGTATAATCATCCACTCTGGTTATAAGGGTCTGTAATGTATCCCTCTCAGGGCTTTCAGCATGTAGGGGGTTAAATGATTAATCCAATGTAATGCAGCCAGCCTTCAGGGCTTTCAGCATGGAAGGGGTTAAATGCTTGCAGGATTAATCATTTAACCCCTCACTGTAAGGGATGAAATGATTAATCTTGCAATCATAATCATTTAACCCCTTACATGCTGAAAGCCCTGAGGGATGCATTACATTGGATTAATCATTTCACCCCTTACATGTTGAAAGTCCTATAGTTCATGCGCGGTTATAATCAAATTATTGTAGTAGGCCGCAGCAGAAGGGGGCTTTTGGCAATGGCATCGGGACAGGCATGTTGTTACTGTAATGAGTCTGTACTGTGTGTCTGCTTAGGCTCTTAGGGCAGGCATGCTGCGTGACTGTATACTTGTCTTGCTGGAGAGTGAGCCTGGTCGGCCAATGCATTAACATACACGTGGCGTGCAGAGTTCTGTGGGGTGGGTGCAGTGTGCAGAGTGAGGGGTGCTGTGAGGTAGCTGCAGGGTGCATAGTGAGGGGTGCTGGGGGCTGTGGGGTAGCTGCAGGGTGCTTTCACTAAGATTCCACCTAGGAATCCTGCCATTAGGGTCCTCATTCAGGCACCTCCTGTTATAGGGTGACAACACTCTGTCCCAGTCTTCCAGTTGTCGTCACGTATTGTCACCCAGTCAAATGGGCTTGCAACGGAGACTACGAGTTGCTGTGTTTACAGCAAAAAAAAAAAACACATCATAGAGCTTTTGCTGGAGTACACCAGACATGGGTGTAAAGAGGTGTCAGGAAATCAGCAGCACTGAATGCAGCAAAGCAGGGAAATTAAGTGAAAACAAACATTTTTATCTATATAAATAGGCAAATGTGCATTGGAGCTGAGCTTTAGCAGAGTTAAGTAAATGTCGTCCAGTTGGGGGTTTACGTCTAATTACAGTACATGACTAGAGAGACGCTGAGCTTTCCGCTAACACATCGGTAGGAGCATTCTACTCCAGCCTGGGGATGTGCAGGCCTCCCGGTAGTCGTACAATAAGAGAAGACAAATCACTCACTGCTTCACGTTTTCACCCAGCGCTTCACTCAGACTCTTCTTGGCCGCCTCCAATTCGCTCACAAACGTCGCCATTACCGGACACAAAATATACAAAACTAGAAAATGCATTTCCTGAGGAAAATACGTGGGAATGCTGAATAGCTGAATTGCTAAGCCCGCACAAATGCCATTCACCATAACCACTATACTATCTTTAAGACATACAAGCAGTGTTCCTTCAGTACTTATAAAGCCTCTCTTTGATCATTAAAGGTGTTGTAAATGTAAAATAATTTTCAATAAATAGCTTCCTTTACCTTAGTGCAGTCCTCCTTTACTTACCTCATCCTTTGATTTTGCTTTTAAATGTCCTTATTTCTTCTGAGAAATCCTCACTTCCTGTTTTTCTGTCTGTAACTCCACACAGACATGCGAGGCTTTTTCCCTGGTGTGGAGAAAGCCTCTTGATGGGGGAGGGAGTGAGCAGGATGCCCACTAACACACAGCTCCTTTCTCTACCTGCAAAGTAGAGTGTCCTGGTCGCCCCTCCCCCTCAAGAGGTTTTCTCCACAGCAGGTGTGTGAGGGGGAATATTGCACTGAGAGAGAATTACCATTACAAATGCCTTTAATTCACAGACCAAATGAGTTACTGAACCCTTCAAAACAAACCTTAATAAATCCTCAACCGTACATGCGATCGATACAGCGACTTCACCGCTGTAAAGACAAGACCCTTGTGAACGCATCGATATGAAATTTATGTGGATAAACTTAAAAATGTGGCCATGTCAGCGATTTAGAAAAGAGTGTAATTGTGTGTCTTACTAACAAATTTTAAAAGCGCGTTATAATGAAGGCCTATGGGAAAATTTTTGGAACACTTGTCCTTTAGAAGCTCCAGCAACGAAAAGTAAAATGCGCATCACAAAACTGATCACATTGCCTGAAAGCAGACAAAAATACCTACCATTTGATATATAAATTGTGTATGACAAGTAGATCTTGTGGGTGTGAGAGCAATTTGTTCCCCCTTTTTTATAGATAATCAGAGTTTCTTCAAAACTCACACTGTAAAGGTCACATGACTCACTCTAGCAGCTTTCCATAGACACGCAGTGTAATCGATAACATTTTCTGAAAAAATCACTAAACGTAAATTGCTTTTTCACAAAAACTATAAAAGATTTCAATCTGAAAAGTCATAGCCGGATAGCTGAATATTTTGTGACCGTGGTAAAGTTTGTTTGGTGTCTGTCAGTGAAAGTATGAAGGAGGAGATACATTTTGTACGGCATGAGATTTGAAGCAGGAAAAAGCATGTTCTCATTAACTTCAATGTTAAAAAAAAGCGACTAAAAGCTTAATATTTTAAAAAGTATAAATAGCACAAAAAAACTTGAAGTCCCATCGTTAGCTAAATGAGATTAACATTTTAAAAGTTGAATGGTCTCAATCGCTGAAAGTATGGCGAAGTTACGCAGAGCCAAAAAACGTACGGAATAAAATTAAAATATAAGAATAATAAAAAACGAATAACAATACTGGGAATGCTTATTAAAGCATTCCCACTAATGATTCCACAAGACTCTGCTCAGCCCGACTGCGCCAGCCAGCTGATGATGAGCATCATAAAACCAAACACAGACAGACATACAAGGGAATTCAAAGGTGCAATCAAATGTTGACGCGGGAGGGAACAGCAAACAAAAAGTTTAAAGAAAAAAAAGCATTGAATAAAAAAATCTTTATTGCAAAAGAACAAGCACACCTAGCTTAGTATAACTATTGCTGCCCATATAACGGACTTTATCGGACAGCCCGAAAACAGGCTCAAATGCCTTCCCCACTAGTCAGGATAAAAACGGGACAGTTGGCAGGTATGGTTTCAGTGTCAGTGTAGGAGATGGATTCGCCCCCCCCCTTATGCCAGTGTGTACTAATACTTCACTTTTTGGTGAAATTTTCCTCCATAGGATACAAAACAGAAAACTTTTTTAGGAGGAAGAAAAGGCTTATCCGGAAGCTCCCAATCCTGATAAATAAGTCCTAAAAGAGGATGAACCAGAACGGAGCAGCCAGTTTGAGGGGCTTTCAAAGAACCCAAAGAAGAAACAGCGCTTGCTGCTGGTTCCGACCGGAGCAATTTAAATGCTGAACGAACCATATCCGCTAGGGATTGTACTAACAATTTTTCAGTCTGTGAGGCTGAAAATGGCTCCTCCAAAGTGGATTCTTCGGAGTCAAAAACATCAGAGCGTGCCTCTGCCCAGTCCTCTAATTGTAAATCAATCTCCTCTGGGGAGAATTGCTCCTCTTTTAGGGACTCTAAAGTGGGAGAGGGAGACCTGGCACGCTTCCTCTCTGGTAGGGAGGAAGCGATCAATGCCGGCAATCTCTGTTCCAATCCCCCCAGGGCCGAGGCAAAAACCTCTTCTGTCACAAACAGGAGCAGGTGGGCTGAGGGCAGCTGCAGCATCCAACAACCCTGATGGCTCACCTCGGGCGACTATTTCCGATTGATCAGGGGAGGCTGGGATCGCAGAAGCATGGCCAAGATCCTCAGAGCCCGATGGAGAACCCTTTGGCTTTTTAGGATTTTTAGTCCCAGAGCCCATGGAAGGCATAGTCTCAAGCACAAAGCCGAGGTACTCCTAGCCAAGTCACAACCACTGCTGAGCTATAGACCAGCAAAATATGCTGCGATTATCAGATCAGCCCGATGCCGAGCTAATGTGCCTGTATACACCACCTGCTGCAAGTCTGTAGCCTAATACTGCCAACTTCACTCTGTCCAGCACTCCTTTGTCCCACCGTCAGTCATACTGTCCCAAAGACTGACCTTTATAGCAGAGGCTGCCCTGCGTTTGCGCAGATGATCAGGGAGGACGTGGAGCGTTGGCACACTAGGCCCCGCCCACCTCCCTCGCTTAGCTCGGATCATATCTCCGGCAATCTCGCACGCGCGTACACGCTTGGGGTTCACTGCCGGAGGATATAGGACTGCTCCCCAGCAGGGAGGAGAGAAGGGAAGAGGCGCCGAGGAGAACCACAGGCCGCCGCTGACATCAGTGATGTCATTCCTGGCTGACAAGGCAAGTGAAAGCATGTCTTATATCCCAGTAGGAGAGACTGGCAGGATAAGGTACCAAACATTCTGCATAGTTACAGGCAGGTTAAGAGGCAACTTAGCACCCTCTAGTGGTAACTTATTAGGTACTGGAACAAAAACCACCTGATTCACAGGATTACTGTCTTAAAACAGACAATTTAATAGCAGGCAAGACACGCTAGCTCAATGGAAGGCTCCCTGTTGAACCAAGTTCCCCAGGGACTTCCACGCCACAGGTCACAGCTGAAAACAGATGGACCAATCTTTACCCATCACGGCGGGCTATGTCATAAGACCTTCAGGGACCGGGGTCCATGGCTAGGATCTCCACTCCCCTGGACCTGTATCGTATCCTGCCAGAAAAACTTTTGGTATTGGGTATGACCAAAGTACTGGAACCCAGGTTTCAGACCTCCTAAGAGGCATTCCAGGCAAAACCTCGCTCTTCATAACCCAGGCTCGGGTACTGTCCACTTTGGCTATGAAGCACCTTGGACGGATCCGGATACAGCTTGCTTAGGCCACAAAAGGAACTATAAGCAAAGCTCACTCTGAATACATGATGATCATGACCAACACCTAAGACACTGGCAAAAAAAAAAAAAAACCACTGAGGCGCTCCCGGTATGGGAGGGGTTATATAGGGGAGGGGACTTCCTGTCTTGGGTGTGCCAGTGTCCATCACCTGGAGGTAGGCTCTATAACCCACATAGTAATTACTATGCTGCTCTGTGTCCCGAGATGTACGAGGAAGAAATTGGGTTTTCTCTGGGTTTTGCAATTCCCAGAACAGGGTCTGGAGACCAAAGGCTTCAAAGAGATTTGGGTAGAAGCCTTTACCCCTTTCTCCATTCTTGCCCTTTATGGACCATGATCCTTTCTGCTACCTGGACCAATACTTTGGCTGTACTGTCCATATCTCTGCCTGTACAAAGAACAGCATTGCTACCTGGATGATTATTGTTGCTGCTGCTGACCACGTCCCTGCCCGTTACCTGGACCAATTCTTTGGCTGAGCCGACAGTATCTCTGCCTGCAAGATTCCTGTCATTAACCACCATCCCTGCCTGCTACCTGGACTAATACTCTCTAGTAATCTTTAGTCCACCCTTTCTTTACTCAGCAGAATTTATTTGTGGGGGGGGGGGGGGGGGGGTTAATTGGTATGTACATGCGATGTTAGAAATATGAAGGGCCTACAAAAATGTGATAGGTTGTCAAGAAATTAGATGCATAATTTAAGTCCCTAGAACAGCTAATGGTCCTTTTTTGGATGTTGGGCCTGTGTGTGGCCAGGCTGTTTAAAAGTCTCACACATGTGGTATCACCATGCTCAGGAGGAGTAGCAGAATGTATTTTGGGGTGTAATTTTTGCCATGTATTAGAAATATTGTATAAATGGACAGCTGTGTGAAGAAAAAAAAAAAAAAAAAAAAAAAAAAGTTTATAAATATTTTCTTTTAACGCTTTCTTAAAAACCTGTGAAAAAAAAATCAATTTTCAAAAGACTCAAAGCCTCATAAAATATTATATGTTGGGGTATTTGCTTTCCAAAATAGGGTCATTTCTATTGTTATGGTGTTCCAAGGCCTTCAAAAGTGTGATAGGTAGTCAGGAAATTAGGATGTGCAATTTATGTCCCTAGAATGCCTGGAGGTGCTACTTTAGATGTTGGGCCTCTGTATGTGGCCAGGCTGTGAAAAAGTCTCACACGTGGTATAGCCATTATCAGGACGAGTAGCAAAATGTGTTTTGGGGTATAATTGCAAATATGCATATGCTGTGCGTCAATAAAATGGTTAATGATAATTATGTGTTAAAAATAAATATATTTTCGCTCTTTTCTTATATCACAAAAAACATGTTATTTAATGATAGGTTTTTCTTAGATTGCAAGTCTTGCCTTGATTGTAACTATACAATTTCAATAAAATCCTTGAAAACTAAAAAGCTATTTTTTTTTTTCCACACAAGTGATTGGGTACAGTGTAGCATGAGTCATTCAAAGTGTGAGCACTGAAAAGCTGAACATTGGACTGGGCAGGAAGGGGGTAAAATGCCCTGTATTGAAGTGGTTAATACCCAGAGCTTAGCTGTACTGTACACATTGGTATACTTTGCAAAAAAAAAACACAGCAGACACATTGTGTATTTGAAATCTGTTTGCGAACGCCTCAAAGCTCAGTACAGTTTTTTTTTTTTAAATGGAGCATAAACAAGCGCAGTGCATTCTTCAGAAAATAAAAAAAATCTCCATTTTTGATCAGTAATTTATGCCTCATGCGCGCAAACACTTGCATATTAAGAGGTATATATAAAAGAGGTCCATATAGTGAACTTAGTGTTGAGTTATTCACTTTAAGGTCAACACTGGGGACAAGGGGGCACTCTACGTCTGGAGGAAAAGAGATTTCACCTCCAAATACGGAAAGGTTTCTTCACAGTTGTGAAAATGTGGAACAGACTCCCTCCAGAGGTGGTTCTGGCCAGCTCAGTAGATTGCTTTAAGAGAGGCCTGGATTCTTTCCTAATACACATAATATAACTGAGTACTAATATTTGTAGGTAAAGTTGATCCGGGGTAAATCCGATTGCCTCTCGGGGGATCAGGAAGGAATTTTTTCCCCCTCCGGTAGCAAATTGGATCATCGCTCTGCTGGGGTTTTTTGCCTTCCTCTGGATCAACTGTGGGTATGGAGTTGGGTGTATGGGAGGTACTGTTTTATTTTGTTTGTTTTTTTTGTTTATGGTTGAACTGGATGGACTTGTGTCTTTTTTCAACCTGACTAACTAACTATATTGTGCAGAACAAAAAAACACAAGAATACATTTTTACGTGTGTGCAAATACATACAAAAAACCTTGGGGGGGGGGAGATGCTCAAACAGGAGTATTGTGTGCAAGAGGCCCTAAAACTATCAGGAGTCCCTAATGCCAAGTGCACTACTCCAGACTTGCCTTTTAGGCCGCGTACACACAAGGAGACGTATCCGATTAAAACAGTCCGACGAACCGTTTTCATCTGACATGTCTCCTGGGAGATTTTGGTCCGATGTGTGTACACACGATCAAACCAAAATCCCCGCGGACAGACAGAGCTACGCCGCCACGTCACCAAACCAGGAAGTAAAATGCTTCCACGCATGCGTCGAATCCATTCAACGCATGCGGGAGATTTCGGTCCGGCGGACATGTCCGACAGACAGCTTTCCAGCAGACAAGTTTTAAAGCACGCTTTAAAACTTTTGTCTGCTGGAAACCTGTCTGCTAGCCCGTACACACGATCGGATATGTCCGCTGGAACTGGTCTGCGGACCAGTTTCAGCAGATATGTTCGATCGTGTGTACGCAGCACAACTCTTCCAAATGAAAATGACTGCAATTGTAACCCTCAGCATCTATGATGCAAAAGTTATGCCAAGTAAACACAGCAACATTACCTCTAAATCATCATTTCCCATCTCCTGAGGGGGCTCATCATCTGGTGCAATAACTCCTTCATTATCCATATCTGGTTTAAAAACAAAATAGATTACAAACACAATCAACTAAACTATGGATCCACATAACCGTTTGTCATTTAGCTTACCCAAGTCACTTTCTTCACTCACTGGTTGAGGAGTTGGAGATGGGACCCTTTCTTCTTTTCTCTCATCTGTCTAAAAGCAAGAATGCAGATAATGTTGAAAATAGATAACGTAAAAACATAAAGCTATTGTATATAGGTGAGCACAAGCAGATGATGCGATTCAGCAATTGCAGCTTTACAGTACAACCCATCTGCCAGTATGTAATAGTTAGTTTTTCAGTTTTTTTTATAATTATTCACATCTTAAAAAAAAAAAAAAAAAAAAAAAAAAGAAGAGCCCTGCCTGCTTGGGGTCCCAAAATTAGTGTAGTGCTTTGGACATTTCTCAAGCATACGTTGTGCTTCATAAAATTAATTATATTTTTTTTAAATTAGCAGTATGGCTGTTGCTTGATTAATCAATCTCATAGTATAAAAGCTTGCTAAACCAAAAATTTTCTTTTAGGCTGCATATACGTGTGCGCATGCAGTGTGTGTGCGGCAATTAACATGCATAGGTGAGAAACGCCCCATATAGGATAGAACAGGAATGCACTTTTATACAGCAAAATGCATACATTTTGCTGCATAAAAACAAAAAGTGAATTAGGCCCTAAAAAGGATAGAAAATAAAAAACAAAGGAAACACTCATGATTCCTAAGGTAAAGTGCAAGTCCACTTACATTGGACTCCCCTCCCCATTGCACCTGGCTCCCCTAACCTTGAGTCTGGCGATCCCCTGCACTGACAGATCGTATTGCTCCTGTACCGTTCCCTGGATTTGATATCCCTGTGGCTTTCTCACCTCTTCGCCTGCAGTGACAGGGTCCTGATTGGTCGGCACCGCCCATTTAGAATGCTTATTAACCTCCCTGGCGGTCTTCCCGTGTGTGGCACGGGGTGAGATTTTCAAGCTACGATCGGTAACCCCGTGCCACACACGGACTTGCCTCGCTGGATGCAGAAAAAAGTTTACTTACCTTTTCTCTGCGATCCAGCGATGAATCCCCGCAGTACACGGCGGGCGGATGTCCGCCTGATGCTGTGTGTTCCGCCGATTCCCTTCCCTGCGAGCGTCGCGACGTAGGGGGGGGGAACGGCGCCAAATTTAAAAAAGTAAACAAACACTATACATACAGTACACTGTAATCTTATAGATTACAGTACTGTATGTAAAAAATACACAACCCCCATGTCCCTAGTGGTCTGCCCTGTACACTACATGTCCTTTTATATAATAAAAACTGTTCTTTCTCCCTGCAAACTGTAGATTGCCCATAGCAACCAAAAGTGTCCCTTTATGTCAAAAATTGTTTTAGAGCAGCTAAAAAACTGCGATAATAAATCAGAATCACTTGCAGAATTTAGCGATAGCGATTTATGGGGAAATTCGTCATAAAAAAAAAAAAATAATGACAGCAAAAATTTTGCAACTGAGCAAATTTCAGTGATTTTGATTTGATTACATTATTGAATAATTTTTACTATAATTATATTATTATTTGTTATCATTTTTTATAATTATTTATTATATTATAATTTTTAATAAGAAAAAAAAAAAAAAAATCATACCCAGGATGCCTATTAGACTCTTGTTTGGATAGATTTCAGTGAGTTATTCCTAAGAATTACAAGCATACAGTATAAAACGCCAAATTCCCTTGCAAATAATGGTACCGCTTTTAGCACCTAAAATCTGAAAGAATCATACCGCCAGGGAGGTTAAAAGTACCTCCTGACAAGGTACGTTTTGAAGACTAAGCTGTGTGGGATTGCTAAGCCCCAGGCCGATGAGGTGGCAAACCAATGCCTCCTAGTGGGTGATCGCTGTGCTCCAGGTAAGTGGGACTGTGGGGGGGGGGTTGGGGTGCGTGCGTGAAGAGGGGGTCCTGTGCAAGTTCACCTTACAGATTCTTCTGTAAAAGTTGAAGTTACCCTTTAAAGTTTTGGTAAACCTCGGACATAAAATATATATATATATATACATAAAAATAAAAAAAAAAGCATATCCCTCTATAGCCGCGGTTGGCAAACTGTCGATCGTGAATGGATCCCTACCTTGTGGACCAAATAGTTTCCACAGGAGGTGCAGAGTGGCACAAGCACAGTCAATCCTAGGCTGCAGAGGCAGCCCCTGCCCCGCATCTGCTCGTATGCAAAGGCGTGGGGCTGCCTCTTGTCCAAAAACATGCCCGAGCTCTTAATCTATGTGAAGTTCGGCCCTCTGATCTCCAACCCGTTAAACAACTTTCCAGCAGAATACAACCAGCGAAAATAAACTGCTCCATTCTCTCACTGCACTCAACAGCCCTCTCTTTCCCAATTGATCCTTGGATTAAATCGCCACTTCTACCTACCAGTCACAGTAAGGTAGGCTTTCATCACACCGCACCCTCCTGACTGCCATGCACTGTACCCGAATGCCCCCCCCCCCCCCCCCAGAGCTGCATCACATTGACCGCTCCCCCCTCTCTGGCACATTTTTATGAACCCCCCTGCCATGTACCTGAATGGCCCACTTGCGGCCCAGCATCACAGCCCCCCCCGCATGGCACCCTTCCTGACCCTCCTGCACCGCACCCTCCTGGCTCTCCTCCACCCACCTTTCTTACACCCCTGCACCGCATCCTTCTCCCCCCCCCCCACACACCACAAATTCCTAAACCCCGTCCCCCCCGCATGGCACCCTTCCGACACCACCCCCCCACGTCTTCTTTAACCCCCCCCCCCCACCACACACACGGTTTTCTTTAACCCCCCCTTCACTGCACCCTCCTCCTGACCCCCCCCTCCCCTCCCAAGACGCCAGCGAAAAGCTGCAGCATCAGTCTAATGAATAGCGGGGGGGGGGGGGGGGGGGGGGGGGACAGACTTCTTTTTTAAGGACAGGTGATTTGATTGGAGTTCAGAGTGCTTAAAAAAAATAAAATAAAAAATACATGTCTGATGCCATGTTTTGAAGCAACAGTAAATGAGCCCTTAAGGTGTCACTTGACAGTCCTTCTCCAAAGCTTTCTAGGGAGTCATTCTTTTAACCACTTAAGGACCTTGGCCGTTTTTCAGATTTGGTGTTTACAAGATTAAAATATTTTTTTTTGCTAGAAAATTTACTTAAAACCCCCGATTATACAGGTCATTCTCAAAAAATTAGCATATTGTGATAAAGTTCATTATTTTCTGTAATGTACTGACAAACATTAGACTTTCATATATTTTAGATTCATTACACACAACTGAAGTAGTTCAAGCCTTTTATGGTTTTAATATTGATGATTTTGGCATACAACTCATAAAACCCCAAATTCCTATCTCAAAAAATTAGCATATCATGAAAAGGTTCTCTAAACAAGCTCTTAACCTTATCATCTGAATCAACTAATTAACTCTAAACACCTGCAAAAGATTCCTGAGGCTTTTAAAAACTCCCAGCCTGGTTCATTACTCCAAACTGCAATCATGGGTAAGACTGCCGACCTGACTGCTGTCCAGAAGGCCATTATTGACACCCTCAAGCAAGAGGGTAAGACACAGAAAGAAATTTCTGAACGAATAGGCTGTTCCCAGAGTGCTGTATCAAGGCACCTCAGTGGGAAGTCTGTGGGAAGGAAAAAGTGTGGCAGAAAACGCTGCACAACGAGAAGAGGTGACCGGACCCTGAGGAAGATTGTGGAGAAGGACAGATTCCAGACCTTGGGGGACCTGCGGAAGCAGTGGACCGAGTCTGGAGTAGAAACATCCAGAGCTAACGTGTACAGGCATGTGCAGGAAATGGGCTACAGGTGCCGCATTCCCCAGATCAAGCCACTTTTAAACCAGAAACAGCGGCAGAAGCGCCTGACCTGGGCTACAGAGAAGCAACACTGGACTGTTGCTCAGTGGTCCAAAGTACTTTTTTCGGATGAAAGCAAATTTTGCATGTCATTCGATAATCAAGGTGCCAGAGTCTGGAGGAAGACTGGGGAGAGGGAAATGCCAAAATGCCTGAAGTCCAGTGTCAAGTACCCACAGTCAGTGATGGTCTGGGGTGCCATGTCAGCTGCTGGTGTTGGTCCACTGTGTTTTATCAAGGGCAGGGTGAATGCAGCTAGCCATCAGGAGATTTTGGAGCACAACCTGGCACCTGCTCACAGTGCCAAAACCACTGGTAAATGGTTTACTGTGCTCAATTGGCCTGCCAACTCTCCTGACCTGAACCCCATAAAGAATCTGTGGGATATTGGGAAGAGAAAGTTGAGAGACGCAAGACCCAACACTCTGGATGAGCTTAAGACTGCTACCGATACATCCTGGGCCTCCATAACACCTCAGCAGTGCCACAGGCTGATTGCCTCCATGCCACGCCGCATTGAAGCAGTCATTTCTGCAAAAGGATTCCCGACCAAGTATTGAGTGCATAACTGAACATAAAAAAAAAAAAAGTCAACCTTCAAATTATTAAAAACACTTTTCTTTTATTGGTCGGATGAAATATGCTAATTTTTTGAGATAGGAATTTGGGGTTTTCATGAGCTGTATGCCAAAATCATCAATATTAAAACAATAAAAGGCTTGAACTACTTCAGTTGTGTGTAATGAATCTAAAATATATGAAAGTCTAATGTTTATCAGTACATTACAGAAAATAATGAACTTTATCACAATATGCTAATTTTTTGAGAACGACCTGTATATTTTTTTTCTAACACCCTAGAGAATAAATGGAGGTCATTGCAATACTTTTTTGTCACACCGTATTTGCGCAGCGTTCTTACAAGCGCACTTTTTTTTGGAAAGAATTCACTTTTTTTAATTAAAAAATAAAACCGTAAACTTAGCCCAATTTTTTTTATATTGTGAAAGATACTGTTACGCCAACATGTCACGCTTCAAAATTGTGCCCGCTCCTGGAATGGCCTCAAACTTAACCTTAAAAATCCCCATAGGCGACGTTTAAAAAATGCTATAGGTTGCATCTTTTCAGTTACATAGGTCTAGGGCTAAAATTATTGCTCCAGAGGTCTAGGGCTAAAATTATTGCTCTCGCTCTAACGATCGCGGTGATACCTCACTTGTGTGGTTTGAACACAGTTTTCATATGTGGGCACTGCTCATGTATGCGTTCGCTTCTGCACGCAAGCTTGTCGGGACGGGCACTTTAAAAAAAAAAAAAAAGTTATTGTTCTTATTTTATAAATTTTTACACACAAAAAAAAAATAGGTCACTTTTATTCCTAATACAAAGAATGTAAACATTCCTTGTAATAGAAAAAAGCATGACAGGTCCTCTTAAATACGAGATCTGGGGTGAAAAAGTACTCAGATCCCATATTTAGACTTCAATAAAAACATGAAAAAAAATTGTCATTTGAAAAAATGACAACTAGAAAATATTGCTTTAGGAAGCATGGGCGGAAGTGACGTTTTGACGTCACTTCCGCCCTGCTATGGGGACAGGTGGGGGCCATCTTCTCACTCGTATACCAGCTGAGGAGAGGAAAGGACCCGATCGCCTCCGCCGCTGCCGACGGCTCCGGTAAGCGGCGAAGGGCGTGGGAAAGTGATCTTATGGCGAATCTGCCACAGTTATCGTTCACAGGATTGCTCAAAGAAAAGATGAATATCTTGGTTGTGGCAGCAGCTGCTGCCGTTACCGAGATATCCATCTTTAAAGTATCGACGTACATGTACATGAGCGGGTATTTAAGTGGTTAATTTGTCCAAGAAGTCAGCCTTCCATGGGAACAGATCAAAAAGAACTAGCTTAACTACAAAAGCCCCATAGTAAGAGAGGGAATTAGTGGTGTAGCATCCTTGGGTTGTTCAGGAACATATGAAGACATGGAGCTTTAACATCAAACATCAAATTTAAAATCAAATTACCGCCTTTTCCACTAGCCTCAGGTCTACAGGGCAACCTGGGCCTTAGCTATAAGGCCATTAGCAAGGAAGGGAGCTTTTAACAAATTACAAATCTACAAAGCCTGCCAATGTACAGAAAACACAAGACTAAAGCTGGTCATGAATGAATTGAAATTCATTTGGTCCTACAGGGACCAGCCAGCTTTTGATTCATGTATGGGCTGGCTGGTTGTACACAAGTCAATCGATCCACTTATGTACAACCAGCCTGTCAAGTTTTTGCCCAAACAATCAATGCCGCTAGGAGATGGGGAAGTTTCCCTGCTGTCAGAATACAAAAGCTCAGTGGGAAGGATTCTTGGATCCGTTTTCTTTCCATTCAACCCGCTGGGCTGGTTAAAAAAAAAAAAAAGTTATCATCTATGGACAGCTTTAGCTATACACTAGTAGAATTTTGGTACAGATGTTTCCATTTTCAGAATGTTCATCCAATTTTCTAATCATTGGTGAGGGGTCAAATTGACCCTTTTCAACTGCAGTGAAATGGAAATTTTGTACCAGTGTATGTGGCTTTCATTTAGCAAAGTCCATTAATTCCAAAATACAAATGTTAAAAGCAAATACATTTAAATAATGCTCTTCAAGGTGTCGAATGTACTGGTAATTTTCATACTAATATAAATCTACTAGTTTATGACCAGCAATAATGGGTACATAGCTTACCTGGCTTTCTTTAAAAGATTCTTCAGGTGGCGGGGGCTGGATAGAAGCTCCTAAACTGTTGGGGAAAAAAAAGGAAATATAACATGACTCTACAAGAATATATGTGTTGTTACAACGGGTATTCAGGTCAAATACTCTTGCCTTCAACACATTTCACAAGTCAAACATTACCTAGATTTCAACCAAATACTCGCCAAATCTTGCTGCTCTGGCCCAATTTCTTCCCCATATACTGTATTCACCATTTGCATAGCATTGCTTACACCATATAATAATTCACTCTGCACCAAGAGCCCCAAATAGATCTCTAAAAGTATAAAGTAAAACCTGTATAGGAAAACAAACATAAAACCTTCAGCAATGCCTAAACCTCCCAGCCAGCTCACAAATCACAACACATGCAGAAAAAAAATTGGATTTTTGTATTTGCCGTAAAATCCATTTCTCCGAGTTCATGGACGGACACAGCAGCAATTGACCTTAGGGTTATACCACCTTCCTTTCTTTTTTCCCCAAAAGTGTTTATTGAGTTTTACAACAGGTACAATTAGCAAGGCAATGTACAATGGCTGACAGTGGAAGTATATGCGGATGCAGCTGCCTCAGTTTACGTACAACAGAAATAACTAAAAACAGGGTATCTGGGAGCAGCTTTACATTGGCCGTAGGCGGTAATAATCACAGTAAGTAGCAAAGAAGCAACCAGTAAAAAATTAACCAACGTGGGCGGGGCTCCCTGGTCAATATACCTTGGGTAGCACCTGTTGCGCCCACCGCAATACAACAAAGTATATGTGGAGCTTTGCCTGAGCGAGTGACCTTCGCTTCCGTTTCTGTTGTCGCGCGGACAACGGTAAGATACCGGATACTAGTGATGTGCCATCACCACAGTCAGTCCCTAAGCTGGTCTCCTTAGTGTCTGACAATCGGTCAAGGTGGTGATGGCCGGCAGTATAGAGCTGTCTACGGTATCCTGTAGATTATTAAAGAGGGAAGGGGAGGGGGATAGGGGTCTAGGTCGAAGAGGGGGGAGACAGTCAGACCGCCACAGCTCGGTAAGGTAGTGGGAGGTGAGGAAACCTAGTCAGGGCCGGATATTTTTTGCATTCGTCGGTAGTGGTGAAATGGATCCAACAGGCCCAAGTCTCTGTGAATTTTGCAGGGCTATCAGAGTGGTGGATGAGTTCCTCCATCTCCATCGTTTTTTGGAGGCGTGCAAACCAGTCTGCTAGAGACGGGGGGTGTGGGGAGAGCCATTTAAGCGGAATGCACATCCGTGCAGCATTTACCATATGCACGACCAGGGAACGGCAATAGCCCCTCGGGAGTGCCTGGGCATGATGGAGAAGAAACTGGGCAGGCGTGAATTCTAAGTTGTCAGTCGTAATGTTTGTAATGAGTCTATGGACCTCCGTCCAATAGGGTTGGAGTTTGGGGCAGGTCCACCAAATGTGGAGGAAAGAGCCAGTCTCCAGATGGCACCTCCAGCAAGTTTTTGGGAGAGTAGGATTAATTCTGTGTAGTTTGAGCAGGGTTTTGTACCATCTGGAGAGGAGCTTATACACGTTCTTCTGTGTTTGAACATTGACTGAACCTTTGTGGGATAGCCTGTAGACTGTTTCCCAGTCCTCTTCCGTGAGGTTCAATGCGAGGTCACGTTCCCACTGTTGGTTTGCCCAGTGAAGTTTGGAGGAGTGTGTAGAGAATAATAGACTATAGATCGTTGAGATAAGGTGTCTGTGGTTCCTCCTTTGAGCACAGGCTTTCAAAAGGGGAGCAAGGCCTAGACCAGTGGGAGCTTGGGGCCGTCTTGTCTAGAAAGTGTCAAATTTGTAAGTAGGTCCAAAATGGGAATTAGTCCCTGTCAGTGTAGATGGCTAGTTCCGATTGTAGCCTGAGTCTACCCGAGAGAAAGAATTGACCCGCCCGTACGGTCGTGTGCAGCCAGCTATCAGCCAGAAAGGTGGGGTGCACGCCTGGCGGGAAGTCTGGGTTTAGTCTAAGGGGGGGGGGGGGGGTCACGGGGCCAATAGTTTGTGCTTGGTACAGGCCTCCCTGAAGGCTTGCAGGGAGGGGAGTATGAGGGTGTACTTTGCAGTCACGTGGTGTGTTGCCTTGTGAAACTCATGGTAAATGGGACATTGGGAGGGGGCGGAGGCCTGTTCTAGCCTCACCCAATTCTTTCGTTCCCCGTTAGCGACCCAGTCAACGATCCTAGTGAGGCCACAAGCCAGGTTGTATTTCTGGAGGTCCGGTAGACCCAGGTCGCCCATCAGTTTAGGCACCGTGAGCCTGGTGTAACTTAAGCGTGGGCGGGCATCGTGCCACACGAATTTCGTGCAGGCCGATTTGTAGGACGAGAAGAAAGCTGAGGGGAGCCTGATGGGGATAGCTTGCATTGTGTACATTAGCCGGGGAAGGACGTTCATTTTGACCACCGCTACCCTCCCGAACCACGATAGGTGTTTAGGGGGACCAGCTTTTTAAGTCTGAGTATAGTTTGGAGCAATGGGGTGTAGTTAAGGGAATACAGGTCAGAAAGGGAGGTAGGATCCCCAGACATGCGATAGCTCTATTATTCCATTTGAAGGGGAAATTGGTCTGGCATAGGTTGCATAAGGTCCGGGGCAGGGAAACGTTCAGGGCAGACGATTTGGAGAAGTTGATTTGAAAGTTGGACAACATCTTAAAATCTGCAAAGTCTTTCAGCAAGTTAGGGACGGTCGTGAGGGGATCTCTGAGAAAAAGGAGAATATCGTCCGCGAACGCGGCAAGTTTGTACGTGTGGCTTTTAACGTCAATACCCTTGATCGTTGGATTAGATCTGAGCCGTCTTAGGAAGGGCTCCAGGGTGAGGACAAATATTATGGGAGAGAGGGGGCACCCTTGACGGATTCCGTTTGCGATGGAGAAGGCGTCCGACAGGTGGTTGTTTACATTAACCCTCGCCGTGGGGCCTGTGTAAAGCGCAGAGATAAAGCTTATCATGAGCAGCGGGAGGTCCGTGGTCTTGAGGGTAGCGTGCATGAAATCCCATGCCACCCTGTAGAACGCCATCTCCGCGTCAAGTGACAGAAAAAAACCCAGGGAACCGCTGGAGGTGAGCCAATGGTGTATATTCAAGGCCGTCAGGGTATTATCGCGCGTCTCCCTACCAGGGATAAATCCGGCTTGATCAGGGTCTATCAGTGTGGGCATGTACGGCAGCAGCCTGTTCGCAATTGTTTTGGCAAACCACTTGAGATCCACGTTAAGGAGTGAGATGGGTCTGTAGTTGGATACAATGTTTGGGTCTTTGTCGGGTTTGGGGAGTACCACAATGTGCGCAGTCAGAAGGTCTCGGGGAGGGGTGGTAGCGTTGGCGAGAATAGAAGGTCTCGGGGAGGGGTGGTAGCGTTGGCGAGAATTGAAGGCCGAGAGGAAGAAAGGAGTAAGAACTTTAGCGCAAGTCTTGTAATACCCAGCAGTCAGACCGTTTGGGCCCGGGCTTTTGCGGGACTTTAGTTGTTTTAGGGCCAGTCCCACCTCTGCGCCTTTGAGGGGGTCTGTCCAGCTCCGTCCTGGCCGTCTGACAGCTTTGTGGGGCCGTATTGGCGTAGAAAGTCGTCAATTAAGCCCTGCCTAGTGATTTGCGCAGCTGGCGTGGTTGGAGAGGGCAGGTTGTACAAGTTGGTGTAGATTGTATTTTGACACCTTTCGTCAAAGAGTGGACGGTCGCCTTGGCCCTTTTGGATTGCAGGGCTTTCGCTAGTAATTTGCTTGCTTTGTCGCCTTGTTCGTAAAACGATTTTTTGGCTAGGGCGTAGGACCGTCTAATCTTTTTACCGATAACCTCTAGGAGCTCGGCTCTCGCCTGGTTTAAGTCCTGTAGTGTTGCCAGGGTGTGCGAGTGTTTGTGTGCGGACTCCAGCCTTTTGATCCTCCCTAGGAGATCGTCGTAGTGTTTGCGCCGTTATTTAGTGCGTTTGGCAGCGGCAGTAATCAAAAGGCCTCTAACTACACACTTATGGGCCTCCCAATTAATAACGGGAGCCGTGTCTTCCGGTCTGCTTTCGCGAAAGAACGCTTCTAAAGTCGATTAAAGGTCTTTAGTTAGTGTCGGATCCGTAAGTAAGGATGGGTCCAGCCTCCACACCCTCGTTCGAGGGCGGCAGAGGGGAAGAGATACTGTTGCCGACCACCTTCCTTTCAGTAGAGACTAGGCAGAAAAAACAGCACTTCAAGTGTTAAAACACTTCTCAGTATAGCACCTCCCAGGGGGCGGGGCCCTGGGTATATCTCTCTCTGCCTCAGTTCGTAAACAAGCAGTACAAACAAAGGAGGGGAGGATGCTGCGTCTGTCCATGAACTCAGAAATGGATTTTACGGTGAGTACAAAAATCCTATTTTCTCTTCCGTTCATGGACGGACAGCAGCAATTGACCTTAGGGATGTCCCTAAACAGTGTCAAAAAAATTGGGGGGTGGGAAAAACACAGCAAACTAAGCTTCACCCCAAACCAACCAGAGTTGCTCAACAGAGGAACTTCAACCTTAAACAGCCGCCTGCAATACCTTGGGCCAAAGAAGGCATCTGCAGATGCACTCACATCCACCTTGTAAAACTTTGAAAAGGTGTGGGTCGACGACCAGGTCGCTGCCTTACACACCTGTAAAATAGACGCTTGATGGCGGAAAACCCAAGGAGGCATCAATCGGAAGGAACGATGGCTGCGGCACCCTATCCTCGTGGATGACCAAGTAAAGAGCCTTGCAAGACAAGGCCTCCAGATCAAAAACTCATCTGACCGAAGGAATTGCTACTAGGAAGACCACCTTCTGGGACACAGTCAACAGAGGAATCTAACGAATGTCCTCAAACGGAGCCTTTCGAAGCACCGAGAGGACTAAATTCAAGTCCCATGGAGGGAGTGGAGGACGCACAGGAGGGGCCACATGCCTGACCCCCTGTACAAACGTACACACCTGGGAGTGCGTCGCCAACGGTCGCTGAAAGTAAACAGCCAAGGCCGAAATCTGACCCATAACCGTACTTAAGGCGAGAGCCTGATCCACTCCCCGCTGTAGGAACAGCAGAATCCGGGACAGCACGTATGTGCGGTGGTGCCATTTCATCTCTGCACACAGAGATGTAGGCCTTCCACGTACGATGGCAAATCCTACGTGTAGTAGACTTCCGTGCTCGTAGCATGGTAGAGATCACCGAGTCTGACAGGCCTCGGTACTTGAGCACCTGGCTCTCAACAGCCATGCCGTTAAAGCCAGTCACTGTAAAGCAGGGTTAAAAAAATAAAAAAATAAAAACAAAAAAATATTGGACCACGCGACAGAAGATCTACTCTCAGGGGTAGACGCCAAGGGACATCTGCCATCAGATACCCCAGGTCCGTGTACCAGGGACGGCGCGACCAGGATTGTTGGTATCCCCTCCACTTCCACTCTGCGCAACAGGCGAGGGAGAAGCCACCAACGCTTCCGACGAGTCTACTCAAGGGTCTCCTGACCTGGCCACGAAACGCGACACCTTTCAATTGAGACGGGATGTCAGAAGGTCCACGTCTGGAGTGCCCCATTTTTGGCACAAACTCTGAAACACTTCCGGGTGCAACGACCATTCTCCCTGGTCCAGTGTTTGGCGACTTAGGTAGTCGGCCTTCCAATTCTGCACCCCCGGAATAAACACGGCCGACAGAAGCCGGAACCTACCTTTTTTTCCCCAAACCGGAGGATGTGCGCAAGCTCCGCTGCCGCGGCCGAGCTCCGCGTGCCCCCATGATGATTGACATACGCCATGGCCATGTTGCTGTCGGACTGGATCCTGACCGGACGGTCCTGTAGACCCAGAGACCACTTGGAGAGACAGAGCCTAATAGCCAGGAGCTCCAGGACAATGGATTGGCAGACAGGACTCCACCCGAGTCCAGCACCCCTGGGCTGACTGGTCACCCCAGACACGCCCCCAGCCGGAGAGCCAGGCATTCGTTGTGACCACCGTCCAATAGCACGGCAGAAATAATTTCCCGGTCCGAAGTACCGGAGATGTCAGCCACCACACTCGGGAGGACCTGACCAGACGACTCACCCGAATCTGGTAATCCAGAGACGAAGGGAGCTTCTCCCAACGTGACAGAATCTCCTTCTGTAACACTCGAGTGTGAAATTGGGCTTACAGAACCGCCTCGAAAAGAGGCTACCATCGGACCCAGAACTCTCATGCAAAAGCAAAGCGACGACCACTTCTGGGTCGATAACCGCTGCAACGCAGATTGCAGTGTCTTGGAGAAAAACTTGCTTCTGAGGAATCCAGGACCAACCCCAGGTATTCCAGTCGCTGAGACGGTACCAACATTGACTTCTGGATATTCAGTAGCCACCCAAATTTTTTGGAGGGACTGGCAGGTGATTGACACATCCTCTTCCAATTCTGAGAATAAAGAAACTCTCAGGAGAAGGTCGTCCAGGTTTCCGCGCTGCCTTAGCAGGGCCAGAATCGGACTGAGCACCGTTGTGAAAACTTGTGGTGCCGAAGCCAGGCCAAAGGCAAGGGCCACAAACTGAAAATGGTCCTCTTTGACCGCAAAACGAAGAAATCTCTGGTGTTTTGCGCGTATGGGTATATGCAGGTACGCGTCCTGAGTATCCAAGGACGCCAGAAAATCCCTGATGGAGAGCCGCCACTACAGAGCGAAACGATTCCATCCAGAATCTTTGTACTTTGACAAAAGAGTTAAGGGCCTTGAGGTCCAGGATTGGACGGACCCCTCCCTTTTTGGGGACTACAAACAGATTGGAGTAAAACCCCTAAACCGTTCCCTTGAAGGAACCGGTACAATCACTCCCCTGACCAGCAGACACTGAACAGCCCCTGACAGGGCCACCCGGCGTTCCGGTTGTCCGACTGGATCCCCCCTGAACACCCCCCCAACCGGTCAGGCTGGCGTCCGTCGTGATCACCGTCCAGTGTAAGTGAAGGAACGACTTTTCGGACTGAAGGGCCGGAGATCTCAGCCACCAGAACAGGGAAGTCCTGACTAGATGGTCCACCCGGATCTGATAATTCAGGGACAACAGAGACTTGTCCCATCTCCTTCTGTAAGGCACGGGTGTGGAATTGAGTATACGGTACTGCCTCGAAGGAGGCTACCATGAGGCCAAGGACTTGCATGCAAAAAAACACAGCGACGACCATCTGTGGTATGCCAGCAGCTTCACCGCCGCCTGAGGGAAGAAAAACTCTCGCCTCCAAGGAATCTAGAACCAAGCCCAGGTATTCCAGGTGCTGAGCCGGCAACAACACCGACTTCTGGAGGTTCAGAACCCAACCAAAATCTTGAAGAGCCTGAGTGGCAATCGCCACATCCACCTCTAATTCCGAGCTTGAAGCAGATCTCAGGAGATGGTCGTCCAGGTAACCCACTATAGCGATACCTCGCTGTCTCAGCAAAGCCAGAATCAGGGCGAGCACCTTGGTGAAAACCCTTGGTGCCGATGCCAGGCCAAAAGGAAAGCCAAAAATGGTAGTGATCGTCCCAGACCGCAAAACGCAGAAACCTCTGATGTCCGACAAATATGGGGACATGCAAGTATGCATCCTTGATGACCAGATGGAGTGCAGAGACTACAGAGCGCACCGATTCCATCCTGAACTTTCACAAAGCAGTTCAGGGCCTTAAAATTCCAGGATCGGTCGGACCCCCTCTTTCTTTGGGACTACAAACAGGTTTGAATAAAACCCCTGAAACCTTTCCAGTAATGGCACAAGTACGATCACCCCGCACGCCAGCAGATCCTGTACCACCCCAAACAGGTCCACCCGACGTGACGGAGGAAGTTGAAGGTTTGAGGAAAAAATAAAAATCTGTTTGAAGGGCAAGAGAAAGGATCTTGTACCCTGAGGAAACGACTTCACAAACCCACTGGTCGGAAAGCAGTGAAGACCACTGAGCCGCGAATGTGCGAAGACGACCCGCCACCCAAGTGTCGGGCGGGGCAGACCTTCATGCAGTCACAGGTTTGTTCGCAGGCTTGTTGGGCTTGGGAAACCAGGGGCACTTGTCCCTCAGCAGATGCCTTATCAGTCTGGGAAAAAAAAAAAACTTGTACGAGCAGAGGAGGGGGGCCCATGCCTACGACGTGGCTCCTTACCCTTCCTGGATTGCAGGAGCAGAGTACTCTTACCTCACGTGACATCCTTGATGAAGTCATCCAGCGAGGCTCCAAAAAGCCTTTCACCCTAAAAGGTAAATCAAGCAAGGCCTTCTTAGAAGCCTGGTCTGCGGACCAACATTTCAGGGAAATCAGGCGACGCAGTACACCCGCAGAGACAGAGGCCCTGGACAGCAATGGAATCGTATCCAAAGCCAACTGGCACACAAACTTAAGGCCCTGTACCAACTGGTCGGCGAGTTCCACACAGGCCGGGAAGCCTGTTGCTCTTTCAACTCGTGGTGCAGCATTTTTCCCACTCAGTAAGCGTCTAAGACACCAAAGCTGGACGCACTGCTGACCCCACCACCGTGAACATGGAGCAGGCCACTGTCTCAGCCCTCCTGTCCACAGGGTCTTTGAAAGCAGGAGCCCCCTCCACCGGAAGCGTGGTCACCTAGTTTAACCTGGACACCAGGGGTCCACAATCAGAGAAGAAGTCAATTTTTTAAGGAAATTCTCCTCAAAAGGAATAAACGGACCGCTATACATTTGGGGATCGAAAAGGTCCTTTGCGGACGTTACCATTCCTTGTATAGATGTTCTTCCAGATAAGGTACACAAGGAAACACCTTTTCAGTGCGAGTAGGCTTGCTGAACCCGAAAGAGACAGACATCTCTATAGATGCATCTGTCTTATCCTCCAACTTAAGAGTATCCCGCACGCGGTGACAAGTGCTCCAACAAGTGCCCTATCATGCGCTGACCCGGAATCATCCTCACTGTCCGAATAGTCGTGGTCCGCTTCTGATACATCAGAACCCGGGCCGAGAGCAGTAGCTGGGCCCGAATCTGAGCGAGAGACATCCCTAGAAGATGGTGGGGGGAGGGGGCGTATTTTACCCCCCTTTTTTCCCGCACGCCACTGCCACCCTGGCAAGAAAAGCCTACAGGACTGCCGACAGCCTCCACAAAAACAGCAGGTGCCGGGGCACCAGTTGCTAACAGGTATGTCTAGGGAATAATCATCAGCTTTTTCGACGCCATGCTGACCCACGTGCCTGATCCCAAGCCAAGGCACACAGCCCAGACTCCTAGCTGCTCCAGATGCCGAGGGGCCACCCCAGAGGACTCACCACCCAAGCAGGTACTGTACCGCTGCTGTCCCGACAGAGGAGCTCTCCTTACCCAACTGCATGTGTCACTGTCTTCCTGAGGTGTGGCTTAAGCTATTTGCGCGGTTCAGTTACCTAAAAACACTGCTAGAGGCCAAAACCCACAAGAAAATGTCTGCCGGACAACCGCTCTCTAGGAAAAAGAGTGCAGGCTACAGGAATAAGCGGTGGCCGAACACATGCAAACAAGGCAAACAGTAAAAACACAAGCAGCGAATACCCCCGCGGCTCCCCAAAAACAGAGGCCCCACCCCCATGACAACCAGACAGCATCCCCAGGAGAGCATCCCCAGGAGAGCAGACCCACAGCGCAGCCCCCCAGTTGTATTAACATGTTTCTGCCTAGTCCTCTCCTGATAGAAGGCAAATACCCTACTGTCAAGAATATGCTGCTGTGTCCGTCCATGAACACAAGAGAAAAAAAAACCTTTACAAACATGTCATACTTGCCTCCACTGTGCAGTTTGTTTTGCACAGAATGGCCCTGATCCTCCTGTTCTGGGGTCCTGCGGTCGGCTGTCTCGGCTCCTGCCGCAATAGCTAACCCCCTCTGGGAAGCTCTCTCCTGAGGGGGTTACCTTGCAGGCACGCTCCGTCATACACTCGGCGTCCATAGACAGAGTGAATGACTTGGTCCCGCATCATTGAATTTGATTGACAGCAGCGAGAGCCAACGGCTGTGCTGCTATCAATCTATCCAATCAACACGAGACTACGTGGAGTACCTATTGCAACATTATTGTGGGGGGGATAGAACCACTGTCAGTTTTTATTGCTGCCATTGCCCCCATTGGGAAGATTCCTCCTCTTTCTATGTCATGTTTACCGTTATAATTAAAAAATCAAAGTAAAAGGAAATCTCAAGTTTTGGGTTGTCCCCAGAACAAGGGGGCAAATCTTCCAATGGGGCAGTGGCTTAGCATTGGGGGGGTGGGGCAGGTGGTGCGGTCGCCCAGGGCGCAACAGTTAAGAGGCATAGGATGTCATTGCGGACTTGCAGTGTCACCCAGCGTGAGCCCACTCTTTGCATCCAGTGTGAGTAACACTGCATGACAGAGAGCGGGCTCACCATAGACATGTGCGGGGGTGTGCCTGGGCACACTCTAACGCAAGGGCAATGCCAGGGGGGTGCTTGTGTTCACCCTCATTTCTGCAACCATCTGTGTCACGGTGCTGGCAAAGTCTGCATTTTCGTTTCCCCCCCGACTGCAGTGTCTGTCAAGTGCCCCGAACACAGCATTTTGAGGTTTTCAGCCAGCAGGGACTCTGTCAGCTGTACAGTATCTCCCTGTGTGGGCCGAGGAGGTGGTGGGCGGGGGGTGTGGCTGAACTCTCCTACACACTAACAGGTGGCTGCTCAAGCAGCTAAAAAAACTGGAAAGAGGGCGGAGCTGAGATGACAGCCCAGTAGTCTTCCGTTTCCAGCCATGGGCTAAGTGGCAGATGGGAAAAGGTCTACCTTCATCACTACATGAGTTCCTCCATGCTCCTTCAGCCCTTACACATCATTCACTGGCTGGCTGTCCTCGCCCCACACCGGACTCAGGAAGTACTAAAGGGTCATGGATAAGGCTCCATGCACACTGAAGCTGAAAAAAAAAAGCTATAAAAAAACGCCAGTAGCTTTGCAATAGCTTTAATCAGCGTTTTTCAGTGTAGCTTTTATCAGCTTTTTTTTTTTTTTTTTACACTTTTTTCCCCCGCCGAAAAACTGCACTTTGAACACAAATTTCGGGCGTTCAGAAAAAAGCCAATAAACTCCAAAGCTCATTAACACTGAAAAACGCCTTGGTGTGCATGGGCACATAGGCTAACAGAGTTCAGTTTATGGGCTTAAAAAAAAAAAAGAAGCCAAGACGCCAATAAACTGCAGTTTATCAGCTTCAGTGTGCATGGAGCCTTAGGGGGTACAAATTACTTGCCTTGCCACAGGTGCCGACACCCCACTACAATGGGGACACTAGTTCTGAGGACAATCAAGCACTTAACCAGGCCAATTCTGACATTTCTCTCCTACATGTAAAAAAAAAATCACAATTTTTTGGTAGAGAACTACATAGAACCCCCAAACACTTTTTTTTTTTTTCTTTTATCTCGCATTGTGCAGCAATTTTTCAAACACGTATTTTTTTCTTCTGGAAACCCATTTTCATGTGTGGGCTGGATTACGTATGCGTTGGCTTCTACGTGCGAGCACAGGGGGACATTGGCATTTAAAAAAATAACAATGAATTTCTAATTTTACTTAAATAATAATAAAAATAAAAAAAAGTGTAATTGTATTTTGCCCAAAAAAAAAAAATATATGTTTTTAAGTATCACTTGTATTCCTATTACAAGGAATGTAAACATCCCATGTAAAATGAATATGGCATGACAGGACCTCTTTACAATGAGATATGGGGTCAATAAGACCCCACAGCTCACCTCTAGGCTGGGAAGCATAAAAACAATCACTGCTTCACAGGCAAAGCGGAGTCAGTTTTTTGAATGCAGATGCCGAGTGTGAGACGCCATAACATCGTGTCCAGCCTCAGACGATCATAGAGACAGGGCCGCTGATAGGGCAGTACAGCCAGCCCTGTTGTACCGGGCCCCCCACCAGCTACACAGGGGGGCCCGGGCAACTTCACAGTTAATTTATGCATGTTAACATTTTGAAACTATACCCGCTACCATTTGCTTAGAGAAAGGGGGGGGGGGGTTGTAATTACATTTTCCCGGGCCCCATCTGGTCTACAGAGGGGCCCAGGAGATGAGTGCAGCGTTCGGACTATTTTTCCTTTTTTGGGCGCATGTACAAAAAACCGACCCACACATTGCTCTGCTAGTTAATTTGCCGCTGCCCATTGCCTTCCCTGGCGGAGTGATACTACAAGGCTCTGCTTAGCCTTGGCTCCCATGATCAGGTGCCGACTGCCGAGACTCAGGCAAGGAGACAAGTGTCTCAGTGGATGAGAGGGAGCAAGAACCTGGAGGACAGCGACGTGTGTCTGCAACTGCACTGCACACAGTGAGTGGAGAACAGAAGATAGAATCCTTCACTGTGTCTGACTTATGCCATGCTGTATGTTAGCCTGTTATGATTATCATCATTATGTTACTCAAGCAGGCAGCACAGTCAGCATGTGTTCTGTCATGGGTCTGTTACAGTGTGTCCTATTGCTGTTTGGTGCTTACTTTGTAACAAACAATACAGCCATAAGTTAACCACTTAAGACCCGGACCAATACGCTGGTTAATGACCCAAGGTGTTTTTGCGATTCGGCACTGCGTCGCTTTAACAGACAATTGCGCGGTCGTGCGACGTGGCTCCCAAACAAAATTTGCGTCCTTTTCTTCCCACAAACAGAGCTTTCTTTTGGTGGTATTTGATCACCTCTGCGATTTTTATTTTTTGCGCTATATACAAAAATAGAGCGACATTTTTGAAAAAAAAACACTATTTACATTTTGTTAAAAAAAAAATCAAATAAACTAAATTTTAGTCAAACATTTAGGCCAAAATTTATTTAGCCACATGTCTTTAGTAAAAAAAAAAAAAAAAAAAAAAAAAAAAAAATCGCAATAAAAAAAAATAGCTACCTAGCGGGAACAGCGACACTAATACAGCGATCAGAAAAATGATCGCTTAGTGACGCTGGCAATAGGGAGTGAAAGGGTTAACTAGGGTGGTGATCAGGGGGTTAAAACTTTATTAGGGGGGGTGGGGGGGCTATCCTGAACCTAACACTAACTGTTTTTTACACTGCCTGTCACACTGACACTAAATGCAGTGATTAGATCACTGCATTCAGTGACACTGTGACAGGGGGGCGATCACAAGGGGTTAATATGCCTATGTGAGTGTGTGTCAGTGTTGTGTTGGTGCACACTTACTTGTGATGTCTTCTCTCATCAGCAGCGCTGGGAAACAGCGCTGCGATGATAGAACACATCATTTCCTCCTTCCTGTGTAAACACAGGAGGAGGAAGTGACAGGATGGGAGCGCCGAACCGCACTTAGGCGGGGACGTAAATTTACGCCCTTGTGCCTGTACGAGCCATTCTGTGGCCGTATATGTGCGTGCGGGGGTCCTTAAGTGGTTAACAAAGTCAGCACCCAAAAGCCATGCGACACAGATCCATGACAGAGCACATGCTGACTGCCCTGCCTGTGCAATTTTCATAAGATGCCGCGAGATGCTACTCTACACTTGAGTTTGGGGGGGGGCAGTAAACATGTACCCCCCAACCACCCCTTTGACCACTTCCTTTCCAGCAACATACTGGTACGTTGCTGGATTGGAAGGGGGATATCTTGGTAAACGCTGCAACAATGATCAAGATATACATTTTCTAGCCTTAACGAGTCTGCACAAAGTAAAATTAATCCTAGTGGCTAAGAAGCCCCTGGATTACTTTTACAGGCAGTAGAAGGGGGTTCCACCACCGTCCCTCCATCACCTTTACTGGGCTCTCCTGTGCAATCGGGGGTCCCATTAAAGATGTGAGCAGCAATATCTAGTTCCTGGGACACAGTATGCGTGCATATTTAAACAGTGACAAATCTGCAGAGTTTGAGTCAGGGGAGGAGCCTGCGGTGGGGTCAAGGGCGGGGTTAAAGGGGGCCCTGATGGGTAGGCTGTATGGGGCCCCGTGATTTCTAACAGCGGCCCTGCATAGAGACTTTGGCGACCATCTGGTCTGCTGGAAATCTATGACCAACATCCGGGGCCAGCGGAACCTGTCACCAATCGCACAGGTGAGTCGGTAGAGGCGCCGGAGGGCAGCAGGAGGGGGCGTCCCCTTTCGCCGCCTGTAAGAATGATCAAGCGGTGGAACAGCTGCTACAATTGTTCTTATGATGTAGGGAATAGCCGGCTGAAAATGCTGATATCTGAACGCTACCTGTAGCTGCAGACATCATTCAGATATACAACGTCCTCGGCTTTGTGGTGGTATAATGGCAAAAGGTTGGCACGTGGTTAAGGATGAGCTCCAGCGTGTCTCCGCAAACCCCACGTGCAGAGCCCACCAGAAGTCGGCACTGCGCTAATCACAAGCAGTGAGACATTGCAGCCGCGCATTGGGACAATGTCTCACTGCTTGTGATTAGCGCAGTGCCGACTTCTGGCGGGCTCTGCAAACACGCTGGAGCTCATCCTTATAAGGCATTATCTCACTTTGGAGGGATTTCCTCCGACTTCCTGTTTTGGCTATGAGACAGGAAGTGAAGGGGAATCTCCACAAAAAGACACAGATAGCAATAAAGAAAAAAAAAAACTGCCAGTGCTTAGAAACCTCCCTTATTCTATCCAAAATGAAAAATTAAAGCGTTGCCTTTAGTTCTACTTGAATCCTGAAACTGTCTGCAAATGCGAGAAAACGTGCGATTAGCTGAGAAGCGTCGCTATTGGGGAAAATGCAGAGGGAATGTCCAGTCACCTTAGTAGCCATTCTGTGAAGAACTTCAGCTGCGGCCGATGCAGGATAGCCGGGTTGCTCTTACATAGGTTGACAAACTCTTTCAAGTCGTGCACTTTCCTTGGGTC
Source organism: Rana kukunoris (assembly GCA_029574335.1). Lineage (NCBI taxonomy): Eukaryota > Metazoa > Chordata > Amphibia > Anura > Ranidae > Rana > Rana kukunoris. The sequence goes on along the minus strand of CM056055.1, from coordinate 93,154,331 downwards.
CATGGCTTCTACACACACGAGCACAACACCGCCGACTCCCTAGAAGGAACTAGAAATGGCAGCGTTCAACGTTGGGGCAAGGTGGGCGTGGTTAGCAAACCAACCAATCACCAAGCGCTCCTGACACCCGTGAGACAGGAAGTGCGGCCGCTCTAGTTCTCTAAGAGAAGGCGCGTGACTCGTCAGGAAGTATTGTGTGCGGAAGTGTCTGCTTTCCTTCAAACTCGTTCTGACGACAATGTAGTCACTTCTCTTCAAAGCCTATGGACGATAAGAAACATTTCACTAAATCTCCACCCACAACCCTATTAGGGACTCCTATTGGGCGCCTGAGGAGAGCGCACCACAACTCAGGCTGTTACTTTGAACAGCCGCTCCATTCATGGCAACCAGATACCAATATGGTGTCTTTGTAGCTTCCTATCATAGGAAGTTCATCAGAGGGCCGCGACAGGAAATGGTGGTCTCCTGTGCGACAAGAGTGTTTTGGAGTCCTTAGAGTTCAGTTATGTGGCGTGTTGTCGGTCAGAGCTGTGTCTACAGGCGTGTTCCAGGTCAGGGATTTCTTCTGTCATGTCAATGGCATACTTTACATCCGGTCTGATGATAGCTAAGCACCTCACTTCTGTGCATTTATAAAAGTGTATTTTTTGTCGGTGACCCTCACCCCTTTCCTCCTGCCTTCCTATATGTGACACTGTACAGCTTCCTAAATAGTGATGGGCCAGTTCACACTGGGATGCGTTGTGTATAAGACGCGTTCCCTGGACCACACGTGATGGCGCTATCCTTGAGAGACACACCTGGTACCATTCATTTATAATGGCTCCCAAAATGCACCAGTTGCAGCCACCAAGGTTGCATGTCAACCACTGTAGCATGCGGTTTGGTGTGTGATTTGAAAATGTTGTGCTTGTGCTTTTTGCTTTCGCCCATGCGTTTGGCAGCCTATTTAAATGAAAGGACTGTCACAATGGGATTGTATGTATGCCATTGTGAACTAGTGTGTTTTTGTAGTGCACTTTTGAAACATTTTTCATACTAATGCTTTCTTTATGTAGTATGAGGAGGCTGGATTTAAGTCCACGTCCACACCACTGCAAATGCAGGTAAAAAAAAAAACATTCTAGTGTGAACAGAGGCTTAGGCTAGGTTCGCAACTCTGCGTTTTGTGCGTTTGCACAGGCACAGCAGCCCATTCAATAGAAAGGATTGGGGACTCTTTCCCCACAGCCCATTATCAAAAACGCAGGGCAGCCACACGGAACCACATACACTGTGTTCTTAGATGTGTGTGAGTGCCAATAATAATAAATGACACTCCTGCACGTCTGCTAAAGAGTGTGCGGTTAAGGTGAAACTAGCCTAATGGCCCGTACACATGATCTGAATATCGTACGAAAACGGTAGTCAGAGGAAGAATTGTACGATAATTGGTTTGTTAATACAGAGCTTTTCGAGAGCCGATCATGACAATTCATCCGATATTTTTCAAAAGTAAGTGGGAGAATGTATGCAGCGCTAAAACATGAAAAGTGAAGTATATATAAATCACTACAAACCCAAAAGGGTGTGATGAACTGTAAAAAAACACATACAGTTGAACCTCAGATTACGAGCATAATCCGTTCCAGGAGTATGCCCATTATCCAAAGTACTCGAATATCAAAGCGAGTTTTACCATTTAAGTCAATGGAAACAAAAATAATTTGCTCCGCATTGACTTCAATGGGATCCAATACCGAATGCGGCAAGAGGTAGGGTGGGGCGCCGAAAAGGCCCAAGGACACTTCGGCTTGTTTCCTGCGCCCCCGTACCTCAAGCCAAATGAGGTACTGCAGCCAATGTTTGGCTTTTCTTGACTCCTGTGCCCCCGTACCTCAGGCCAAATGAGGTACTGCAGGCCTATTTAGCTTGAATCTTGCGAATCAATCATGTGTTTAAACTATTCACTTGCCAACCGTAAGGCTGCTTTCACACTGGGGCGTGTGTTGACAGGGCTTTACCGTTGTTTTAGCAATGGTATTTGGCTGCTAGCGGGGCACTTTTAACCCCCGCTAGCAGCCAAATAAAGGGTTAAATGTGCCCCCCCGCGCACTGTGTTGTTTCTTGGACTTGCAGTTCTCACCGACGCGCCCAAGAAACGATCCAACGGTGCTGCCAGATGGTCACAGAGGAGAACAAAGACACAGATCATCTTTGACTGCCTCTATGGCCTTGGAGCACTGGAGTGACATCATGACTTCAGGTCCAGGTCCAGGGTAAATACATATTTTTTTTTTTTAGCTGAAGATTAAAAAAAGTTTTTTTTTTTTTTTAAATCTTTTTCCTTTAACCTCTTCCTGCCTGGCCTATAGCAGAATGACGACACAGTGTATGTGGTTCCGTGCAGGAAGTGGTTCAGTTACCCTGACTGGGTGTCATATAACATCCAGCAGGATAACTGCCGATACGTGCCGAGGGGGGGGGGGGGGCGCATTTTTCAGCGATCAATGGTGTGGTGTGTCAATCTGACACACTGCTAAACCGATCTTGGTAAAAAGCCTCAGGCGGAGGCTTTTTACCACGTGATCAGTCGTGTCCAATCATGGCTGATCGCTATGTAAAAAGGAAGAGCCATTGATCGGCTTTTCCTCACTCGCGTCTGACAGACGTGACTAGAGGCGAGCCAATCTGTGGCTCGCCTGGGGGGGGGGGGGGTCTGCGCTGATTGTTTATCAGCGCAGCGCCCGCTGGAACACCAGGGAAGCCCCCAACATGTGGATGGCCAGGTACGTCTCCCATGGCCACCAGGGATGCCATTCACATGCCCAATATATGCCAATCAGTGTCCACAAATGGGCACTGACTGGCATCATTCATACATAATGCCAGATCAGTAATTCCCAGCAGTGCCGCATACCAGTGCTGCCTTATAGGTGTCCGTCATTGAAGGAGAAAACTTGCTTATTCACAAAATGTTATAACGGAAACAAAGATTTATTTATTTTCTAAATTTTTGGTCTTTTGTTGCGCTAAAAATAAAAACTACAACAGTGATCAAATACCACCAAAGGAAAGCTCTATTTGTGGGAACAAAATGATAAAAAAAATTGTTTGGGTACGGTGTAGCATGCCATGATCACGCAATTGTTATTCAAAATGTGGCAGCGCTGAAAATTGCATTGGGCAGGAAGGGGGGGTGTAAAAGGAATAAAAGAAACTGTGTAAAAAATAAATAAATTAAATCGCCCCCATCCCAATGTGCTCACGCGCCAAAGCAAACGCATACGTAGGTCGCCACCACATATGTAAATATTATTCGCACCACACATGTAAGGTATCACTGCGAACGTTAGAATGAGAGCAATAATTCTAGTGCTAGTCCTCCTCTGTAACTCTAAACCGGTAACCTGTAAAAAAATTAAAGCGTCACCCATGGAGATTTTTAAGTATTGTAGTTTGTCGCCATTCTGCATGCGTGCGCAATTTTAAAGTGTGACATGTTGGGTATTTACCCACTGTAAAATCATCTTTCATATTTTACAAAATAAATGGTTGTGTGTGTGTGTATACATATATATTGTTCTTTTTAACCACTTGCTTACTGGGCACATAAACCCCCTTCGTGCCCAGGCGAAATTTCAGCTTCCGGCACTGCGTCGCTTTAACTGACAATTGCACGGTCGTGCGACGTGGCTCCCAAACAAAATTGGCGTCCTTTTTTTCCCCACAAATAGAGCTTTCTTTTGGTGGTATTTGATCGCCCATGCGGTTTTTATTTCTTTATCGTACATCACGGGACACAGAGCGCATAGCCATTACACTTGGGTTATATGGGTACCTTCAGGTGTGGACACTGGTGTAATCAATTTCACAGGAAGTTTCCTCCCTATATAACCCCCTCCCACTGGGAGTGCTTCAGTTTTTTCGCCAGTGTCTTAGGTGTTGGTCACGTCTAGCTGTCCCTCGGAGGTCTCGGGACCCAGGATAGCTAGCCGGATCCGTCCGAAGTGCTTCAAAGCCAAGGTGTACGGTACCCGGGCCCTGCTGGAGTGGGGTTTTGCCTATAATGCCTCTCCTTGGAGGGCTGGATTCTGGGCTCCAGTGCCTTAGTCTCTTCCAAGGACTAAACGCTACTGATGCCAGGATGCTATATAGGTCCAGGGGTGTGGGTTCCTTAACACAGGACCCCGGTCCCTGAAGGTCCAAGACAATACCCACGGAGATGGGGGAAGGCTGGGCCTCTTGCATTTTGCAATACCTTGCGGCGTGGAGCAGGTAAGAGGGAACCTGCGGGACTTGGATCGACAGTAGGTATCCCCCTGGGGGTTCTGGGTTGGCTAATGGTATGCTTGTGCATCAGCCACTATCTCCACTATGTCTTTTGAGGCAGGATGGGATGTACTAATGTTTACCCAGATAACATGTAGATATATATATGCTTTTAAAGATATATATTTTGCTACTCCCCCCAGATTTGCCTGTTAGCATGATACTGCAGCCCCACGTGTATAGAGAGGAAGTGCTGACAAAACTCCTGTTTCCTAGGAAGCCTAGGGGGACAGCTTCCTCTATGTGTGCACTACAAAGTTTAGTGGCTTACCGGGTGTCTGTGTTACTAACGCTGGTCCAGGCTTCTCCTCTGCTCTCTGCTTCCTCCATGTTGGTTTCAGCGTGGGGGGGGCGCGCGCGCGCCGCCTTTTTCAGCGTGCGTGGGGGGGGGGCGGGCCAGCAGCGTCAGGTCTCAGATAAAGCAAAAAAGCATTTCCTGGCTGGTCATCTCCTCCTGAGAGCAGTGGAGAGTGAGGACACAGAGCGCGCAGCTGAGACATTTCTGGCTAACAGTGACACCCAATGGTGGTTTGTGGATCTTCAGGTCTGGACTTTTTTTCTTAAAGGGACTCAGCCTTAGATCTGGCAGTATCTGAGTCGGTGCAACCTTGGACTCCAGCTAACGGGCATTGGTGTGGCAATACTCACAGGACTCTCCTCGGTATTGCCGCCTTCTCAGGCGTATGAAAATTTAATTTTTTTTTTTTTTTTACCATAGCCTGTCCTTATTAATGTTTCACTTCTAGCTACAACAGTTGGGTGTTGGCTGTAGGGGTGTCTCAAGGTTGTGCAATGGCTCCCAAGGGATCAGGACCAGCTAAGGCTGCAAAAGGTGCCAAAAAAGTAAAGGGGTCTCCAACGGGGTCAGAGGAGTTGGGCCAGGCTCCAGTGGTCCCACCCTCACCAGATAGACCACCGAACAGCATCGTGCAGGTGCCATTGAGGGTGCTAGGGGCAGAGGCGGCCCCCAATCAACCCATTCCCGTTTATGTTACGGAAGAAATGCTAGAATCCACCCTGGGTGGGCTAGAGAAAAGGTTAACTGCTTTAATTGCCCGCTCTTTGCCGGGTGGCAAACGGGCTAGATCCCCGTCACCTAGAACGGTGTGTTCGGATGCAGGGGTACTCTCTTCGGAGGAATTGGACCCACAGGGGGATCAAGCGGACCTGAGTCCTGACGGGTCAGACATTGAAGATTCCACTATAGATGAAATTTTTTCGGCTTCTCAAGCAGAGAGTCTGTGGATCCAGTCTCTGACGGATATGGTTCGCACTGCTTTTAAACTTCGTGTCAGAACAATTAGCCCCCGCGGTATCCTCTTTAGGTTCCTTGAAGGCACCATTGAGTGGTGCGTCTTTCCCGGTTCACCCCTTTCTGGAGAGCGTGATTTTTCAGGATTGGGCTCGACCTGATAGGATTTTTATCCCTCCTAAAAGGTTTACCATTCTCTATCCTATGGAAGAAGAATTTGCAAAGAAATGGGCACTCCCTACCGTGGACGCAGCCATTTCCTGCGTAAATAAATCCCTGACCTGTCCGGTGGAAAATGTCCAGGTGTTTAAAGATCCAGTCGACAAAAAATTGGAGACCCTACTGAAGGCTTCTTTTACCACAGTAGGTGCCGTGGTTCAGCCAGCAGTGGCAGCCATTGGCGTTTGTCAGGCTTTAAAGCAGGGGTCTCAAACTCAAATTATCTGGGGGCCACTGGAGGTATAAGCTGGGTGAGGCTGGGCCGCATCAAGTATTGGACCAAAATGTCACAGATTGCGCCCCTGCCGCCCCTAATGTTCACTCTCCAGGACAGTCCCTATGACCCTGGCTGCAGTCACATACACACCCTCACTCTTCTCCATTCTTCTTTCGGCACTGCCAGCCAATCACATAGATTAGCGCTCAGTCTATTAGGGCAGTGAGCCAATATTCGCTCAGCCCTGATAGGCTGAGCTCTTGTTCCACCCACAGAAATTTCCTATCAGGGCTGAGCGAATATTGTTTCACATACATATAATGCCCCCATCATGCGCCCCTCACCATCCACCAATAACACCCCCCACCAGCAGTAGCACCGCCATCATCCACCAGCAACACTCCCATTCCCCCTACCCCCCTGTGGTAATAGCATGAGCTGACAGATGTTGGGGGGTGCTACTGCTGAAGGGGGGTTTGGATGATTGAGATCCACCAGCAACACCCCCCCCATCCACCTTACCCCCCTGTGGTAATAGAATGAGCTGACGGATGATGGGGGTACTACTGCTGGGGTAGGGGGGGTGTTGGATGATTGGGATGCTATTGCCAGGGCAGTAGCACCCCCACCATCCACCAGAAACACCCCCAATCGCCCTACCCCCCTGTGGTAATAGCATGAGCTGACGGAGGATGGGGGTGCTACTGCTGGGGGGGGGGTGTTGGATGATTGGGATGCTACTGCAAGGGCAGTAGCACCCTCATGTTATTACCACAGGGGGGGGCTGTTGCTGGTGAATGATTAGGGTGCTACTGTTCATCAACACCCCCCAACCCCCCAGCAGTAGCACCCCCATCATCCACAAGCAACACCCCCCATTCCCCCTACCACCCTGTGATAATAGCATCAGATGAAAGATTATGGGGGTACTACTGCTGGGGGGTTGGGGGGTGTTGATGAACAGTAGCACCCTAATCATTCACCAGCAACACCCCCCCCCTGTGGTAATAACATGAGGGTGCTAGCCTCCCAATCACCCAACAACAACTGCCCCCCCCAGCAGTAGCACCCCCTATTCCCCCTACCACCCTGTGATAGCATCTGCTAACTGGCATTACAGTAGCAGCAGCTTACCTTGAAGGACGCTGCTGACGAGGGCGAGGGCGCTCACCTCTTCTGAGCAACTTCACTTCAGTGCGGACGTGCGCGTGATGGCAGCGCCGCCCTACGCTGCTGACGTCACATGACGCACACCCCTGCTTTGCCAGACACAAAGATGAGTACGGGGGGGGGGCTGCAGGGAAAGGGTACCGCGCTGCGCTGCAAAGTATGACACTGTCCGGGGGAAGGGCTTGTCAGTGGGCCGCAAAATCTCGGTCTGCGGGCCGCAACTGGCCCGCGGGCCGGGAGTTTGAGACCCCTGCTTTAAAGGATCAGACTAAACAGATATTAAGGGACATACCGGCTCAGCAAGCTCGTGAATTGGCTGACCTCCCAAGAGCTCTCTGCTTTGCAGTAGATGCTATTAAGGACTCTGTTCAACAGGCGTCCCGTTTATCTCTGCTGTTGGTTCATATGCGTCGCCTTTTGTGGCTAAAAAACTGGTCAGCAGAGGCACCCTGCAAAAAGCTTTTAGCAGGATTTCCCTTTCATGGTGGGAGACTATTCGGTGAAGACCTAGATAAATATATCCAGACCATATCAAGTGGTAAAAGTTCTTTCTTGCCTATCAAGAAAAGATCGCGTGGGCCCGCATTTAAGCGACAGGCCTTCGCAGGCTCGGCCCCTTCAACTTCCCGTCAGTATCGACGGCCTCCCGGGCGTTCAGCATTTAATAGCCGCCCACAAGGACAAGCCACGACAGGCAAGAGGCCATGGTCTCACAAGCCGGTTAAACCAGTCCTCAAGTCAGATTCATGAAGGGGCGCCCCCACTCTCTTGGGTGGGGGGAAGGCTTCGGTTTTTCTCCGAAGTGTGGAAGGCCAGAATTCCCGACTCTTGGGTAAGATTCGTGGTAACCACGGGCTACAAGCTAGAGTTTCGGGAAGTCCCCCCTCCTCATTTTCAGGGGTCAAGTCTTCCAAGCGACCCATTAAAGAGGGCCTCTCTTGTAAAAGCATTGGATCGTCTCTTGCTCCAAGGAGTAATCGTAGAAGTACCAACCCAGGAATGGGGTCTGGGATTCTACTCCAACGTTTTCATAATACCAAAGCCCAATGGCGACGTCAGGCCTATCTTGGACCTCAAACGCCTAAATCGCTTTCTAAACATTCAGACCTTTCGTATGGAGTCCATACGTTCGGTGGCAGCCAGCCTACATCAAGACGACTTTCTAGCATCTATAGACATAAAAGATGCGTATCTGCACGTGCCGATCTACCCGGCACATCACAGGTTTCTTCGTTTTATGATAGATCACCGCCATTACCAGTTCGTAGCCCTTCCTTTCGGGTTGGCAACAGCTCCGCGGGTATTCACAAAGGTGTTAGCCCCGGTGCTAGCCGTCCTAAGGACAGAAGGCATTTTAGTCTTGGCATACTTGGACGATCTTCTGGTTATCGACAGCTCAGCTTCCAACCTCAATCAGGCAGTAGGTCGCACAGTTCAGCATCTAGAGGAATTCGGGTGGATTGTAAATCTAGAAAAATCGGTATTGAAACCCACAAAGCAGTTGGAATATCTAGGCCTTCGGCTACATACAGACTGCCAGAGGATAATTTTACCTCAAGCAAAGATCAGATCAATAGAAGAGGCCGACTATTCGCCTATGTATGCGACTGCTGGGGAAGATGGTGGCCGCCTTCGAGGCTGTGCCCTACGCCCAGATCCATACCAGATATCTTCAGGCAGCCATTCTCTCTGCTTGGAACAAGTCCATTCAGGCGTTAGATCGTCCGTTAGTGCTCTCCCTGAAGGTCCGGCGCAGCCTGTCTTGGTGGCTGGTCTCTCAAAATTTGTCAAAAGGGAAATCCTTTTGCCCCATCACGTGGAAGATAGTATCCACGGATGCCAGCCTGTCAGGTTGGGGGGCAGTTCTAGAAGAACAGACCCAGCAAGGGCAGTGGTCGGAGGCAGAAAAACTGCTTCCCATCAATATCTTGGAGATCAGAGCTGCTCGGCTGGCCCTGATCGCCTGGACTCTCCCCTTCAGGGTCTGCCAGTAAGGATACAGTCCGACAACGCCACTGCGGTGGCATACATAAACCACCAGGGGGGCACGAAGAGCCCAGCAGCCCAAAGAGAAGTAAACCTGATTTTCTCATGGGCCGAAGCCCATGTACCCTGCATCTCGGCGGTGTTCATCCCAGGGATAGACAATTCTCAAGCAGATTTTTTGAGTCGTCAACAGTTGCTCCTGGGGGAATGGTCGCTTCACCCCCAGGTATTCCAAGAGATTTGCCAAAGATTCGGAGTCCCAGATGTGGACATTATGGCAACGAGATCCAACAAAAAGTTGGACAAATTCATATCCCGAGCCAGGGATCCCTCGGCCTACGGGACCGATGCCTTGGTTTGCCCTTGGCACCAGTTTTCTCTTCTGTATGCGTTCCCTCCACTGCAGATGATTCCCCGCCTTCTACGGAGGATCCGGGTGGAGCGCAGGCCTGTGATCCTGGTGGCCCCAGCCTGGCCCAGGAGGGCTTGGTACGCACTCATCGTGAAGATGTCAGTCGGGGCGCCGTGGCCGCTCCCCCTGTGCCCAGGTCTGCTGTCTCAGGGCCCAATCTGCCATCCTGCTTCACAGCAGCTAAATTTGACGGCTTGGCGGCTGAATCCCTAATTCTTAAGGGCAGAGGCCTCTCAGATCAGGTCATATCTACGTTGATTCAGGCTAGGAAACCGGTCTCCAGAAATGTTTATTACAGAGTCTGGAGAACCTATGTGGAGTGGTGCGAGTCTCAAAAATGGCATCCTCGAAAGTTTTTTATTGACAGGATCTTGCGATTCCTCCAGGTTGGCGTTAACAAAGGGTTGGCTCTTAGTACTCTAAAGGGGCAGGTGTCGGCCTTATCAATATGGTTTCAAAGACCCTTGGCCACCCATTCGCTTATGAAAACCTTCTTGCAGGGGGTCTTGCATGTGAATCCCCCTATTAGAGCTCCCCTCTGCCCCTGGAATTTAAATCTGGTCTTGTCAGCTTTACAAAGGCAGCCGTTTGAACCTCTGACAGAAATCCCTCTTGTGCTACTAACCCGAAAGTTGGTTTTCTTGGTGGCTATGGCTTCAGCCAGAAGGGTTTCCGAGCTGGCAGCCTTGTCATGCAGGGAGCCATACCTTATTCTGCATAAGGACAGAGTGGTTCTGCGGCCTCAACCTTCTTTCCTTCCTAAGGTCATATCCAGTTTTCACTTGAATCAGGACCTAGTCCTACCATCCTTCTTTCCTACTCCCAGTCCAGAGAGGAAAGGCGGCTTCATACTTTGGACGTGGTTCGAGCCATGAGGGTCTATCTCAAGGCTACAGAGAAGATTCGGAAAACAGATGTGCTTTTTGTTATTCCGGATGGCCCCAAGAAGGGTCAGCCGGCTGCCAAGTCTTCCTTGGCTAGGTGGATTAAGCAGCTGATTTTTCAGGCCTATGGTCTGAAGCGCGTTCCACCTCCCTTATCAGTTAAAGCCCATTCTACGAGGGCCATGAGTGCCTCCTGGGCGGCACACCATCAGATCTCTATGGCACAGGTTTGCAAGGCGGCAACCTGGTCTTCCGTACATACGTTTACTAAATTTTATAAGTTGGACGTTGCAAAGGGTACGGACGCAGCTTTTGGGCAGGCGGTCCTACGGGCAGCAGTATAGAATCCTCTGGCCCGGTTCACGCCCCCTTGTTTTTCTGTTGGTGGAGCCATGTTTTCTCCTGACAATGTTTTTATTTGGCTATTCTTGGCCTTATGGTCTCCCTCCCTTCATAGAGCATTGCTTTAGGACATCCCAAGTGTAATGGCTATGCGCTCTGTGTCCCGTGATGTACGATAAAGAAAAAAGGATTTTCTCCAATCGCCTTTCAGGACAACCTTGGAGAGAGCGCAGCTCCGCCCATTTCCCAGGAAACACACGTGATCCTTTAAGATCCCTCCTCTTCCACCATGGCCTCAGTTATTGTGTTTCCTCCGCCATGGTGGAAGCATCACAGGGAACCAGGGAGCTATCTCTCTCCAGGCGGAGGGTTTTTCTTGAGCTTACCTTTTGTTTGCATGTTGTTGGCGGCGACCATCCCGACCCCTCTCCACGGGGAGGGGGCGCTCAGGAGTCCCCAGACGCTCCGGTTCAGCGGAACTTTCGGCCTCCCAGGGGACGGTGTCTTTGTGCCCAGGAACTGCGGTAGAGGTCCAGGCGACCGAGCGGTAACCGGCGCGGGTCGGCGGTGTTCCGCACTTTCAGTTCCGGGTCCCGGCTGGCGAGCGCGTCACGCACGGTGACGCCTTTTCCTGGGGGGGCGTGGCGCTGTTGGTTCCCAGCGCCTGGAACGCAGCATCTGTGGGGCGGGTCAGGTGACCGGTACTTCCGTTTCCGGCCCCCGATGATGACGCGGGCGGCCGGGAAAATTTAAAATGGAGTCGTTCTCCAGCTACTTGTGTGACTGCGCTCTACAATGGAGGAGAGACAGACAACGGACGGATACAGGTGCTGCAAGCACCGGTCAGGCCCAGGTAAGAGGGGTACAGCGGTGCCTTTTATTCTTACTATATTGGGCCTAATTTTGTGTTATGGTTGTTCCTCCCTGAGGGAGCCTGTGGTTTCCAGTCCAGGTTAACGCTCTTGGTCTGTATAACCGTTAGTGGTGGTGGCACTTAGTCCAGGCCTTTTTGGTTTATTCTGGTGGCGGCACTTGGGTGTAAAAAAAAAAAAAAAAAAAAAAAATGGAGATGGTAACTTTGGTTTCATCTCGTTACAGGAAAAATCTACAACCAAAGCTAGGCACTTGGATACACCCAGGAAATGCCCGTCTTGCAAAAATCCTTTAAGGGATTCTTGGCAAAAGCCAATGTGCAGATCCTGCATTAAAAATCTGGTGGAAGAGGAAACTTCACAACAGTATAAAGACCTTTTTTCCTCAGTCCAGGAGCTGGCAAGCTCTTTAGGCTCAGTGAAGGATCTGATCACACAAGGCTCCGCAAGTTTGGGGGAGCCACAGCAGCCACCACCTAGTCCGAAAATCCCAGTTTCGGGACAAACAGAGGGGGATTCGGCAGATGAAGGGACTAGTACTCTCCCCTCTCTCAGGGATTCAGATGAGGAGGAGGAGGAAGAAGATAGTAGCAAAAGCTCAAAGTTTAAATTGTCATTAGACGAAGTGGAGGACTTACTCAAGGCAATTTATGTTACCCTGGGTATCCAGGAAGAGAAGGTTCAGTTATCCATACACGATAAGATGTATCAGGGGCTGGATGAGTCTAAAAGCCGTGTTTTCCCGGTCCACAAAGTCCTCTCGGACACCGTCAAGAAGGAATGGAAGGACCCTGAAAGGGCCCCCTTTTTTTCAAAGACCCTTAGAAGAAGGTTTCCATTTGAAAGCGGTGAGACAGAGGTGTGGAACAAAAAGCCTAAAGTAGACGCAGCTTTCTCACAGGTGTCTCGTCATACAGACCTGGCTTTTGAGGACATGGGGGTCCTGAAAGATCCGATGGACAAGAGGGCAGATTCCCTCCTAAAGAAGGCCTGGGATTCTACTGCAACCAGTCTGAAACCAGCCATGGCCGCCACAATAGTCGCCCGCAATCTAGAGTGCTGGGTTGAGAAATTAAGGAGTCATGTCGAGGCAGGCACCTCAAGAAAGGATCTATTAGATTCCTTCCCCTTAATCTTAAAAGCCATCAAATATATGGCAGATGCTTCTGCTGAGTCCATTAAAATGGCTGCAAGGTCAGCAGCCCTGGTGAACTCAGTCAGGCGAGCAGTTTGGTTAAAGACCTGGTCGGGTGATACCCCCTCTAAGGTCAAGCTTTGTGGTCTGCCTTTCTCAGGGGACCTTTTGTTCGGTCAGGTCCTAGAAAAAGTTCTTGACAGAACGGCGGATAAGAAGAAGGCTTTCCCCCCTAAAAAGGGTCAGAACCCTAAGAAAAATTTTCGTCCTTTTCAACAGTCCCATAAGAGTAAGGAAGAAAATAAAAAGAGATGGGGGTCCCAAAGAGGGAGAGGTAGAGGAGGTATCTTATTTAAAAACCCCTCAGAACCAACTACCAAAAGCAAGTGACGATCTGCTTCCGGTGGGAGGAAGACTGGCTGCTTTTCTCCCACAGTGGAAACAGATGACTGTGAGCCCCTTTGTGGAAAGAATCATTACGGAGGGGTACAGTCTGGAATTTTCAGAGTGTCCCCCAACGAGGTTCTATGTCACAACCCTTCCCCGGGATAAAGAAAAAGCTACTGCAATAACGAACCTGTTGCAGGATCTGATGAGTCAGAGAGTGATAGTACAGGTCCCAAAACATCAAGAGGGTCAGGGTTTTTATTCCCACATTTTTTTGGTCAAAAAACCCTCAGGCAAATTCCGCCTGATCTTGAACCTAAAAATGTTAAACAAGTCGATAAAGTACAAACGGTTCCGGATGGATACGATTTATTCAATAACAAAGCTGTTGACACCCGGTTGCTTCATGGCATCTCTGGACCTCAGGGATGCCTACTTGCACGTCCCGATTGCCCAAGCATCTCAACAGTTCCTCAGACTGGCAGTAGACCTGGGGAACAGGATATGGCATCTTCAGTTCAGAGCCCTCCCTTTCGGGTTGTCGTCCTCACCCAGGATCTTTACCAAGATCATGGCAGAGGCCCTAGAACCACTGAAGCTCAAAGCGATCTCGGTCATCCCATACTTGGACGACCTACTGTTTTTTGCGGACTCCCGGGATCAGCTTGCGACGAATCTGCAGTCGTCGCAGGTTCATCTTGGAAGTCTCGGCTGGTTACTAAACCGCGAGAAATCGAATTTGATACCTTCTCAAGAAACAAGGTTTCTGGGGTACAACATAGATTCGATCCTTCAGAAGGTCTTTTTACCTCAGGAAAAGATAGAGAAGGTCATGGTGGCGGTGGCTCAAGTACAGACAAACCAAGGGGTGTCAGTCAGGACAGCAATGGCCGTCTTGGGGCTGCTTACAGCCTCAATTCCGGCGGTCCCATGGGCGAGGTTACACTCTCGTCCTCTCCAAATGAATATCCTTCAGTCTTGGTCACACCAAGAGTCACTAGAGAGACGTTTCAGGTTAACTTCAAACGTTAAAACGAGCACTCTGGTGGTGGAGAAACCCGGTAAATTTGAACAAGGGTCTTCCATGGGTATTCCCAGTAGGAAAGCGTTTAACAACAGACGCGAGTTCCTGGGGTTGGGGGGCCCATCTAGAGGGACAGACTGCCCAGGGCGTCTGGTCCAAAACAGAGTCCAGAAGATCCTCAAACTGGAGGGAGTTGAAAGCAATATTTCTAGGGCTTCAAGCTTTCCATCAGTTGGTGAAGGGTCAACATGTGCAGGTCCTGTCGGACAACACCACAGCAGTGGCATATGTCCTAAAGCAGGGGGGGACCAGAAGCAGAGGCCTTATGCAACTGGCCAACCATCTCCTCTCATGGGCAGAGCGGAACGTAGCATCCCTATCAGCGGTGCACCTAAAAGGGTCTCAAAACCTGTTAGCAGACCTGCTAAGCAGGAGAAGCATACTAGAGGCAGAATGGAGCTTAAACCCGGAGGTCTTCAGGGCAATCGCTCAGGAGTGGGGCCAGCCACAGATAGACCTGTTTGCCAACCAGCAGAATGCGAAAGTGCAAAGGTTCTTCTCTCTCCACAGAGAGGACCAGGCAGTGGCCATAGACGCACTAGCTCAACAGTGGCACTACCAGCTGTGTTACGCCTTCCCCCCCTTCACTCTGATACCTCTAGTCCTAAGGAAATTCAGGGAAGAGAAATCCAATCTGATCTTAATCACTCCGTATTGGCCAAAAAGACCGTGGTTTGCATCTCTTCAGAGTTTAGCCACGAAACCACCGTGGAAACTTCCACTCAGGAAGGACCTACTGTGTCAGGGCTCTGTGAACCATCCGGAGGTAGAACGCTTGCAGTTGACGGCCTGGTTTTTGAAGAGGACCTCTTAAGGGCTAAGGGGCTCTCTAATAAAGTGATAAGAACTTTGCTAGACAGCAGGAAGCCGGTGACCAGAGCAATTTATCTCAAAGTTTGGCGAAAATTCAACTCATGGTGTACCTCCAAAAACTTCCAGATTAACAGTGTAATTTCCGTTGTAGAGTTTCTTCATGCAGGAATGGAGAAAGGGTTAGCAATTAGCACCCTAAAAACGCAAGTGGCAGCCCTGTCGGTTTATTTAGAAAGGACTTTATCTAAAGAACATTTAATTTCAAGATTTTTCAAGGCACTAGGTCGGAGTAGACCAATAGCCTTTAGAGCTTTTCCCAATTGGGATTTATCAATTGTGTTGCAGGGTCTCACGGGGGCCCCGTTTGAACCCATAAGGGAGATTTCTTTGAAGAATTTAGTTCTAAAAACAATTTTTTTGGTGGCCATAACGACCGCAAGAAGGGTCAGCAAAATCCAAGCCTTGGCAGTTACAGAGCCTTTCTTAAGAATTTTGCAGGACAGAATAGTTCTCCAAACTGATCCAGCTTTTCTTCCTAAGGTCTCATCAACCTTTCACAGGTCTCAGGAAATAGTCCTTCCTACCTTCTCCTCAACTCCCTCTAATGCAGGGGAAGAAAACTTTCATACTCTTGATGTAAGAAGGTGTGTGCTTCAATACCTCGCTGTCACCAAGGATTTCAGGAAAACCAAGCCTTGTTCGTGATATTTTCAGGATCCCGGAAAGGGGAGAAGGCCTCCAAAAGTACATTGGCCAGATGGCTCAAACAAGCCATTGCCGAGGGTTACCAAGCCAAAGGAGAGGTGCCTCCTTCGGGAGTGACGGCCCATTCAACAAGATCTACGGCAGTTTCCTGGGCCGAAAGGGCCGGTGCCACGCCTGACCAGATCTGCAAGGCAGCTACATGGTCCAGCTATTCAACTTTTCTACGGCACTACAGGCTAGACTTACTGTCCGCTGCAGATCAGGCCTTCGGCAGGAAGGTGCTGCAAGCAGTGGTCCCACCCTAGGGTAAGTTACTCGGTTATCCTCTCCAAGGTTGTCCTGAAAGGCGATTGGAGAAAGGCCTAGTTAGACTTACCGGTGACGGTATTTCTAAGAGCCTTTCAGGACAACCGCTAATTTCCCTCCCTAGGTATTTTGAATAAAAAGATTGTTTGAAATGTCTATCATGGTTTTGTTGTGGTTGTTCTGTGCTTTATTTTCCAGTGGGCGGAGACCACAATAACTGAGGCCATGGTGAAAGAGGAGGGATCTTAAAGGATCACGTGTGTTTCCTGGGAAATGGGCGGAGCTGCGCTCTCTCCAAGGTTGTCCTGAAAGGCTCTTAGAAATACCATCACCGGTAAGTCTAACTAGGCCTTTTAACCACTTCCCGACCGCCCACCGCAGGTATACGTCGGCACTTTGAAGATGGATATCTCGGTAACGGCAGCAGCTGCTGCCACAACCGAGATATCCATCTCTTCTGTGGGCGGTCGGGTAAACGATAATGGCGGTCTCCGCGGCGGAATCGCCGCGAGATCGCCGTTATTGGTGGAGGACGAGCGTCCCCCCCCCTCCCGCTGCGCTCCCGCGCTCTCCGCCGCTTACCGGAGCCGTCGGTAGCGGCGGAGGCGATCGGGTGCGCTCGTCTGTTCGGCGGGGATGCGAGTGAGGGAAAAAATTTCCCTCGTCCATCCCCGTAGCTCTGCTGGGCGGAAGTGACGTCAAACGTCCGTTCCAAACAGCGTCTTAAAGAGACATTTTTTTTTTAAATGTCATTTGAAAAATTACATTTAAAATTTTTTTTTTTTTTTTTGCATTTTAGCCTAAATATGAGATCTGAGGTCTTTTTGACCCCAGATCTCATATTTAAGAGGACCTGTCATGCTTTTTTCTATTACAAGGGATGTTTACATTCCTTGTAATAGGAATAAAAGTGATAATTTTTTTTATTTTTTTATTTTAGTGTTAAAAATTGGTAAAATTAATACAAATAAATACGAAAACAAAAAATTTTTTTTTTTAAATCGCCCCTTTACGACGAGCTCGCGCGCAGAAGCGAACGCATACGCGAGTAGCGCCCGCATATGAAAACGGTGTTCAAACCACACAAGTGAGGTATCGCCGCGATCGTTAGAGCGAGAGCAATAATTCTAGCCCTAGACCTCCTCTGTATCTCAAAAAATGCAACCTGTAGAATTTTTTAAACATCGCCTATCGAGATTTTTAAGGGTAAAAGTTTGACGCCATGCCACGAGCGGGCGCAATTTTTAAGCGTGACATGTTGGGTATCATTTTACTCGGCGTAACATTATCTTTCACAATATGTAAAAAAATTGGGCCAAATTTATTGTTGTCTTATTTTTTAATTTAAAAAAGTGAATTTTTTCCAAAAAAAGTGCGCTTGTAAGACCGCTGCGCAAATACGGTGTAACAAAAAGTATTGCAATGACTGCCATTTTATTCTCTAGAGTGTTAGAAAAAAATATATATAATGTTTGGGGGTTTTAAGTAATTTTATAGCAAAAAAAAATGTTTTAGTCTCGTAAACACCGAATCTGAAAAACAGGCCCGGGGCTAAAGTGGTTAATAAACAGCTTACCTGTAAAATCCTTTTCTTGAAGTACATCACGGGACACAGAGCTCCCACCCCTCTTTTGGGGAACATTGTGTAACCTCGGGAGAATTGCTTGCTACAAAACTGAAGCACTCCCAGTGGGAGGGGGTTATATAGGGAGGAAACTTCCTGTGAAATTGATTACACCAGTGTCCACACCTGAAGGTACCCATATAACCCAAGTGTAATGGCTATGCGCTCTGTGTCCCGTGATGTACTTCAAGAAAAGGATTTTACAGGTAAGCTGTTTATTAAAAATCCTTTTTTTTTGCGTTATAAACAAAAAAAGAGCGACAATTTAAAAATATAAATATATATTTTTTACTTGTTGCTATAATAAATATCCCAATTTTTTTTTTTTTTTTAATTTTCTCAGTTAAGGCCGATACGTATTCTTCTACGTATTTTTGTAAAAAAAAAAAAAAATCACAATAAGTGACTGCTTTGCGCAAAAGTTATAGCGCCTACAAAATAGGGGACAGAATTATGATTTTTTTTTTTTTTTTACTAGTAATGGCGGCGATCTGCGATTTTTATTGGGACTGCGATATTGCGGCGGACACTTTTGACACATTTTTGGCGCCATTTACATTTATACAGCGACCAGTGATATTATTATGCACTAATTACTGTATAAATGTGACTGGCATTGAAGGGGTTAACACTAGGGGGTGAGGAAGGGGTTAAATGTATTGCCTGGGTGTGTTCTAACTGTGTGGGGGGAGGGGGGTGACTGGGGGAGGTGACCGATGCTGTGAATCCTCGGTGATGCGACGGGACTGTTTTTCCCCGCCGAATTACAAGAACATGACGTCCAAAGACGTGACCCCGGCGCCTCAGGTCCGCGCTGTCGACGTATTTTGTCAATAGCGCGGACCTCTAGTGGTTAAATTAATTAAAGTATATTTTATTTTCCCCAAAAATTGTGTTTTGAAATAGACCCAAAATACTGTGTGGCATAAAAAATTGTAGGGATAACCATTTTATTTCCTAGGGTCGCTGCAAAAAAATAAAATAATTGTGTGTGTGTGTGTGTGTGTGTGTGTGTGTATATATATATATAAATTATGTTTGGGGTTTCTAAGTAATTTTTTTTTATTTTTTTTTCCTTTCAATAAATTTGTATTGAGTTTATGGATAAGGTTACAGCAAGTACATAAGCGTCAGAAATTACAATAGCCCCAAGGGGCGACACACACAATTTTACAAACAAAGCAAAGAATATAATGAAAACAATAATAACCTATAATGGAGAGGTAATTAAAATATTATGACTGCCTGGAAAACAGTCTGATTGGGATATATTAGAGCTCTCACAAATGTGGAGCCTCATTACCTTGTAGAAAAAGCCCGGACCCAAGGGCAATCCGGAACCCACACCCTCAGCACCCCTCTTGGGAACATGCTGCGCCAAGAGCAAGGTCCCCGACTCCCCCAACCCCCGTCCCGATCCCATACTACCCTTACTGATGTGGGTAAGAAAGATATATTATTGTAAGGGTCACACAAGGAATATCCCCCCAAAAAAAATAAACTATTTGAAAATAGAAACCGTGCAACAATCGCTTATGTAGATTGTTAAAAATACAAAAACAAACAGGGATAGTAAGAGAGGCAAAGAAAGAAGGAAAGGAGAAGAAGAAGAAGAGGGGGGACAGGGGTAAGGGGAGGAGGGGAAGCATAGTGCCTAACTCCAATCAAAAATTCAGTCAAACGCCATTAGGTTCAGGGGCAAGGTGAATACCAACATATTCAGCCCAAGGAGCCCAAATCTCATGGAACATCACGGTGGTATTAGCCAGTATGCTGGATAATTTTTCTTGAGTCATGATCCATGAGATTTTCTTTTTAACAACCGAAATAAGCGGCTTGGGCTGTTTCCAAGATTTGGCAATGGCAATTTTGGTGCCAAGTAAAATAAAGTGGATCAGCTTTTGTGTAGTTCTAGAAAGCTGTGGGATATGGGCATTCAATAAGGCTACATCGGGGGTCCTTGGGATCCGACATCCGGTCACTCCGTAAATCATGTTGAAGATAATTCTCCAGAAGGAGCGGATCCTGGGGCACTCCCACCAGATGTGGGCCATGGTGCCCCGAAGCTGGCAACCCCTAAAGCAGGGGTCTCCAAACTATGGCCCTCCAGATGTTCAGGAACTACAATTCCCATCATGCCTAGTCATGTCTGTGAATATCAGAGTTTTACAATGCCTCATGGGATGTGTAGTTCCGCAACACCTGGAGGGCCGTAGTTTGGAGACCCATGCCCTAAAGCAAAGGGGATCTGCATCAGGAAACATGGTGGCCAATCTGGAGGGAGTGAGATACCATCTGGTAATGACTTTAACGCTTGCCTCCACTAAGGAGACACTTTGAATGCCCCGGAATGATCTGGAGACGGCTTTGTGCCAAGTCTCCAAGCTAATGCTGCTCTGAAAGTCAGACTCCCAAGCCTCCATATAAGATGTTTTATCTGTGGGGTGAGTGAGGGCCGAGTAGACCACCGAAATGCCCCCCCTCCGCTCCATGGCTTGTCCGCACCAAATCTCATATGAAGTGAAATTAGGGGGTAGGGGTTTGGACTTCCAAATACTATGTAGAAATTGTGAAATTTGTCTAAAGTGGACCTTCTCGGAATCAGGAAGTTTCAAAGTGTGAATACAGTAGTCTAGGGAGTAGGGGTGTTGAAATTAATCGTAGCATCGGTGAATCGCGATTCGACCACTCACGATGCGATTCCGATGCTACGACTTGCATTAATCGATTTTTGATGACGTCACCTGCGCGCCGCTATATGCACTGTCTGAAAGCCAGGAAGCCGTGGGCGTCAGCTACGGGCGTTAGCCGCGCCTCGTTTCCTGCCCCGCTAATGCAGCTGAAGGAGCTGTGGGCTTCAGCGCGCCTCTTTACCCTCCCCACCTGCTGATGCAGCTTAAGACGCCGCGCCTCCTTTCCCGCCCCCCGCTGACGCCATTCCCAGCCGCCCGTCGCCATGTGGAAGCATGGAGCAAGTGTCCTCGGTCCCGGTCCCGACCCCTCCAGAGCCTTCCTCCTCACCTCACCTCACGCTGTGCACACTGCACAGGCTGGGGCTGTGGGAGACCCGAGACGACCGAGTACTGTAGTACTGCAGGCAGCAGATCATCATCATCATCAGGTACTTGGGGGATGCACAGTAGCAGCAACTAATGGGCACACTGGCAGCAATTGGTGGCACACTGGCAGCAATTGGCGGCACACTGATGGCAATTTATGGGCACAGTGGCGGGAACTGATGGCACACTAACGGCAATTTATGGCACACTGACAGCAATTTATGGCACACTGACAGCAATTTATGGCACACTTATGGCAATTTATGGCACACTTATGGCAATTTATGGCAAACTTATGGCAATTTATGGCACACTTATGGCAATTTATGTCACACTGATGGCAATTTATGGCACACTGACAGCAATTTATGGCACACTGACAGCAATTTATGGCACACTGACGGCAATTTATGGCACACTTATGGCAATTTATGGCACACTTATGGCAATTTATGGCACACTGACGGCAATTTATGGCACACTGACGGCAATTTATGGCACACTTATGGCAATTTATGGCACACTGATGGCAATTTATGGCACACTGATGGCAATTTATGGCACACTGATGCCAATTTATGACACACTGATGCCAATTTATGGGCACAGTGGCGGCAATTGATGGCACACTGACAGCAATTGGTGGCACACTGATGGGCAATAATTTGGGCACACTGGCAGCAATTGGTGGCACACTGGCGGCAATTGATGGCATACTGGCAGCAATTGATGGCATTGGCACACTGATGCCACACTGGTTTATGTATGTCTTATTGTTTTAGTGATTGATTCACATCACAACTTTATCGATACCTTTTTTTTGTATGATTTTTTGCTTTTGCTCATCACTGCCACACACATGCAGCCATGCATTGCATGTGTGGGGCAGTAATGAGCAAAAGCAAAAATCATACAAAAAAAAAAAAAAGGTATTGATGAAGTTGTGATGTGAATCAATCACTAAGACAATAAGACATACATAAACCATAATTTATGACATGGCATACATTGTTGTTTGGCAGGACTTTATGGAGACAATGTCCGCAGTCTCTGATCCTCTCTAGTATCATTGTCCGCAGTCTCTGATCCTCTCTAGTATCATGTCCGCAGTCTCTGATCCTCTCTAGTATCATTGTCCGCAGTCTCTGATCCTCTCTAGTATCATTGTCCGCAGTCTCTGATCCTCTCTAGTATCATTGTCCGCAGTCTCTGATCCTCTCTAGTATCATGTCCGCAGTCTCTGATCCTCTCTAGTCTCATTGTCCGCAGTCTCTGATCCTCTCTTGTCTCATTGTCCGCAGTCTCTGTCCATCTCTTGTAGTATTTTGGGGTCAGTCTGGAGCTCCTCTTTAAGATGTCTGCTGTATTTACAGTTTGCTACATGCAGAGAGTTTTTTTTAAGAACAGATGAAAACCGTGCGCAGTAATCTTGATGCATCGTGATGCATCGCGGAATCGAATCGAATCGTGGACTTGATAATCGTAATCGCATCGAATCGTGAGACCGGTGAAGATGCGCAGCCCTACTAGGGAGATGGGACCACTGGAAGTAAAATATTGACCTATCCGAAACAGCCCCTTGTCTAGCCACCACTTAAACTCTGTGGTTCGTAAGCCTGGTGGAAAGTCGGGGTTATTAAAAATATGTGCGAGAGGACGAGCAGTAGATGTTAGGCAGGGATTGCGTCTGAGGTAGTCCAACATGGCAAAAGACTGAGACAACACTGGGGAAAGGATGGGTGGGCGGGACTTGGTGGGGGACCATAGGAGATAGTCTAGAGGAATAGTGGGGACAGCTTGCTTCTCAATATTGACCCAATCCGGTTTATGAATCTGGAGTATAGGGTGGAAAATTGCGCCAATCTAGCTGAGAGATAGTATTTGTGAAGGTCGGGCAATCCCAGACCCCCCTTGCTTCTGTGGCGAAAAAGTGTTTCCTGCGGAATTCGATACCCCGTTGTACCCCAAATAAACTTAAGTAATTTTACTCTGAAAAGATTTTAGATGAGTTCTCCTGAGTGGGATTGGAAGGGAGCGAAATAAGTATAGCATTCTCGGGAGCAGGGTCATTTTAATTGAGTTGATCCTTCCCAGCCAAGAGAGGTTATATTTGGACCACATAATAAGATCAGCATCCAGTTTTTTATAAATAGGGGGGTAGTTAAGGTCGTATAGAGTCTCTGTCCTAGCCGATAGGGCGATGCCCAGGTACTGGATCGAGGTGACACTCCAGACAAATTTAAAGGATTGTTTAAGGTCCGACATCATTTGAGGGGGTAGAGAGACGTTAAGTGCCTGCGATTTGGAGAAGTTGACCGATAGGCCTGATATTTTAGCGAAATCGTCAAGAGTGCGGCACAGGTTGGGAAGAGTGGAGATGGGAGAGGTCAAGAATAGCAGGATGTCGTCCGCGAAGAGGGCACATTTGTGGTTCTGTTCCCCACATTGGACTCCTGATATATTAGGGTTCTGTCGTATAGCAATTGCCAGAGTCTCGATTGCAATGGCGAAAATTAGTGGAGAAAAAGGGCATCCCTGTCGAGTGCCTCATTTAATTTCAATAGGTGTGAAGTAATGACCTTTAATCCTAATGAGCGCTCTAGGGTTCGAGTAAAGGGCCCGAATAAATCCCAAGAACCCAGCCCCAAATCCCCAATGCTCTAGTATATTGAAGATATAGGGCCAGGACACAGAGTAAAAGGCCTTCTGGAGGTCCAGTGACAATAAGAATCCCTTCTGAGGGTTCCACCCGTCCAATTGGTTTGTAAAATCGATACCAGGTCTATTGCTCGTCTAATTTGGTCTGGGCCTTGTCTGCCGGGTATAAAGCCTACTTGGTCTTTATGTACATATTGCCCAATGAACCCTGCCATTCTATTGGCTAGAATTTTAGTGAGGACCTTAAGATCGTTGTTGATAAGGGAAATCGGGCGATAATTATTGACATCTTCTGGATTTTTGTTTGGTTTGGGAATCACCGTGATAAAGGCCTTGTTAATCTGGGAATCAAAGGGGTCGCCTTTGGCTTTAGAATTGAAAAATCTGGCCAGATGTGGCGTTAGTATGACCAAAAAAGTTTTGTAATAAGGAATAGGTAGTCCATCCGGCCCCGGGGCCGACCCACTACGGAGACCTTTGACTACTTCCATCACCTCATTCTCTGTGATTGGGGAATCCATTATGTCTCTGTGGGCTGTTGACAGGGAAGGGATAGGAAGTCCCTCTAGAAATCGTGAGGTTAAGTCAGCAGTAGGTAGGGTGGTGGAATCATATAGGCGTGAGTAAAAACCTTGAAAAGCTTCTAATATCCTGGTCGGGTTGGTCGTAGGAGGGTGCCCCCCTATTTTGATTTTGGGCATGGAAAGGAGCTTGGATTTAGGGGTGAGTTTAGACGCAAGGAGGGGGCCGAATTTGTCTGCCTGGGTGTGGAATTTGTGTTTACTCCACCGGGTCGTGAGAGCGAGGTTAAGAGCTAACCTGGCATTGTCAAGTTGGTTTGTGGGGATTCTGGAAGGGTCCTTTTTATGCAAAGCCTTAAGGGACATATATTCAGTTTCCAATTTGTCTATTTCAAATTTTCTTTCCCGCTTTACTTGCGTGGAGATCTGAATGAGTCTACCCCTGATGAAGGCTTTGTGGGCAGCCCACAGGGTTTCAGCGGAAACTTCCCCTGTGTCATTAAGCGTAAAGTATTCTGTCAGGGCTTTTCCTATCTCCGTGACTCTGGCTGGGTCAGAGAGCAAAGACTCGTTCAGTCTCCAAAACGTGTGTGTTCCTCCCGGAAGCCCCAACTTAAGAGATATGATCACTAAGGAATGGTCGGATAATGCAGAATCCATGATAGAGGCGGAAAGGACTGCCGGGAGAATGGTAGAAGGGGTGAGGATGTGATCTATGCGAGCATATGTAAGGTGAGGATGAGAAAAATGAGTGTAATCTATCTTAGAGGGGTTGAGTTCTCTCCACGTGTCAGCAAGGCCATATTCGTGAAGAATTTTTGCAATTTTAAGGCTCTCTCTTGTGGGACGTATCAATCTAGACCCTGGCGGTTTCGTTTTGTCCAAGCCCTGATCCAGAGCTGTATTAGAGTCTTCTCCGAAAACAATGGTGCCCTCTAATTCGGGAAATAGGGTGTTAAGCATTGAGTCAAAAAATTTAGCCTGTCCCCTGTTAGGTACATAATATGAAACTAGAGAGAATAATTGGTCCCCCACCTTGCCTTCACCATGTTAAATCTCCCGTCAGGATCAATAATATCAGATATTTTGACAAAATTACATTTCCTGGAGAACAGGATTGCCACCCCTTTGGTTTTGTTTTCGGCACTGGCTAAATAGAACTGAGGGAAATATGAGTGGAGAAAAATAGGGCTATAACGGATAGGCAAATGTGTCTCTTGTAACATAATTATATCAAGATGAAGAGATTTGTAGTGGTCCATCACCTTTCTCCGTTTTAATTGGAGAGTTGATGCCTTGTACATTATGGGAGGCAATGCGGAGTCTAATGTCAGCCATGGAGCACAGAGTGAGCACCTCGGCCAAAGCAACCCCCACTCACCTGTCAAAGTCTCGGGTCCCGGAGGAATCTGGGTCCAGAAGCAGCTGAAGCCTCAAAGGCTGTACCCCTGGGGATAAGGCGAAGGAGTAAGGAACTGGCAAGCATAACAGATGTTAGGCACATTTGTGAATAAATAGGGAGAACTGGGTAAGGTGAGAAGGGACAGGAAAGAAAATAATCAAAAAGATCTCCCTGAAGTGAAAAAAGGAGCGCCGGGGGGGAGACTCCCCAAGTGCTCTGAAAATAGAGACTAGGGTTGTCCCGATACCGATACTAAATAGAATACTTCTTTTTTTTTTTTCAGTAGCGTGGCTGGAGAGGGCAGGAGGAGTCAGTGGCGGGGGAAAGTGCAGACAGAATTTGGCTGGAGAGGGGGCGGGCAGCACACGCTGGGGGGTGTCAGTATGTGCCTGTATTGCCGAGGGGGGGGCATGTGTCTGTATTGCCGAGGGGGGGCATGTGTCTGTATTGCCGAGGGGGGGGGGCATGTGTCTGTATTGCTGAGGGGGGGGCATGTGTCTGTATTGCCGAGGGGGGGGCATGTGTCTGTATTGCCGAGGGAGGGGCATGTGTCTGTATTGCCGAGGGGGGGGCATGTGTCTGAATTGTAGAGGGGGGGTATGTGTCTGTATTGTAGAGGGGGGGTATGTGTCTGTATTGTAGAGGGGGGGTATGCGTCTGTATTGTAGAGGGGGGGTATGCGTCTGTATTGTAGAGGGGGGGTATGCGTCTGTATTGTAGAGGGGGGGTATGCGTCTGTATTGTAGAGGGGGGGTATGCGTCTGTATTGTAGAGGGGGGGTATGCGTCTGTATTGTAGAGGGGGGGTATGCGTCTGTATTGTAGAGGGGGGGTATGCGTCTGTATTGTAGAGGGGGGGTATGCGTCTGTATTGTAGAGGGGGGGTATGCGTCTGTATTGTAGAGGGGGGGTATGCGTCTGTATTGTAGAGGGGGGGTAATGCGTCTGTATTGTAGAGGGGGGGGTATGCGTCTGTATTGTAGAGGGGGGGGTATGCGTCTGTATTGTAGAGGGGGGGGTATGCGTCTGTATTGTAGAGGGGGGGGTATGCGTCTGTATTGTAGAGGGGGGGTATGCGTCTGTATTGTAGAGGGGGGGTATGCGTCTGTATTGTAGAGGGGGGGTATGCGTCTGTATTGTAGAGGGGGGGTATGCGTCTGTATTGTAGAGGGGGGGTATGCGTCTGTATTGTAGAGGGGGGGTATGCGTCTGTATTGTAGAGGGGGGGTATGCGTCTGTATTGTAGAGGGGGGGTATGCGTCTGTATTGTAGAGGGGGGGTATGCGTCTGTATTGTAGAGGGGGGGTATGCGTCTGTATTGTAGAGGGGGGTATGCGTCTGTATTGTAGAGGGGGGGTATGCGTCTGTATTGTAGAGGGGGGGTATGCGTCTGTATTGTAGAGGGGGGGGTATGCGTCTGTATTGTAGAGGGGGGGGTATGCGTCTGTATTGTAGAGGGGGGGTATGCGCCTGTATTGTAGAGGGGGGGGTATGCGTCTGTATTGTAGAGGGGGGGTATGCGTCTGTATTGTAGAGGGGGGGTATGTGTCTGTATTGTAGAGGGAAGGGGGGTGTCTGTATTGTAGATGGGGTCTGCACTGTAGGGGGGTCTCTGTAACATGCAGGGGGTCCAGAACTGTTGGGGGGTGTCTGTGTAACATACAGGTGTCTAGAGCTGTGGGGGGTCTGTGTAATGTAAAGGGTTCCAGAGGTGCTGTGTAATGTAAAGGGGCCCAAAGGTGCAGGGTGCTGTGTAATGTAAAGGGGTCCAGAGGTGCAGGGTGCTGTGTAATGTAAAGGGGTCCAGAGGTGCAGGGTGCTGTGTAATGTAAAGGGTCCAGAGGTGCAGGGTGCTGTGTAATGTGAAGGGGTGCAGGGTGCTGTGTAATGTAAAGGGGTGCAGGGTGCTGTGTAATGTAAAGGGGTCGAGTGGTGCAGGGTGCTGTGTAATGTAAAGGGGTGCAGGGTGCTGTCACTGCTGTGTAATTTAAAGGGGTCCAAAGATGCAGGGTGCTGTGTAATGTAAGGGGGTTCCGAGATTTCAGTGCCAGACACCTGTCAGTGCAATCAGTGCCCACAAGTGTCACCTATCAGTGCCACCTATTAGTGCCCATCAGCGCCAGTCACCAGTCTGTGCCCACAAGTGCCACCTATCAGTCCCCATCTGTCAAACTGCCACTGACATTGAAAAAAAAGTATCGGTATTCGGTATCGGCGAGTACTTGGAAAAAAGTATCGGTACTTGTACTCAGTCTTAAAAAAGTGGTATCGGGACAACCCTAATAGAGACCATAGTCAGCTCCTCTTAAACGGGAGCAAGCTGTCCAACCCTCGGAGACCATCAAGTGTCCAACGGCTGGATGGAGGCGCAGTGGTTCCAGGCCGGAACCGGGCGCCCATAATCTTAAATATGTCAAGCTAATAATCAATTAAACGGTACACAGCAGTAAAATAGTTCTCTAGCGTTATTCAATTAGCCCCAATCAATCGTTGCGGGCGCCCGTCACCCCACTAAATGAGGCGGGGGGAACCCGCAGGGACCACAGAAGGGTATCAGTGACGAAACAGCGTCACACCTCCAGAGAAATACAGTAAATTTATATGAAAAAAAAAAAAAAACCATGTGGTGATCAAAATAGGTGGCCATGCATGATGCCCCCCCCCAGAATCAGTAGGGAGAGCTCCGATACAGGGCCATAACAAGGTAGATAGGAAGAACCTGTTAAGTCTAGGTTAGACCGATAAAACATCACAGTCATCTGGGGTAGCCAGTTGAGGAAAAGCAAAAAGCTCATAAGACTCAGAACGATAAATGGGGAAAAACACCAAAAAGATGTAGTCAAATCATGGAGAGGATCAAAATGGTTTGTTCAGCCCATCCAGGACCAAACACTAAGGCATGCGAGGATACGCTGGTAGAGCAGGAGAGTCAGATCTTCAGATGGCTCTATTGTCTTTTGCTTTCTTAGTCTTGCCCTTAAGCCACAGGGGAGATTGAGGACTGGTAGGGACAGCACGTTTGTTAGATCCCTGTCCAACATAGGAAGTATCCATGTCAGCTTCGTGTGCAATGAGCTTCAAGTGTAGAAGTAATTTCTCACCTTCAGAAAGGGTGGAAAAAGCATAAGGTTTACCATTGACAGCGAACTTGACCACAAATGGGGAGGCCCACTTTAATTCAATGGCTTTCTGGGTTAGGGCTTGAAGCAGCGGCTTTAGAGATCTCCGTCTTTGTATAGTGGATGGAGATAGGTCCGCAAAAAGTTGTACCTGGTGTCCCTGGAACATCACAGCCTGAGCAGACCTTGCTTGCCTCATGATTTCCTCCTTAACGGAGTAGTGGTGAGGTTTGACAATGATGTCTCTCGGGGAGCCATCTTTCCTAGGGAGCCCTATGAGCCCTGCCCAGTTCCAGTCGCAGAGGGGAGATGTTAGGAAGGAGATTTTTAATTAGATCTTGCACTTCCCTTAGGCACGTTAAGAATGGTCTCGGGGAGTCCACGAATTCTAATTTTTGACCTCCTTGACCTGTTCTCAAGGTCATCTATGCGGGACATTGTCAAATCTAGTTGGTCCTGGAGTGTATGTATGTGCTTGTAGTTCTGAGATGTAGCGGCAATCGTTTCCTCCATCTTGTTTTCAATAGCTTCAATCCTAGAGCCCAGAGATTGAAAATCCGCTTTTAAATCACCTGTGATTTTAGCTGCAGTTTGAGACAATCCTCTATCTAGTAAGGTTGAAAACTTGAGGAATAGGTCCTCCATTAGGATAGCAGGATCCAGTGAACATGCGTCATGGCTGAGGTAACTTTGCTGCAGTGATGCAATAAAGGTTTAACCCCCTGATCGCCCGGAGGGTGATATCAATTAAATTTTAGCGTCAGTTAGGGTCTGCATCGCCCCAGGTTGGTGCCAGTAACGCTTACACCCACGTGCAAAGCATACACCCCCCTTAGTGGTATAGTATCTGAATGGATCGATACCTGATCTGATCAGATCTATACTAGCGTACCCAGCAGTTTAGGGTACCCAAAAACGCATTGTTAGCGGAATCAGCCCAGATACCCGCTAGCACCTGAGTTTTTCCCCTCTGCCCAGCCCAACCCACCCAAGTGCAGTATTGATCGATCACTGTCACTTACAAAACACAACACACATAACTGCAGCATTCACAGAGACATGCCTGATCCCTGCGATCGCTAACAGTTTTTTTTGGAAGCGTTTTCTAAGTAAAAAAATAAAAAAATAAAAAATAGTTGTCGTTTTATTGTTCTCTCCCTTTCTATTCTCTCTCTATTGTTCTGCTCTTTTTTACTGTATTTTATTCTGCAAAGTTTTATTGTTTTTATGTTTTTTCATGCTTTCTTTTCAGGTATGTAATTTACTTTACTTTTTTCAGGTACGCCATTCAGCTGTTGCGCGGACTTATTTATCTTGACAGCAACAGCGTTTGCTCCCACGATATATAAAGCCGTGACTCCAGTGCTGTAGGAGCATGGGGGCATTAGGGGCGGAGGAGCGATATTGCTCCTAATGCGGCGTACATACGGTCGACATTCCTACGGAGGCTTGCCCGTGGAAAAGTCCGACTTTTTTTGCGGGAGGATGCCCCCATGCTTCGGCATATATATATTTTAGGCACAGGTTGCGTTAAAAAATGTTTTATTTTTTACTATTTTTTTTTTTGGTATTTGCTTTGCAGGTATAGTATGGTCTTACTGATATACTGTAATGTTACTTTGTTTTAATGTTAACCATCATTTGCTTAGCAGGTACGCCATTCAGTTGCTGTGCAGATTTATTTAGCGTGACAGCAACAGTGTTTGCTCCCACGATATATAAAGCCGCGACTCCAACGCTGTAGGAGAATATATGCCGAAGCATGGGGGCATTAGGGGTGGAGGAGCTCCTAATGCCGAGTACATACGGTTGACATTCCTACGGAGGCTTTCCCATGGAAAAGTCTGACCGTGTGTATGCTGCATAACTTTTTATGCCGTGTACATACGGTCGAAATTCCAACAAAGGCTTGCCCATGGAAAAGTCTGGCCGTGTGTACGTGGCATAACTTTTTTGCGGGAGGATGCCCCCATGCTTCGGCATATATAAATGGTGCATGTATGCCCATCATTAGTGGGTGAATGAAGGAAGTATTCTAATGGTGGGCATACCCACCAATCAATCTTTTTTTCGTTCAGCCAACAGGCTGCATGAAAAAAAAAATTACAATACATGTCCAACAAGAACCATCATTATACCAGAATGATGCCTGCGGGTTTAGGTATCATCTTGGTATCTTTCTTTTTAGCCAGCGGTCAGCTTTCATGTAAAAGCAGTCCTAGCGGCTAATTAGCCTCTAGACTGCTTTTACATTCAGTGGGAGGGAATGTCCCCCCCCCCCCTAAAATATACAGCGCCATTGGGAAAGCATTTTATCACTCCGATCTTGGTGTGGTCAGATGCTTTGAGGGCAGAGGAAAGATCTAGTGTCTAATAGACCCCATTTAAAAAATAAAAAGAGTACCTGTCACTAACTATTGCTATCATAAGGGATATTTACATTCCTTGAGATAACAATAAAAATGGTAAAAAATAAATAAAATGGAAGGAACAGTTTACAAATAAAAAAATAAAAAGCACCCCCTGTCACCGCCTGCTTTTGCGCAAAGGCGAACGCAAGAGTCGGTCTGGAGTCATATGTAAACAGCAATTGCACCATGCATGTGAGGTATCACCGGTCAGATCGAGGGCAGTAATTTTAGCAGTAGACCTCCTCTGTAAATCTAATGTGGTAACCTGTAAAGGCTTTTAAAAATGTATGTAGTTTGTCGCCACTGCGTGTTTGTGCGCAATTTTAAAGTATGTTGTGTTTGGTATCCATGTACTCGGCCTAAGGTCATCTTTTTTTATTTCATTAATAATTTGGGCAATATAGTGTGTTTTAGTGCTTTACCCACTTGACCACTGGGCACTTAAACCCCCTTAATAACCAGACCAATTTTTAGCTTTCGGTGCTCTCACAGTTTGAATGACAATGACTCAGTCATACAACACTGTAACCAAATGAAATTTTTGTCCTTTTTTCCCACAAATAGAGCTTTCTTTTGTTGGTATTTGATCACCTCTGCGGTTTTAATTTTTTTTGCTATAAATGGAAAAAAAACAAAATTTTGCAAAAAATAATAATTTTTCTTTATTTCTATTATAAAATTTTGCAAAAAAGTATTTTTTCTTCAAAAATTTGGCCTAAAATGTATACTGCTACATATCTTTGGTAAAAAAAAAAAAAAAATGTTGGATTATATTTAGTCTGGGTGAAAGTTGGGGTCTACAAGCTATGGTACCAATTACTGAAAATTGATCAATTTCATCACATCTGATGTACTGACAGCCTCTCTCATTTCTTGAGACCCTAACATGCCAGAAAAGTACAAATACCCCCCAAATGACCCCTTTTTGGAAATAAGACATTCCAAGGTATTTAGAAAGGGGCCTGGTGAGTTTTTTAAAGTTTTTTTTTTCCCACAATTCTTTTCAAAATCAAGATTTTTTTTTTTTCATAAAATGTTCATATTATCAGGTTATTTCTCACACACAGCATATGCATTCCACAAATTACACCCCAAAACACATTCTGCTATTCCTCCCGAGTATGGCGATACCCCATGTGTGAGACTTTTACACAGCGTGGCCACATACAGAGGCCCAACATGCAGGGAGCACCCAGGCCAATTCTAACATTTCTCTCCTACATGTAAAAATCATCATTTATTTGCTAGAAAATTACATGGAACCCCAAAACATTATATATGCTTTTTTTTAGACCCTAGAGAATACAATTCCGGTTTTTCGCAACTTTTCATCGCGCATGGTATTTGCACAGCAATTTTTCAAACGCGCTTTTTTTGGAAATAAAACAGTTTTGTGAATTTAAAAAAAAACATTAAAGTTAGCCCAATGTTTTTGCATAATATGAAAGATAAAGTTACACCGAGTAAATAGATACCTAACATGTCACCCTTCAAAATTGATCACGCTTGTGGAATGGTGCCAAACTTCGGTACTTAAAAATTCCCATAGGCGACGCTTTTAAATATTTTTACTGGTTACATGTTTGAGTTACAGAGGAGGCCTAGGGCCAAAATTATTGCTCTCGCTCTAACGTTCGCAGAGATACCTCGCATGTGTGGTTTGAACACCGTTTTCAAATGGGGGCGGGACTTGCGTATGCATTCGCTTCTGCATGCGAGCTCACGGGGACAGGGGCGCTGTATGCCCAGAGTATTGCCCAGAGTATTGTCCAGCCGAGTATTGCAGCAGGGATGGCTGAGCAGGGATGGAGGGATGGATCTGTGACTACATTTGTCACAGATCCAGCCCACAGCACTGGCGCTGCCATCCGCTCCCTCTCCTCACACTGTACCGATCAGTACAGAGAGAGGAGGAAGGAACCGGCGTCAGCACATGACGCCGGTTTGTTTACAAGTGATCGCTCCGTCAGCGGCGATTAACCGCGATCCGTTATGCGCTGGGTCCTCTGGACCCGGCGGTCACGGATGCTCCCGTGTGCGCGCCTCAGGAGGCGCGCGGGAGCGCGATTCTAAGAAGCCGTTAATTAACGGCCACTTAGAGTTAAGCAACCGCCCTGTAGCCGTACTTTCTCTATAGGGCGGTTGCAAAGTGGTTAAAATAAAAAAAAGTGTATTTCTTTATCGTACATCACGGGACACAGAGAGCATAGCCATTACACTTGGGTTATATGGGTACCTTCAGGTGTGGACACTGGTGTAATCAATTTCACAGGAAGTTTCCTCCCTATATAACCCCCTCCCACTGGGAGTGCTTCAGTTTTTTTTCGCCAGTGTCTTAGGTGTTGGTCACGTCTAGCTGTCCCTCGGAGGTCTCGGGACCCAGGATAGCTAGCCGGATCCGTCCGAAGTGCTTCAAAGCCAAGGTGTACGGTACCCGGGCCCTGCTGGAGTGGGGTTTTGCCTATAATGCCTCTCCTTGGAGGGCTGGATTCTGGGCTCCAGTGCCTTAGTCTCTTCCAAGAACTAAACGCTACTGATGCCAGGATGCTATATAGGTCCAGGTGTGTGGGTTCCTTAACACAGGACCCCGGTCCCTGAAGGTCCAAGACAATACCCACGGAGATGGGGGAAGGCTGGGCCTCTTGCATTTTGCAATACCCTGCGGCGTGGAGCAGGTAAAAGGGAACCTGCGGGACTTGGTTCGACAGTAGGTATCCCCCTGGGGGTTCTGGGTCGGCTAATGGTATGCTTGTGCATCAGCCACTATCTCCACTATGTCTTTTGAGGCAGGATGGGATGTACTAATGTTTACCCAGATAACATGTAGGTATATGTATGCTTTTAAAGATATGTATTTGCTACTCCCCCCAGATCTGCCTGTTAGCATGATACTGCAGCCCCACGTGCTATAGGGAGGAAAATGCTGACAAAACTCCTGTTTCTTAGGAAGCCTATGGGGACAGCTTCCTCTATGTGTGCACTACAATAAAGATTAGTGTCTTGCCTGGTGTCTGTTGGGTTGCTAGCGCTGGTCCAGGCTTCTCCTCTGCTTTCTGCTTCCTCCATGTTGGTTTCAGCGTAGGGGGGGGGGGGGGGCGCGTGCGCGCCGCCTTTTACAGCGTCAGCGTGCGTGGGGGGGCGGGCCAGCAGCGCCAGGTCTCAATTAAAGCAGCAAAGCATTTCCTGGCTGGTCATTCCCTCCTGAAAGCAGAGGAGGCTGAGGACACAGAGAGCGCAGCTGAGCTATTTCTGGCTAACAGTGACACCCAGTGGGGGTTTGTGGTTCTTCAGGTCTGGACTTAGCTCCATACTGACCAGAGAAAAAAAAAAAGAGGTTTTTTTCTTAAAGGCACTCAGCCTTAGATCTGGCAGTATCTGAGTCGGTGCAACCTTGGGCTCCAGCTAACGGGCATTGGTGTGGCAATACTCACAGGACTTTCCTCGGTATTGCCGCCTTCTCGGGCGTATGAAAATTTGGAAAAATGTTACCATAGCCTGTTCTTATTAATGGTTCACTTCTAGCTACAACAGTTGGGTGTTGGCTTTAGGGGTGTCTCAAGGTTGTGCAATGGCTCCCAAGGGATCAGGACCAGCTAAGGCTGCAAAAGGTACCAAAAAACTAAAGGGGTCTCCATCGGGGTCAGAGGATTTGGGCCAGGCTCTAGCGGTCCCACCCTCACCAGATAGACCACCGAACAGCATGTTGCAGGAGCCATTGAGGGTGCTAGGGGCAGAGGCGGCCCCCAATCAACCCATTCCCGTTTACGTTACGGAAGAAATGCTAGCGACCACCCTGGGTGGGCTAGAGGAAAGGTTAACTGCTTTAATTGCCCGCTCTTTGCCAGGTGGCAAACGGGCTAGATCCCCGTCACCTAGATTGGTGTTTTCAGATGCAGAGGTCCTCTCTTCGGAGGAATTGGACCCACAGGGGGATCAAGCGGACCCGAGTCCCGACGGTTCCGACATTGAAGGTTCCACTATAGATGACATTTTTTTCGGCTTCTCAAGCAGAGAGCCTGTGGATCCAGTCTCTGACAGATATGGTTCGCACTGCTTTTAAACTTCCAGTGTCGGAACAATTAGCCCCCGCAGTATCCTCTTTAGGTTCCTTGAAGGCACCGTTGAGTGGTGCGTCTTTTCCGGTTCACCCCCTTCTGGAGAGCGTGATTTTTCAGGATTGGGCTCGACCTGATAGGATTTGTATCCCTCCTAAAAGGTTCACTATTCTCTATCCTATGGAAGAAGAATTTGCAAAGAAATGGGCACTCCCTACCGTGGACGCAGCCATTTCCTGCGTAAATAAATCCCTGACCTGTCCGGTTGAAAATGTCCAGATGTTTAAAGATCCAGTCGACAAAAAGTTGGAGACCCTACTGAAGGCTTCTTTTACCACAGTAGGTGCCGTGGTTCAGCCAGCGGTGGCAGCCATTGGCGTTTGTCAGGCTTTAAACGATCAGACTAAACAGATATTAAGGGACATACCGGCTCAGCAAGCTTGTGAATTGGCTGACCTCCCAAGGGCTCTCTGCTTTGCAGTAGATGCTATTAAGGACTCCATTCAACAGGCGTCCCGTTTATCTCTGCTGTTGGTTCATATGCGTCGCCTTTTGTGGCTGAAAAACTGGTCAGCAGAGGCACCCTGCAAAAGGCTTTTACCAGGATTTCCCTTTCATAGTGGGAGACTATTCGGTGAAGACCTAGATAAATATATCCAGACCATATCAAGTGGTAAAAGTTATTTCTTGCCTGTCAAGAAAAGATCGCGTGGGCCCGCGTTTAAGCGACAGGCCTTCGCAGGCTCGGCCCCTTCAACTTCCCGTCAGTATCGACGGCCTCCCGGGCGTTCAGCATTTAATAGCCGCCCACAAGGACAAGCTACGGCAGGCAAGAGGCCATGGTCTCGCAAGCCGGTTAAACCAGTCATCAAGTCAGATTCATGAAGGGGCGCCCCCACTCTCTTGGGTGGGGGGAAGGCTTCGGTTTTTCTCCGAAGTGTGGAAGGCCAGAATTCCCGACTCTTGGGTACTGTCCGTGGTAGCCACGGGCTACAAGCTAGAGTTTCGGGAAGTCCCCCCTCCTCATTTTCAGGGGTCAAGTCTTCCAAGCGACCCATTGAAGAGGGCCTCTCTTGTAAAAGCATTGGATTGTCTCTTGCTCCAAGGAGTAATTGTAGAAGTACCAACCCAGGAATGGGGTCGTTAGTGCTCTCCCCAGGAGTCCGGCGCAGCCGGTTTTGGTGGCTGGTCCCTCAAAATTTGTCAAAGGGGAAATCCTTTTGCCCCGTCACGTGGAAGATAGTAACCACGGATGCCAGCCTATCAGGTTGGGGGGCAGTTCTAGAAGGACAGACCCAGCAAGGGCAGTGGTCGGAGGCAGAAAAACTGCTTCCCATCAATATCCTAGAGATCAGAGCTGCTCGGCTGGCCCTGATCGCCTGGACTCTCCCCCTTCAGGGTCTGCCAGTAAGGATACAGTCCGACAATGCCACTGCGGTGGCATACATAAACCACCAGGGGGGCACGAGGAGCCTAGCAGCCCAAAGGGAAGTAAACCTGACTTTCTCATGGGCCGAAGCCCATGTACCCTGCATCTCGGCAGTGTTCATCCCAGGGATAGACAATTCTCAAGCAGATTTTTTGAGTCGTCAACAGTTGCTCCCGGGGGAGTGGTCTCTTCACCCCCAGGTATTCCAAGAGATTTGCCAAAGATTCGGAGTCCCAGATGTGGACATTATGGCAACGAGATCCAACAAAAAGTTGGACAAATTCATATCCCGAGCCAGGGATCCCTCGGCCTACGGGACCGATGCGTTGGTTTGCCCTTGGCACCAGTTTTCTCTCCTGTATGCGTTCCCTCCACTGCAGATGATTCCCCACCTTCTACCGAGGGGAAGGGTGGAGCGCAGGCCTGTGATCCTGGTGGCCCCAGCCTGGCCCAGGAGGGCTTGGTACGCACTCATCGTGAAGATGTCAGTCGGGGCGCCGTGGCCGCTCCCCCTGCGCCCAGATCTGCTGTCTCAGGGCCCAATCTGCCACCCTGCTTCACAGCAGCTAAATTTGACGGCTTGGCGGCTGAATCCCTAATTCTTAAGGGCAGAGGCCTCTCAGCTCAGGTCATATCTATGTTGATTCAGGCTAGGAAACCGGTCTCCAGAAATATTTATTACAGAGTCTGGAGAACCTATGTGGAGTGGTGCGAGTCTCAAAAATGGCATCCTCGAAAGTTTTTTATTGACAGGATCTTGCGATTCCTCCAGGTTGGCGTTGACAAAGGGTTGGCTCTTAGTACTCTAAAGGGGCAGGTTTCGGCTTTATCGATATGGTTTCAAAGACCCTTGGCCACCCATTCGCTTATGAAAACCTTCTTGCAGGGGGTCTTGCATGTGAATCCCCCTAGTAGAGCTCCCCTCTGCCCCTGGAATTTAAATCTGGTCTTGTCAGCTTTACAAAGGCAGCCGTTTGAACCTCTGACAGAAATACCTCTTGTGCTACTAACCCGAAAGTTGGTTTTCTTGGTGGCTATGGCTTCGGCCAGAAGGGTTTCCGAGCTGGCAGCCTTGTCATGCAGGGAGCCATACCTTATTCTGCATAAGGACTGAGTGGTTCTGCGGCCTCAACCTTCTTTCCTTCCTAAGGTCATATGCAGTTTTCACTTGAATCAGGACCTAGTCCTACCATCCTTCTTTCCTACTCCCCAGTCCAGAGAGGAAAGACTGCTTCATACTTTGGACGTGGTTCGAGCCATGAGGGTCTATCTCAAGGCTACAGAGAAGATTCGGAAAACAGATGTGCTTTTTGTTCTTCCGGATGGCCCCAAGAAGGGTCAGCCGGCTGCCAAGTCTTCCTTGGCTAGGTGGATTAAGCAGCTGATTTTTCAGGCCTATGATCTGAAGCGCGTTCCACCTCCCTTATCAGTTAAAGCCCATTCTACGAGGGCCATGAGTGCCTCCTGGGCGGCACACCATCAGATCTCTATGGCACAGGTTTGCAAGGCGGCAACCTGGTCTTCCGTACATACGTTTACTAAATTTTATAAGTTGGACGTTGCAAAGGGTACGGACGCAGCATTTGGGCAGGCGGTCCTACGGGCAGCAGTATAGAATCCTCTGGTCCGGGTCACGCCCCCTTTTTTCTGTTGGTGGAGTTACTTTACTTCCTGATAATTTTTTATTTGGCTATTCTTGGCCTTACGGTCTCCCTCCCTTCATAGAGCATTGCTTTAGGACATCCCAAGTGTAATGGCTATGCGCTCTGTGTCCCGTGATGTACGATAAAGAAAAAAGGATTTTTAATAAACAGCTTACCTGTAAAATCCTTTTCTTGAAGTACATCACGGGACACAGAGCTCCCACCCCTCTTTTGGGGAACATTGTGTAACCTCGGAGGAATTGCTTGCTACAAAACTAAAGCACTCCCAGTGGGAAGGGGTTATATAGGGAGGAAACTTCCTGTGAAATTGATTACACCAGTGTCCACACCTGAAGGTACCCATATAACCCAAGTGTAATGGCTATGCGCTCTGTGTCCCGTGATGTACTTCAAGAAAAGGATTTTACAGCTAAGCTGTTTATTAAAAATCCTTTTTTTTCCCCAAAAAATGCGTTTGAAAAATCGCTGCGCAAATACTGCGTGGAAAAAAAATGCAACACCCACCATTTTAATCTGTAGGGCCTTTGCTTTAAAAAAATATATAAAGTTTGGGGGTTCAACTTAACTTTTTTGCAAAAATAAATAAATGTTTTTATGTAAACAAACAGTGTCAGAAAGGGCTTTGTCTTTAAGTGGTTAGAAGAGTGGGTGATGTATGACATAAGCTTCTAAATGTTGTGCATAAAATGCCAGGACAATTCAAAACCCCCCCAAATGACCCCATTTTGGAATGTAGACACCCCAAGCTATTTGCTGAGAGGCATGTCGAGTCCATGGAATATTTAATATTTTGACACAAGTTGCGGGAATTTTTTTAATTTTTTTTTGCGCAAAGTTGTCAATAAATGATATATTGCTCAAACATGCCATGGGCATATGGGGAATGACACCCCAAAATAAATTCTGTTGGTTCTCCTGAGTACGGGGTTACCACATGTGTGATACTTTTTGGGAGCCTAGCTGTGAATGGGACCCCGAAAACCAATCATCGCCTTCAGGCTTTCTAAGAGTGTACATTTTTGATTTCACTCCTCACTACCTATCACAGTTTTGGAGGCCATGGAATGCCCAGATGGCACAAACCCCCCCCCCCAAATGACCCAATTTTGGAAAGTAGACACCCCAAGCTATTTGCTGAGAGGTATGGTGTGTATTTTGCAGATCTCGCTTTTTGTCACAAAGTTTTGAAAATTAGAAAATATTATTTTTTTTCTTCATTTTCAAAAACAAATAAAATCGGTAAAATACTCACTATGCCTCTACTTTTGGCTTTTTATGGCCATCGTAACTGTGATAAGTCGTGAGGAGTGAAATCAAAAATGTATGCCCTTAGAAATCTTGAAGGCAGTGCTTGGTTTTCAGGGTCCCATATGCGGCTAGGCTCCCAAAAAGTCCCACACAATATCATTTTGTGACAACTTTGTGCAAAAAAATAAATCAGTTTGTAATTTTCCTGCAACTTGTGTCAAAATATAAAATATTCCATGCCTCTCAGCAAATAGCTTGGGGTGTCTACTTTCCAAAATGGGGTCATTTGGGGAGGTTTTGTGCTATTTTGGCATGTTATGGCCTTCGAAACTGTGATAAGTAGTGAGGAGTGAAATCAAAAATTTGCGCCCTTAGAAATGCTGAAAAAAATATTCAATGGACTCAACATGCCTCTCAGCAGTTTCCTTGGGGTGTCTACTTTCCAAAATGGGGTAATTTGGGGGGGTTTTGTACTGCCCTGACATTTTAGCACCTCAGTCATACATTAAAAGCTGTGTAAATTCCAGAAAATGTACCCTAGTTTATAGACGCTATAACTTTTGCGAAAACCAATAAATATACGCTTATTGCAATTTTTTTTTATTTATTTTTTTACTAAAGACATGTGGCTGAAAACATTTTGACCTAAATGTTTGAATAACATTTTGTTTATTCGGTTTTTCTTATAACAAAATGTAGAAAATATATAATTTTTTTTTTTTTTAAATTTTCGGTCTTTTTCCATTTATATCGCAAAACATAAAAATCACAGAGGCAATCGAATACCATCAAAAGAAAGCACCATTTGTGGGAAGAAAAGTACGCAAATTTTGTTTCGGTACAACATTGCATGACAACGCAATTACCAGTTAACCACTTAAGGACCGCCGCATGTACATTTACGTCGGCAGAATGGCACCGACAGGCACATCAACGTATATATACGTTGGTGCCTTGGGGGGGATCGGGGGTCCGATCGGACCCCCCCCCCCGTACATGCGGCGGTCCGCGCGGCTGCAGGAGCGATCCGACAAGTGGGGGCGGCTATCCGTTTTCATCCGCCCCCTCCGGATCGCTCCCAGCCAATGTGCGCGCCCGCCTGACCTGTCACTTCCTCCTCCTGTGTAAACACAGGAAGGAGGAAGCGACGTGATCTCTCCCTCGGCGTTTGTTTCAAGCGCCGCTGAGGAGAGATCACCACACTACAAGTAAGTCCTGCACCAACACTACACTACACACACACAAAATCACATTTAACCCCCGCTATCGCCCCCCCCCCCTCCCCCCTGTCACAGTGTCACTGAATGCAGTAATCATACATGTATGATTACTGTATTTAGTGTCAGTGTGACAGACAGTGTGACAGTCAGTCAGTGTTAGTGTCAGGGTAGCCCCCCCACCCCCCCCAATAAAGTTTTAACCCCTTGATCACTGCCCTAGTTAACCCTTTCACTCCCTATTGCCAGCATCACTAAGCGATCATTTTTATGATCGCTGTATTAGTGTCGCTGTTCCCGCTAGGTAGCTAATTTTTTTTTAATGCGATTTTTTTTTTTTACTAAAGACATGCGGCTAAATAAATTTTGGCCTAAATGTTTGACTAAAATTTAGTTTATTGGTTTTTTATTATAACAAAAAGTAAAAAATATTGATTTTTTTTCCAAAAATGTCGCTCTATTTTTGTATATAGCGCAAAAAATAAAAATCGCAGAGGCGATCAAATACCACCAAAAGAAAGCTCTATTTGTGGGAAAAAAGGACGCAAATTTTGTTTGGGAGCCACGTCGCACGACCGCGCAATTGTCTATTAAAGCGACGCAGTGCCGAATCGCAAAAACCCCTTGGGTCATTTGCCAGCGTATTGGTCCGGGTCTTAAGTGGTTAAAGCAGCGCAGTGCCAAATTGTAAAAACACCTTGGGTCCTTTAGCTGCGTAAAGGTTCGGGTCTTAAGTGGTTAAGAGGGCATATCCTTTCGAGGCTTAAGTGGTTAAGGACCTACAGAATCTAGCAGCATGTTGAAGGTTAAGACATAACATTGTAAAAATTCAGAACTAACATAAACTTATACTGGCATCCATTTTGTGTTCTGACATCATATTTGAACTATTAAAATGTTTCTCATAAACTTTTCACCGTTTCATATAATGTTTCATTGAGCCCTGGTCTGTTTTTTTAATTAAAAGCAACTTGCTGATACGACCTGTGCCTTTTTGTTGTCTCTCTTGGATTTAGGGTTTACTGTTGTATGGTCACTATTCTATTTTTACATTTATTTTAAGATACACATCTATATATATATATATATATATTGGTGTATATATATATTTTTAACCACTTGCATACTGGGCATCAGCTTCCGGCACTGCGTCGATTTAACTGACAATTGCGCGGTCGTGCGACGTGGCTCCCAAACAAAATTTACGTCCTTTTTTCCCCACAAGTAGAGCTTTCTTTTGGTGGTAATTGATCACCTGTGCGATTTTTTATTTTTTGCGCTATAAACAAAAAAGAGCGACAATTTTGAAGAAAAATACAATATTTTTTACTTGTTGCTATAATAAATATCCCACATTTTTTTTTGCTCAGTTTAGGGCGATACGTATTCTTCTACATATTTTTGGTAAAAAAAAAAAAAAAAATCGCAATAAGCGACTGGTTTGCGCAAAAGTTATAGCGCTTACAAAATAGGGGAGAGAATTATTATTTTTTATTATTTTTTTTTACTAGAAATGTCGGCGATCTGCGATTTTTATTGGTACTGTGACGTTATGGCGGACACATCGGACACTTTTGACACATTTTTGGCGCCATTCACATTTATACTGCGATCAGTGCTATAAATATGCACTAATTACAGTATAAATGTGACTGGCATTGAAGGGGTTAACACTAGGGGGTGAGGAAGGGGTTAAATGTGTATGCTAGGTGTGTTCTAACTGTGGGGGGAGGGGGGGTGACTGGGGGGTGACCGATCTGTGTCCCTATGTAGGAAGGAACACAGATCGGGCTCCTCCCCTCCAGAGACAGGACGCTGTCTCTGTGTAAAACGGCAATGAGAGATGATCTATGAGAGATCATCTCTCATTCGCCCACAGATCGCATCACAAACGGCCGCTCTGATTGGCCGTTTGCCGCGATCTGTGATTGGCCGTGTCCAAGGGACACGGACAACACAGGGCTTCCCCGCAGCGCACTCTACAGCGCGCGCTGGGAACGCCTGAATGACATGCCGTCAAATGACGGCATGTTGGCTATTCAGGCCTGCGCTGTTGCCGTCATCCGACGGTAGCGCGGGCCTGAAGTGGTTAAACAAACCCTTTACACTACAAAGTGACTATCAAACAGAAAATACACATAAAATTACTGAATAAATGATCACTGAAATCTGTAATCGGGTACAAATTTGGTAGTCGTAGCGAATATTTCTAGTAACACATACTTGCTGTAACGGAACGTCCCACACTCCGCTTGAGTGCTTCTGTCACATACTGCTTCCTATCAGTCTGGATATAGATATCAGATATTCCAGCTGCTCTCAACACACAACGAGACAAGACTTGTTGTGTGCTAAACATGGAGTGTTTAATAGAACCAAGAATGCAACCTTGTACACATTTTAAGGAGGAGGTAACCAGAACATAAATTAACATGAGCTAATTAACTAATCATTTACCCAGACTAGGCAACTCAGATATGACCTTCAGAGTAGACGTTCCGTATCGGCTCACCTGCTATACAATACACATTATCATAAGTGTAAACACAGGACATCTTCACACAATAGCTGGGTCAATTAGCATCTAACAATATGTGTCCCAACATGATGAATGAGTCACTCTTACAATTAACCTGTTGATTTCAGAATCAACAAACAGTAAATAGTTCTTTACAGATATCCTGGAATATATTGTGGATAATAATTACATAATAATCCTATCTCAGGTAGTCCAAGATATCATTCCTCATGCCCTAGTGGACATAGGATGATTTTAGACATAAGATGGTTCGGGGATGCCACGGGTGAGTCTGTCGCACTTACCGTACAATATAAGTGCTGGTTCACACTGATTCAAAATTGATGCGTTACAAAAAAGCCTAGATTTACATGTCATCCAAAAACACACTGTGTTCAATGACGGTCGTTCACATTTATGTGTTGCGATTGCTATGTGAATTCGATTGCAGCGACAAAAAGGGTCCTTTGTGAGTTTACTGCAATATGGTGTGCTTTTCCTCTCCATAGTCCGAGCGTACGGGGGGCTAAATGTTGGATGATTCAACCCTACACGAATACCATCCCAAGAAATAATACAGTAAAACCTTGGTTTGAAAGCATTTTGCAAGACAAGCAAAATGTTTTAATACATTTTGCTTTGGTATACAAGTATTGTCTTGATATAAGAGTAGTGTCATGTCACAACTGAGTATAAAAAAGAAGAGGACCCTCTAAGTGTTACAATATTATTACATTTAATGAAGGTACAATATTTAGCAACTAACTGCTGCAGTTAGAGGTGCCTCGCTTCTCTTTTATACCCTGTAAAAAAATGCTTTGATATACAAGTGCTTTGGATTACAAGCATGTTTATTGAACGAATTATGCTCGCAAACCAAGGTTTTACTGTATACAGAAATTGGAGCAAGGTTGGGAGGGACTTTACATGTATCATGTAGGGTTTTTAAGAAATACTAAAATTGAGAGAATTTAAAAGGAAAATATACACAATTTTATTTAACATATATACAGCTGTGGCCAAAAGTTTTGAGAATGGCACAAATATAATATTAAAATACAAAAATTATAGGTACAGCGCTAAATACATGATAAAAAATAGTGATACATAAATGAATAAAGTGACAAGAAAAAGACACAATAATGTGATGATGAAAATCAGGAGAGATCCAGTGAAATAAAGTCCATAATCAGTGCAAATCAACACACCAAAATCTTCTTCCACCAAAGAGCCACCCAGTGAATAGGTTGTCTCCTTACCACATA
This sequence comes from Rana kukunoris, assembly GCA_029574335.1. Classification (NCBI taxonomy): domain Eukaryota; kingdom Metazoa; phylum Chordata; class Amphibia; order Anura; family Ranidae; genus Rana; species Rana kukunoris. The sequence goes on along the minus strand of CM056055.1, from coordinate 93,110,044 downwards.
GATTGACCGTATGAGTAGCGGTCAGATAAGCCTAGGGATGTTTATAGTCGTCCCAGTCAGACTTCTCCAAAGTAAAGCATGTAATGACTCCAAAACAACAGGCAAAGCATATGATGGCTCCCTTTTTGCAGCCATGAAGATGTAATCTGTGGTCATGTATTTAGCGCTGTACCTATAATTTTTGTATTTCTGTAGGTTACTTTGGTTTAAGTAATTGGTACTGGCAGCTTTTTTTTATTGAGATTTAATCACACATTTATTTATTTCTATCACGTTAGCGCAGTGTTTTTTCCCCCCTAGGGGGGAGATATATACAAATATAATATTTTCACAAAGTCTGCTCGTTCAGTGTTTTTGGATATTTTTGTTACTATAATATACTGAAGTATAATTCCAAACATCCAAAAATAAATAAAGCGTTGCCTATGGAGATTTTTAAGTACCGAAGTTTGGCGCCATTCCATGAGTGTGCGCATAATTAAAGTGTGACATGTTGGGTATCTATTTACTCGGTGTAACATAATCTTTCACATAATACAAAAAAATTGGGCTAACTTTACTGTTTTGTTATTTTTTTAATTCATAAAACAATTTTTTTTACAAAAAAAAGGCGTTTGAAAAATAATTGCGTAAATACCGTGCAAGATAAAACTTTGGAATGACCGCCATTTTATTCCCTAGGGTGTCTGCTAAAAAAAAACATATATAATGTTTGGGGGTACTGTGTAATTTTCTAGCAAAAGAATGATGATTATTACATGTAGGAGAGAAGTGTCAGAATAGGCCCGGTATGGAGGTGGTATAAAAGCCCGGTATTGAAGTGGTTAAAATGATTTCATGTTTCTGTGAAGTAGAGAAGACACGAAACTAAAACAAACAAATTCAGGGCAGTGTTTTGTTTTTAAAATGAATCTGATTGGTTCTGAGGAGTTTTAGACACACAGCTTACACCACAGTGAAAATCTGCCATGAGTTTTTTCATAAGGAGTCAGACAAGCAGGAAGTGTGGAGATCAGAGAAGTATTACAGCTACTTCAAAGCAAAAACAAACAATGAGAACATGAAAACAGCACTGCATTAAGGTAAAGGAAGCTATTTAGCTAAAAAAAAAATCCTTTAGTGATCCTTTAAGTTTATGCAATGAGTCAATATTTTTAGAGTTGACCCTTTTTTTTGTTCACTCGCCTCTTAAGGACTGACCAAGTTCTCAATGGGATTTAAGTCTGGAGAGTTTCCTGGCCATGGACCCAAAATTTGATGTTTTGTTCCCCAAGTCGCTTAGTTATCTCTTTGGCCTTATGGTGGGGTGCTCCATCATGCTGGAAAAGGCATTGTTCCTCCCCAGACTGTTCTCGGATGGTTGGGAGAAGTTGCTCTCGGAGGATGTTTTTGTCCCATTCTTTATTCATGGCTGTGTTCTTGGGAAAATCCACGAGTGAGCCCACTCTCTTGGCTGAGAAGCAACCACACACATGATGAATGGTCTCAGTATGCTTTACTGTTGGCATGACATATGACTGGTGGTAGTGCTCACCCTTTCTTCTCCAGACAAGGGTTTTTACAGATGCCCCAAACAATTAGAAAGGGGATTCATCAGAGAAAATTACTTTACCCTAGTCCTCAGCAGTCCAAACCCTGAACCTTTTTCAGAATATCAGTCTGTCCCTGATGTTTTTCCTGGAGACAAGTGGCTTCTTTGCTGCCCTTCTTGAAACCAGGCCATCCTCCAAAAGTCTTTGCCTCACTGTGCGAGCAGATGCACTCACACCTGCCTGCTGCCATTCCTGTGCAAGCTCTGCATTGGTGGTGCCCCGATCCCGCAGCTGAATCGCAGTAGAGATGGTCCTGGCACTTGCTGGACTTTCTTGGGCGCCCTGAATCCTTCTTTACAAATGCAGTGAAAATGGTTTTTTTATGCGATTAAGTTCATTTTAATGGTAAAGAGGGACTTTGCAATTTAATTGCAATTCATCTGATCACTCTTCATAATATTCTGGAGTATATGTAAATTGCCATCATAAACACTGAAGCAGCGGACTTTGTGAAAATTAATATTTGTGTTAGGGTTGTCCCAATACCTGTATCGGTATCGGGACTGATACCGAGTATTACTTGTACTCCCGCAAATACCCCCGATACCCAAATAGAATACTACTCGTGATCGCGCCATCCAATGACAGCGCGATCACGTGTGTAAACAAATCTGACGTGCGTCAGATTCGTGCGGTCACGGCGGGTCCGCGGGACCCACAGCATCAGTGATCCCGGTAAGGAGCCAATGGCAGTGGCTCCTTACCACGTGATTGCGCCGTCCACTGACGGCGCGATCACGGATGTAAACAGTGTCTCCTCTCCTCACCATTGCAGCGTGAGAGAGACGCTGCAATGGAGAAGATTGATCAGTGCCACCAGTGCCCCACCATTGCCACCTGTGCCCCACCAGTGCACAACACTGCCACATCAGTGCCGCCTGTGCCCACGAGTGCCGCCTGTGCCCACGAGTGCCGCCTGTGCCCACGAGTGCCGCCTGCGCCCATCAGTGCCGCCTGTGCCCATCAGTGCCGCCTGTGCCCATCAGTGCCACCTGTGCCAATCAGTGCTCATCTCCCCCCACCAGTGCTGCCTGTGCCCCACCAGTGCCATATGTGCCCCACCAGTGCCATCTGTGCCCACCAGTGCCACACCAGTTCCACCTGCACCACTGCAGTGCCGCCTGTTGGCTTGAAATGAGAGATGCTGTCAGTACTTCAGGTGTGATCAAATGGATCAATTTTCAGTAATTGGTACCATAGCTTGTAGACCCTATAACTTTCACCCAGACTAAATAATATGCAACATTTTTTTTTTTTTTTACCAAAAATATGTAGCAGTATACATTTTAGGCAAAATTTTATGAGGAAAGATTACTTTTTTACAAAATTTGATGATAGAAATGAAGAAAAATTCATATTTTTACAAAATTTTCGTTCTTTTTTCATTAATAGCGAAAAAAATAAAAACCGCAGAGGTGATCAAATACCACCAAAAGAAAGCTCTATTTGTGGGAAAAAAAGGACAAAAATTTCATTTGGCTACAGTGTTGTATGACCGAGTTATTGTCATTCAAACTGTGAGAGCACCGAAAGCTGAAAATTGGTCTGGTTATTAAGGGGGTTTAAGTGCCCAGTGGTCAAGTGGTTAACATGGCGCGCAGCAGGGAAAAGAGCTATTGAAAGGTGCCTATAATGTTCGCGGCGGCTTTGTATATACGGCGGCGGCGGCATCATCATCAGGTAGGGGGACATGGCTGCGTATATGGGGGGGACATGGCTGCAATATGTGGGGGACATGGCTGCGTATATGGGGGACATGGCTGCAATATGTGGGGGACATGGCTGCAATATGTGGGGGACATGGCTGCGTATATGGGGGGGGGACATGGCTGCAATATGTGGGGGACATGGCTGCAATATGTGGGGGACATGGCTGCAATATGTGGGGGACATGGCTGTATATGGGGGACATGGCTGCAATATGTGGGGGACATGGCTGCGTATATGGGGGGGGGCATGGCTGCAATATGTGGGGGACATGGCTGTATATGGGGGACATGGCTGCAATATTTGGGGGACATGGCTGCAATATATGGGGGACATGGCTGTGTATATGGGGGACATGGCTGCAATATGTGGGGGACATGGCTGCGTATATGGGGGGGGGGCATGGCTGCAATATGTGGGGGACATGGTTGCAATATGTGGGGGACATGGCTGTATATGGGGGACATGGCTGCACTATGTGGGGGACATAACTGCACTATGTGGGGGACATGGCTGCAATATGTGGGGGACATGGCTGCAATATGTGGGGGACATGGCTGCATTTGGGGACACGTTTGAAAAAAGTATCGGTATTCGGTATCGGCGACTACTTGAAAAAAAGTATCGGTACTTGTACTCGGTCCTAAAAAAGTGGTATCGGGACAACACTAATTTGTGTCATTCTCAAAACGTTTGGCCACAAACAATGCATCAGACCTAAAACCTGGATATATCTTTCAGCATTGATGGTGCCTTTCGAGCTGTGCAGGCTTCCCATTCCATATGCATTAATGCACTACCATTAAATATGCAGGCTTTTGTGCTGTGTACAGATAACAAGCCAGAAGGTCTCTGGCCTCCGGAAGATGCGGAGCCCATGGTTGCCAAAAAAACTTTGATACTCTGATTCTCTAAGATGGCCTTTTTATGTCCAATCATGTTATTGGCCTGTTGCCAATTATCCTAATTGGTTGCAAAATGTACTTCTAGCTCCTCCTTTTTAGTACCACTTACTTTGACAACTTTTTGTCCCAACTTATTTGAGATGTGGTACTACGAACAATTTCAAAATTACCTTATTTTCTTAAAATGGTACATTTTGTCAGTTTAAACATTTGATATGTTTTCTATTGCGAATAAACAATGGATTCTTGAGACTTTCAAATCATTGTATAATATTTTTATGTAGATTTATGTTCTGTGCATTTTATACAGCACAGACTCTTTTGGAATTGTAGTATTAGGCTGGGTTCACATTGGTGTGATGCAAACCAATTTGGGGGTGTCATTAACTTTGTATTGACACTCCCAGTGGTTCGCATATGGCAGTGTGAACTGCCTGCGACTCAGGTGCGATGTGGGAATCCACAGTGGATTTGCAGGGTTTCCCGCATCGCACCAATGTGAACCGAGCCTTAGAATCTAAATAGAAATAAAGTGTTCCGCGCCAGGAAAATTAAAAATTAGCTGCCCCCCACCCCAGCTGTACCCACAGGTGTGGAATCAAAAAAGGAGTAAGATAAATAATATATGGGTGAATTGGCACTGCTAAGTGTTAACAATGTAACAAATTTCAATAAATATGTATTAAAAAAACAAATCTATAAAGTGTACTGTCTCTTTAAGACATCATCATATGCAAGTGCAAAATATGTTTTCCTGACACAGCATGACAGCATATACGTATGGGAAGGCTCCGCCCCCCTGCCCAATCAGGACCGGTTATACTATAAAAGTAGGTCTCCTCCCCTACCCCAGCATTCTCTGTTTTTTTCTTCACTGCTACAGGCGGTTATACTACTGCTAAAGAAAGCAGGAATTTTATTTTTCCCTCACCTGGCCGGACACTTCCCGCCAAGCCGCACAGGTTCAAAGCCTCTCCTGTGACGAAGCTCCCCACTGTACAGGCAGACCTGAACGCCTAATGGGGGAGGCCTCACCCCAGCAGGATCCAGGAAGATGGGGGTGAAGGCATCTGGTCTCTAGGGATTGCTCATTTATCATGACGCCAAGTATGGACATTCATTGGACTTTGGACATGAAGCATGCAGGTGGTAAGGCACCACATGGTGCACACAATTCTATTCAGTTACTGCTGCAAGTATAGGCCAGGATGTGGTTAAACTTGCATTACTGAAGGGCTGTGGTTGTGTCTGCAATACTGCTAATGATGATAGCAGGTGCTGTGCTGGGCTGAAGCCTTCCATTTAACTGAATAAGCCTGGCTCTACAGTTTTGATTTATTTCCTGCAGGTTTGTGGTTAATTTGCATTTCTGAAAAGCATATATTACACATGTGAATGTAACTGGATGTCTGTAGTGTCACTCTGTTTACTAATATTAAACAGATTAAGCCCTGGTTCACACTGGGCTGCAGGAGTGAAATCGCGCGATTTCAGCTGAACTCGCGCGATTTCACTCCCTCTGGCAGTCCCGATTTCGGCGCGATTTAGGAGACATTTGTGCAGGGTTCTGCACAGATGTCAATGTAAATCGCGTCCTGAAATCGCAAAAAGTAGTACAGGAACTACTTTTTGAAATCGGTGCAGTGCCGCAGATGCAGCGTCGCACCGATTAGGACGGTGTCATTGCTGGCAATTTCAGCCGATTTGAGATGCGATTTCACATGTGAAATCGCATCTCAAATCGAACTAAATCGTACCCAGTGTGAACCTGGGCTAAAGGATGTGTTTGCAGCATTGCTGAAGTTTGAGTATCAGGTGATATTGAGAGCCCTTTCAGGTTAGTGCATGGATTGGGCCTGCAGTAGGGGCTCACTGTGTATGAAAGTTTGGTCTCCTCTGGTAGGTTTAACTTGCTAGTGCTAATGTCATAGGATCATTAATTTGTGCTGCATTCCTGTGATTACATTAACTTCACACTAGGTAAGGCTGTGATGTGTTTACTTCTTTGCATTTACATGTTGACCTTGGTGCTAAAATGTCAGGATCTGTTTAGTCACACTCCTTAGTACTTGTTAGAAATAGGTAATTGCTTGTGTTAGTTGGGGTACCCCACTGAAAGATATGGGGTTTGTAGTGGTTACTATTTATGGGAAAATAATCCCAGGCATCTGTGAACCAGTAGCAATCAGCCTTCCTAGAGACCAGCAACTTTGAATAAAGGTGAGGGCAGGTAAGTATATGCTATATCCTAAAAAAGAGTGCACATTATGGGCATAATGAGTTTACATCTCAAGCCCTCAACACCAAACACCAGTCTACCTGCTTCTGCGACAAGGGACAGATCCTCTTCAACCCTGAAAAAATCCCACTATGTAGCTAACTGCCAGAAATCGCTACAGGAATCCTAGTGGTCGGGTGTAACTGGTTTGACGGCCAGAATGCAAAACAAGGTTGCAGGCCAAAGACAGTGACAAAGGGGCAGAGACTGAGAAGGCCTACAGTCACTAATGGTTCCATACCAAGCCTAATCAAACAACCGTGCTTGTTTAAAGGCAACCTCTACCTGAGAGCTTGCTTATGGAAAATCGCTCTGACTAGTTGGCATATCAGAAGCAAGAGACGGCGACTTTAACCCTGTCCAAACTGACTGTGTGGAACTCAGGTACTAAGCTATTCAAGCAAAATCAGCTAAAGGGTACCTCTGCCTCTAGAGCGTGAATGAATGAAAACTTGTATAGCGCGGCACATGCGAACTGAATCGCTTCTGGCGCTTGTTGTTCCTGTCTCCTTTGGTATCAAAGAGCAGCCAGCCAAACAGGCTTCAGCAGATTAACCAAGGGTACCATTCTTCCAAACAGAGGTAACAATATCCTTGCAGAGACCCTGTGACAGCAAGTAGATCTGGAGATCAACAAGATTCATACTACTGTTAAGTAGTGTTGTTGTGACCTGCGATGAGGCAGGATGGAAGCAGAGCTCTGGTCAGTGATAAGCTCTCTATGGCAGATCCTAGATTGAAAGGGAATAGCCAATGATGCAGTTCAGTCACTGCGGATACAAGACTGTATGCTGTTTCTCCAAAAATCATTGTGGCCATTGAAACCGTATGGCCCCTCCCACAAGTGAACACATGCCACTTTTAGTCAGAGTGGTGACTGTTCAAGTCGGATCTGGCAATATCTAGAAGGAAGATTAATTCCTTATGTTAATCACCAAAAACCAGAGGATAGCCAAAAGATTGACAAGTTAAACGTGGGAGAACTATGGCGGAGAATAAAGAATCAATAATCTTTATTAGCCTAAACCCAAGTCGCCCAATAGGGTCAGCTGACAGTTGGATGTAAAGTTCAGCGAAGGATCCGTGAGACCTGTGCATTAGGAAGCTAATGGAATTGTTTTCATTCCTCTACCAATTCATTGCATTCCCTCCATGATGCATCAGGGCACAAGGGCTATGATTACATGGGCGTTGGTCATAGTAAAACTTGAATAACAAGAGGGTCCAAAAGGATGGCATAGGCCATCGTGGCAATTAATCTCTCCAGTCGTCAGTAAAGCCTGACCTTCACAAATCCTACTCCAGGATTTTTAAGGAGTATTGTTCATAGCAGTGCTGCGACTTCAAGGTAGTCCCTACACTACTTTTGAACCCACTGTGGTCTAACTGGGGGCCGTGGACGTCAAGAATACACAGGCATTGATTCAAGACGCATAGGAATCGCAGTAAAATCGCACAATTTTATGCCGTAATACTGGAAACCTAGTCCATTAAGTCCAACCTGGTGGTGTGATAGGGGTAGTTACCTTTAGTATACCCTGTATGTTGTGGTCATTCAGGCCGACTTGCGGGCACAAGGACTACTGGTAAGTCTTGTTTGAACAGTAAAGTGAGTAACTTGTATAGCGCTGACAAATGCGAACCGAATCGCCTCAAGTTGATTTGTATCCAGAGTCGTGCTGATACTTCAGAAGAGTTGTGGCACAATGGCTTCCAAGTTCTGGGAAAGGTCCCAGTACAGACTCTATTCAAGTCAGGAGGAGCCATCATCGAGAGACAAACTAGTCTCATCGCAGTAATCACCTACTGGAAGGTAATTCGGAATGGGAAAAAGTTAATGAACAAAGATTAAGTTGCACTCAGAGAAACAGTGTAAGTATCCCATTTGAACAGATGCTCTTTCCTATTGGTTGCATCCCACGATCGCAAAAGCGATAAAGTACCCTGTAATAACCCATGTGGTCCGAGGGGGGGCCCAAGCAGGGTTGACAACTGTATTAACTTTGGTAAAGAGAGACTTACTTCCCACGTGAGAAACGATGACTCCACCGAGGAGAAAAGTCCCCGATTGGGGAGGTAGCTAAGCTGATCTTTCAGCATACCAATCATCACAAGTTGTCTCTCGTGGGGTAGTCATGCCAATGAAGGACAAGGTGTCCAAAAGCCAGAGCTACAGCGGTCGCAGACTAAAGTCTTGCGGAAACACAACAGAGGGAGCCTCAACTATGCTGAAAGGACTCGGCAAAATGGGGAAGGCCTAGCCTCGCTGGCAAGAAGGAATGCAAAACGAGTCAACTTCTGTCAGAGGTATCTCCCAGCAAGTTAGGGTTTTCTAGAACTTATAGCCAGAGGGCGTAAGATACAAAAGCCGTTGGATGACAAGGGACAGTCTCAAACAAGACAGTCAAGGGATCGGCAACGAGCAAGGCTATCAAGTTATTGGTCTGACCGTAACCTGGGTAGCTTATCCCAGAGGTGGAAACAGATAAACTAAGGACTGCCAGCTGGGTTGGCAGATTAGCCAATACGTATATATTTAACAAACCTAAGAGTCTCCAGGAGGCCTATCCGGATTTGCAGCCGTTCGGTGGTGATGACGATAATTACCCTGTAGCTTGCAGGCAATGATGCCCACGGGTACAGTCTCAGATCTGAGAACTCCCTATTCTCCTTCCTGAGATTCAACACCTCATACAGCGTGCCAACGGTATCTTCCAAATTCATACAAATTATATCGAGATACAGGAGACCAAGATGTGGAGGTCTCACCGTTTAGTGTTGAAATCTAATAGAGGTCAGAGTGTCTACTCCAGACTTCAAGTACCTTAGCTAAGAGAAGAACCTACAGAATTTAAAGGATGGAATTCTCTGTTCCGTACTGGAAGGAATGAATTGTATACAAGAGAGCCTAGAGACGGCATTAAAGGATACTGAAACGCAGTCGTATCTATTCTTCACTCTCTGGGTTGCATATCCCAGCAACCAAGTCCGAAAGACCTAGGCAGGTTATTCTTTCCCCCATGGGGTCTTCCAAATAGTGTGAGACACATTATCTCACTCTCCATTTAGAGGGACAAAACATCCTAAATATGGCCAGGAACATGGGAATAAGTATTCCTTTTGGCAAATACGGTAGGTAAAGTAGATCTAGAAGAATCTCAAACATCCAAGTGTCAAACCATAAACTACCTTGTTGCTGAAATGATCAGGCAAAATGGCTCTAGTCTCTTCCTCAACAGTATACAAAGGTTGGTATCTTGGCAACCTGAGTTAGAACATCATCATCCTTTTGGGCAGATCCAAACGGAAGTGTTTGAAGTTCCACAAACTTGGAAAAGAGATTCAAGGTTGAAGAGACATAGAATTGGCCCTTCTTCTAGGAGAAAAACGATAAACTCATCAGGCCTAATGGCATCGGAAAAGGACAATCCCGCTGTCCAACAAAGACCATCGCAGTTGTACTGATACAATTAGTCAAAACCTAGATTGAGAGGACAAGTCCATCAGATGAGGGCAGAGACAGCTCCTCCAAGCTGGTGATGCATCCATTGACGGAACTCCAAAATAGTTCCTCCAGAGTTAATATCTAAACTACGACTTGGTCTACATTCAACATGTTGGGGGTCCATTCTGGCGGACCCAGCAGTCGTAACTACAATACATCTCAGTCGTTAGAGGGAATAGATCTAATCCTCTTAAACACTTGAGCAGTACCCACCCTTGTTGTCTGGTGAGTTGGTACATCCCATACGTATATGCTGTCATTCTGTGTCAGGAAAAGGGAAAATTTTATACTTGCATAACGGTAATTTTCCTTTCCTGATGCAAGCATGACAGCATATAGGTTCCCTTCCCTAAAAAAAAGAAATGGCAAATATGGGGCCTGAAACATTTTAAGTAAGGCCTTCCGCAGCGATACTAAATTACGAGAATGCTGGGGTAGGGGAGGAGACCTACTTTTATAGTATAACCGGTCTTGATTGGGCAGGGGGGCGGAGCCTTCCCATATGTATATGCTGTCATGCTTGCATCAGGAAAGGAAAATTAACGTTAGGTAAGTATAACATTTTCCCTTATCTGTGTAAACACAATTTATAAAGTGTGCTAGTGTTGATCAATGACTCTTGATCTAAAGTGTATCCGTTTCCTCAAAGAGTCCAAAGTGCATAAATCGGCAAAAAATCAACGCCAACATATCAAAAACATAAACAATCAACTCAATATTTAAGTTCATAAAAAGTGCTGGTGAAGTTAAAGAATTCTAAATAACCCCCCCCCCCCCCCAGATCCACACTCACCAAAGGGATGTACTCCTACAGGAGATGGCGGATACCAAGGAGGGAACGCAGGATAAAGAGTGGACCTGAGGTGGGGCACGCTTGAAAAGTCAACCTTGTCACCAATTAAAGATTACAAATTATTTTACTTCACCAGCACTTTTTTTTTTATGAACTTAAATATTGAGTTGATTTTTTTTATGGACTTTTTGTTTGATACGTTGGTGTTGATTGTTTGCTGATTTATGCACTTTGGAATCTTTGAAGAAATGGATACACTTTAGACACATATTCATTGATCCACACTAGCACACTTAAAGAGAATTTTTTATAGATTTTTTTTTAATATTGAAATTTGTTACTTTGTTAACACTTGGCAGCGCCAATTCACCCATATATGTTTTATCTTGGAGTCTAAAATAAATGCTTTGGGGCATATACTATGAGGCTTGAAAACTGATACTGTAAAGATAGACATTTGAGTGCAGAAAAGATGAGGTGGAGTTTGGGCGCGCTGTATTTAATAATCATATATAAGGAGGATACTTGCTTATTGTTGCTAAGGTGGTGATAACATACAGGCAAACACATTTACCGAGTTGTGTGAAGATCATGCACCGTAGACATCGGTGCCCATTTTTGGGAAAATATCTCCTTAACCATGTAGGTTAAGGAGATATTTCTTGCATCTACAGGTAAGCCTTAATCTAGGCTTAACTGTAGGTCTAAGTGGTCTGTAAGGGTTTACAACCACTTTAAGGAGTTGGCCGTCTGTCCTTGTTCATGTTGGGACCAATAGGTTGTAAAGTACTCTATGAATAATAATTTGTAGTTACTCACTTATGTAATGCAATACTTTTAACTATCTTACCGTGTTTCCCCGAAAGTAAGACCTACCCTGAAAATAAGACCTACCTTGGTTTTCCAGGAGGCCTGCAATATAAGCCCTACCCCGATAATAAGACCTAGTTTGAAGTGGTTGTCCCCTCCTCTTCTACTTGTCAGCGGGGGATCTCGACCCCCCCCCCCCTCCCTCTGCAATGCTCAGGTTGTGGAAGATAGCTCAGGCGGGCTATGGAAGCCCAGAGTGGCACTCAGATCTCCTTCTCCTGTCAGTGCGGGATGTCAGCCCGCCGCCCTCTGCAATGCTCGGCGAAGAGAGCTCAAACGGGCTGTGGAAGCCCAGATCGGCACAGATCGTGTAGCTCCAGCCAAAAAAAATCTATTTTTAAGCTTTTTGGAAAACATAGAGAAGGGTTATCACCCCTGTGACATTTGTTTTGCTGTCTGTGCGCATCTGTTCAGAAGATTGCACCTCACTTTTTGTTTCAATGACAAATGTTTTTTTGAAATGTTTTATTTTTTTTACTAAAACAAGGATTGGTGATAAAGCATCAGTGGACAGGAGACACATCTTACAGAAGAGAATTTCCCTTCATAGGGGTAGATTTCCTCTCACTTCCTGTTGTCTCTTCCCGTTTGCAAGTAGGAGACGGTTGTAAGTTGGATGTTTGAAAGTAGGGGCCTGCCGTATAGGTGAATAAGAGGGACAGTGTCACTGTTGCATGCACTGTCACTGCTCACCATCCTCGTGGCCTCCTCAAATGGTGACAGGACAGTGCATGCATCCCTGATCATGGCCCACTGGCGTGGGGAAAAAAAAAACAAGCTTCCCCTGACCCTGTTCTGGTGCCATATTGGCACAGATACTCATTGATGGCCCTCTGCTGCCTGTGCAGCCGCTGCAGCATGGCCAACGTAGAGTGCCACCTGGTGGTCATGTCACAGATTAGGCAGTTCTTGGGCAGGTTGTATTCCTTTTGGAGGTCTGCCAGCCGAGCACTGGCATTATATGACCGTCGGAAATGCACACAGTTTCCTGGCCTGGTTCAGGACATCCTGTAAGCCCGGGTTCCTGCCCAAGAACCGCTGCACCATCCAGTTAAGGACATGCGCAAAACAGGGCTCATGGGTTAGTTGTCCCTGTCGCAGGGCGGAGAGGAGGTTGGTGCGATTGTTGCAAACCACCATTTCTGTCTTAAGCTGGCGTGGCATCAACCACCTCTGAGCCTGCCCCCTGACAGAACCTCTGCCCCAGTGTGGCTCCTGCCCCCCAAGCACACCAGCTCAAGCACCACATGGCATCTCTATGCCTGCGTACCTGCATAGCCTCTTGAAAGCCTACGGAGCACTGCTGGTTTCCGAGGACACATCAGCACAGGAAGAGGCCACAGAGGAAGAAGAGTGGGAGGGGGTGTACTAGAGAGGTGTGTCACAATAACCAGTAGTAGCATTTTAGAGGCGTTTGGAGTCACCCAATGCGCCGTGAAAGATAGGTAATGTCCCTGTCAATGCCTGCTGGACCATGAGTCAGCGGTAATATGCACCTTACCACTGACCGCCCTGTCCAGCGAGGCATGGACATTGCCTTCCTCATGCCGGTAGAGAGACGGAATTGTCTTCCTTGAAAAAAGTGCAGTTTGGGAACCTGCCACTGAGGTACCGCACATTCCACAAACTCATGGAAGGGGACAGAATCTACCAACTAAAAAGGCAGCAGTTGAAGTGCTAGCAATTTAGCTAAGCTAGCATTCAAGCGCTGGGCACGTGGATGGCTGGGAGAAAACTTATTTTGGCGCTACAGCAGCTGGGGCAGGTAAATTTGCCTGGTACCAATAGTTGATTGCCTGCAAGTACTTGGCTGGGACACACCTGATTCTACACCTTCAGTCCTATCAGTGCAGGCTTCAGAGAGGACTGAAGGCAGGGCTTGACAAATTTGCTTGGAATCTAGGAGCCAGCTAAAAAAGTTAGGAGCCAGAAAACGCGCCTGTCCCGCCAAGCTTGCGCACAGAAGCGAACACATACCTGAGTAGTGCCTGTATATGTAAACGGTATTCAAACCACACATGTGAGTTATTGCCGCGATTGTTAGAGCGAGAGCAATAATTCGAGCCCTAGACCTCCTCTGTAACTCAAAACATGCAACCTGTAGAATATTTTAAACGTCACCTATGGAGATTTTAAAGGGTAAAAGTTTGTCGGCATTCCACGTGCAGACGCAATTTTAAAGCGTGACATGTTTGATATCAATTTACTCGGCGTAACATTATCTTTCACAATATAAAAAAAAATTGTGCTAACTTTACTGTTGTCTTAATTTTAATTAAAAAAGTGTATTTTTTCCCAAAAAAAGAGCGCTTGTAAGACCACTGCGCAAATAACGGTGTGACAGAAAGTATTGCAACGATCGCCATTTTATTCTCTAGGGCCCGTATTCACGTAATCTTTACGCCGGCGAATCTAGAGATACTCCGTCGTAAGTACAAATGTGCGCCGTCGTATCCTTGCGCCGATTCACAAAGCTAGATACCTCGAAAAACATGGCCTACGCCGGGGTATATTGGGCGCATAGTTCGCTGGACGCCCCATTGCAAATATACAAATGAGGGAGATACGTCGACACACGAACGTAGATGCGCCAGGCGGAAAGGATACGCGATTTGCGCAAGGCTTACGTCCGGCGTAAAGTTATTCCACATATAGGTGGCGCAACCCATGCAAAGGTATGGACGAGGGAACAGCCGTCGTATGTTACGTCGTTTACGTAGTACTACGTGAATAGGGCTGTGCGTAGGTTACGTTCACGTCGTAGGCAGTGTTCAACGTATCTTAGGCAGCTATTTCGACGTAACTGTGAGCATGCGCACTGGGATGCGTCCAAAAGACAACGCATGCGCAGTTCGTTTTTTGAAGCTCAGCCCATCATTTGCTTGGGGTCACGCTTCATTATAATATATCACGCCCCTTTCCACCTACTCTGATTTACGTCGGCTTACGCCGACAACTATACGCTACGCCAGCGCAACGTTGAGCGCATATTCTTTGTGAATAGCATGCTTGCCTCTCAACGTTGCGCCGGCATAAAGACGATGCGCTACCTGAATCCGGGCCTAGGGTGTTAGAATAAAAAAATATATATAATGTTTTGGGGTTCTAATTAGAGGGAAGGAGATGGCAGTGAAAAAACACTTTAAAGGGGAGGTTCCCCTAAAAAGAAACTTTTAACATTGCATGTCTCTTCTTAATAACATGTAGAATCGGCTGGTAGTTTAAAAAAAAAACGTCCGTACATACCATTTTCGGCATGTAGTCTCACCGCCGCTTCCGGGTATGATGTTTGGGGACAGGCATCCGATCGACGCATACAGCGCGTCACGAGATGCCGAAAGAAGCCGAACGTTGGTGCGGCTCTATACGGCGCATGCGCACCAACGTTTGGCTTCTTTCGGCATCTCGTGACGCACTGTATGCGTCGATCGGATGCCTGTCGAACAAGTAGGCACCCCTACCCCGACCGCCAGACCCGGAAGCGACGGTGAGACTACATGCCGAAAATGGTATGTACGGAGGTTTTTTTTTTTTAAACTACCAGCCGATTCTACATGTTATTAAGAAGAGACATGCAATGTTAAAAGTTTCTTTTTAGGGGAACCTCCCCTTTAAGAACTGCTGTTTTACTTGTAATGCCAACGGCCACCACCAGATGGCGCCAGGTCACAGAAGAAATCTTGGGCCTTCACAAGGCTGCAAAGCCGCCCCCTCAATTACCAGCGGGCGCCAGGTCACAATTTCTTGTCGCAATTGCGACCGGGAGCCTGGATTTTGTCGAGCCCTGACTGAAAGTATAGAAGCGTTGGAGATCCCAGCCGATAAGGAGCAAGGAGAGGTCCGCTTTGTTCTTTAGTGTGGGTCTTTGAGGTACGCTTGCCAACGGACTGCATGGCAGGTGGACATACAGTTGCAATAAAAAGTATGTGAACCCTTTTGGAATGATATGGATTTCTGCACAAATTGGTCATAAAATGTGATCTGATCCTTATCTAAGCCACAACAATAGTCAATCACAGTCTGCTTAAACTAATAACACACAAATAATTAAATGTTACATTTTTTTTATTGAACACAGCATGTAAACATTCACAGTACATGTGTAAAAAGTATGTGAACCCTTGGATTTAATAACTGGTTCCTGTAGTTGCAGGTCAGACGTGCACAACTGTCAGGAGTAATTCTTGACCATTCCTCTTTTTTTAACCATGAATTGCAAGTTTATTGAGATGCACAGAGAATACATACATAAAGAAGGCAGTGGTTGAACATTAACAGAATGGTCCAAAAACTATATACTTGTACAATGTGTTGCTCAGCACATATACCCGTTTGCACCATTCCATGTGAACATGATAGCAGGGTCAAAGGTCACATATATACCCAGGGAATGACGGTACTTATAGTAACAAGGGGCAAATATTTTTTACTTCTCCATTTACACAACACTCCGCCCAGGACCTCCCCATGGTAGTTTAAATCAGTCTGTACATGTTTCCCCATCTTCTAGCCACCTGTCCCATACATTGAAAAATTTCTGAGGTTGTCCTCTGTGTATATAGATCATTTTCCTATAAGGAAGAGTGATGTTTACCTCTCTCTTCCATTCCTCTAGGGTCGGGGCCCTATCCCTCATCCATGTTTTAGCAATCAATTTCCTGGCCATAAACAGTGTTTCGGAAATAAAAATGATCTGGTATTTACCTCTACGTCTGGTAGTAGTCCGAGGAGACATAACCTAGGGTCCATGCCCACCGGGGACCCCATGTTGTCATGGAGAAATCGGGTCACCTGCAACCAGTAGGCCTGTATGTCCGGGCAGTGCCATATTAAGTGAAAGAAGGTGCTCTCGGTTGCTGCACATCTTGGGCAGATGGGGCTTCTTGTGGGTTGAAATTTCGCAATTCTCACAGGTGTGAGGTACTCCCGATGGACTATGTAGAGCTGTGTTAGCCTGTCCGACAGTTTAGGGGATGACGTCTTAACACCCTCCAGTATCTCTCCCCAGTCATTGTCGTCTATCTGTCCCAGGTCCTGTTCCCAGGCCCCTTTAGCCGTCTGTGTAATCTTACCAACCCTGTGCTGTCTGACAATGTAATACAAGTTGGAAGTAAGCTTGGCAGCGTCAGCACCGAAAATAACGTCTAGTACTTGTGGGCCTCTAAGGTCTACCGCAGTCATACCTATCTGGGATTTAAGCGCATATCTCATTTGTAGGTATCTATACAGGAATTGCGAGGGGAGGGAAAATTCCTCCCTAATATTTGCGAAGGGCTTGGGGCCAGAAGCGGTCAGTACCTGCGACAGAAACACTAAGCCGTATGTTGCCCAGAGCCCTGGGTTGGGCACTGTACTTAATTCAGGTAAATCTCCATTACACCACAACGGAGTGTGGGAGTGTAGGCAAGTTCTATCCTGCTTTTTGAGGGCCATATTTTCTGATGGTGTTGTAGCATGTCGGCGCTGAAACGCGAGGTTTTACATCCTCCGTGCCCTTTCCTAAAGATTGCCTGTGTAGGGGTATGTAGGTGACTACCCGGTTTGTTACACACTAATGATCTATACCTCTGTGCCTCTGATGTATTGAAGTAATAGACATGAGACAACTGTGACGCAACATAGTAGTCTTGCAAGTCTGGTAAGGAACATCCCCCCTCCTGTGTAGGATTCTTAAGGACGTGCCAGGCTATCTTATGCCTACCCGAGCCCCAGACAAAGGAATTCAAAATTGCTTCCATCTGCTTAAACACCTTTAATGGTATGTAGAGTGGAGCGTGCCATGTCAGGTACAACATTTTAGGCAATATGATCATTTTGACCAAGTTTATTCTACCCATAACCCCCAGGGGCAGCTTGGCCCACGCCTGGGTCCTAGCTTTAATAACGGCAAACAGGGGTTCTATATTTAGAGGGATGTAATCTCTAAGGTTTCTTGTAACCCTCACTCCTAGATATTTAATTTCTGTCACTCTCTGTAAAGGTAAGTCTGAAGACATCTCTGAAGGGGGGAAGTGGTCTAGCGGGAGTATGCGGGACTTATCCCAATTTATCTTAAGGCCCGAGTATTTGCCCATCTCCTCTATGATACTCAGTGCCGCCCGCAGCGACGGTCCTTGGTCTGCCAGATACAGTACTGTATCATCAGCATATAACCCTATTTTTTCCCAAACGTCCCCTTTTCTAAGGCCCACCACTTCCGAACTAGTCCTAATGGCTATGGCCAGGGGTTCCACTGCCAGTGCGTACAGTAGCGGTGACAAAGGGCACCCCTGTCTCGTGCCCCGTTCCAAGGCAAACTTCTCCGATAGCCACCCATTTACGAAGACCCTGGCTCTGGGGGTCTGATACATCAACTGCACCCACTTCACAAATTTTGGGCCAAACCCGAAAGACCTGAGGCATTCCCATAGATATGGCCATTCGACCGAGTCGAAGGCCTTGGCTGTGTCCAGGGCGACTACAACCCTCGTCCCCCCATTGTCGTGTTGGGCCTGGATGTTCATAAACAGCCGTCTGATATTCATGGCCGTATTTTTGCCGGGCATGAATTCAGTTTGATCTGTGTGAATCAGGGAGAGTATCACTGTGTTTAGTCTGGAGGCTAAAAATTTTGCGAGAATCTTAATATCGACCGACAATAAGGAAATAGGTCTGTAGGATTCCGGATACCGCGGGTCCTTGCCCGGCTTGGGAAGCACTATAATTTGGGCCTCTTGCATAGAGGAGGGGAGAACCCCTTCTTCAGACATGGAGCGGTATACAGCCAATAGTTTTGGAACCAGGGTCTCCGAGTAGGTAGCGTAGAACTCCAGGGGTAACCCGTCCAGGCCTGGCGCCTTGGATTTAGCTAGTTGTGATATGGCATTGGCAATATTTTCGGCAGTGATGGGAGCCTCGAGTAACTGCATTTGGTCTATCTTTAGCTGGGGGATCTGCAGGGTATGCAAGTACGACCGCACCTCCTGCGGAGTGTGTCTACTCTGGGAGCTATACAGCTCTCCATAGTATGTCATAAATCTTTCTGCCACCTGTGGAGGGTCCGTGATCAGGGAGCCATCTGCCTCCACCAGGGACACCACCACTGGCGGTCTATCTTCCAGATGTGCCAAATAGGCCAGCATCTTCCCCGCCTTTTCACCGTGCTCGTATATCCGTGTTTTACAAAAGAAGATGCGCTGTTTGGCGTTCTCCATATGTAACTGTGTAACCAGTCTAGTCTGGAGTTTCACTTTATTAAGGTTCTCTGTAGTGGGACGAGTGCTATAGTCCTCCTCTAGCTTTTGCAAGGTGCCCTCTGAATCACTGACCACTATCTTCGATGACTTCTTTAGCCTCCTAATTCTATTATCTAGAAGCTTACTCGCATGTAACTTAAACGCATCCCATTGGGAACTATACGAGGCCCGACCCTGACCCTCCGAGAAAAAAAATTGTAGCTCCCTTTCTATACTGTCATGGTCCTGTCAGCCAGAACGGGTTAAGTCTCCACACCTTCCTGGGGGCATCCCCCAGAAGGGACATCTGCACCCAGCATGGGGAGTGGTCAGACAGCGCGTGCGGCGCAAATCCG
Source organism: Rana kukunoris (assembly GCA_029574335.1). NCBI lineage: Eukaryota > Metazoa > Chordata > Amphibia > Anura > Ranidae > Rana > Rana kukunoris. The sequence goes on along the minus strand of CM056055.1, from coordinate 93,090,824 downwards.
GCCTCCCCCACTCTCGACATCAGTGTGGCTGACACCATTATATAGTCTATGCGAGACATAGTGTCGTGGCTAGTGGAGTGACAGGTGTATGCCCGTGTTGTCGGGTGCATTTGCCTCCATACGTCCGTCAGTGCAAACTCTCTCATCAGGCGGCCCAATCTAGTCAACCTAGGTCCCCCTGAGTCCCCTCCAGTCTGCGCCGGGCGGTCCATAAAGGGGTCCATGGTCATATTGAAGTCCCCGAGCCACACTGCGGGAACAGTTTGGTGTTTGGCCATAAAGGCCAGTCCTAGTGTGACTACTTCCGAGCTGTACGGGGGGGGGGGGGATGTAGCAAGCTATCAATAGCATAGGTGAACCGCCGATACGGGCATGTACAAAAAGGTACCTCCCCTGCTGGTCAGATTCCAAGGATAACAATTCAAATGAGGTGGCCTTCGTTATTAGGAGCGAAACCCCTCTGGAGAAGCTAGAGTGGGTGCTGTGGTACGCCCATCCTATCCATGGGCGCTTTAGTGCTAGTTGCAAGTGGCCCGTAGCATGAGTTTCAGTTAAGGCCATACTATTTGCCTTCAGGGATTTCAAATATGCCAGAGCCGCCGTGCGTTTGATTTTATTTCTCATTCCCCTGACATTCCATGTCAGAAATTTAATGGAAGTCATGGTATCACCCAAGGGAAACTATACATCCGGACCAGCAGGGTATCATATCCATCTAACATCGACCGTTGTTCCTTAGCCCTCCGCCCGCCATTACTGACATTGATATACAGTGTATTCCCCACCACATCTCTACAGCATCTAGAATTAAGCATTTGCAATCTTGAGTCACAACGGTGACCCTGTCTCAAACCACCCCCCCTCCCCCCTCCCAGCCCAGCACCTCCCCAACCTGGTGTGAGCATTGGATCCCCAAACAAAAGTCTTATTAAAGCGTGAGAAATATTAATAACCGAATCTTCCAGTATAAAAACTTGACTGGAGGTACATGTCTTAAGTTTCACATAACACTCATTTTCACGAACACAGACTGTCACTCGGGGGCGATTATTCACTGAACCGCGTGTGGGTTCAGAGCGGGAAGTAGTCAGTAACTTCATGTACAAAAAAGGGGGTCCCCAGATATTCAAAGGGGGACCTGCGTTACGCTCCTCTCGCCGTACAGCAGTTCTCAGTCTGTAGTTGGCCTGCACACCCCATAAAAAAAAAAAAAAGGGAAAAAGGAAGAGGGAGAAAAAGAAAAATTGCTTGCGGATCTCCCATCTATTACCAGCGGCGCCCATAGAAGGCAACTGAAATACACACCCCGCAGCAGCTCCCCTCCCCCCCTAAGGCTCCAAGTCTTTGCTGCCTTGCCCCCGCTCCATTCAGCTGAAGCGACAGTTACACAGGCTGGGGTCGAGGGGAGTACGGGGGGCAGCCGATGAAGGGATGTGCCCGTAGTCCAGGAGCGTGGAGACAACAAATATTAGCAGGAATAAAATAAAAATAGGGGGGGCGGCCAGCCGCACAAACTGGTAAGCTCAAGATGGAGAAACAAAGAGGGGGAATGTGAACAGAACAAGCAGCCCCGAACAGTACTCACAAGTTGACGTATCCGCCGGTTTCCTCATCTTCCCCTGCGATCAAGCCACTCCGCCGCCGCGGCTGGTGTATCAAAAAACTGTGTCCGGCCGTCTTCCTCCACCGTCGCATGATCTTGTCTCTGTCCCTAAAATTCAGGAACTTAGCAATGAATGTACGTGGGGGCGCTCCCTCCGGCGGGGGTTTTGATGGGATCCGGTGCGCCCTCTCCACCGCGAACATCACCGAGAATGCCTCTCTCCCGTACGTGTCAATAAGGAGCTTCTCCAGTAATTCTGCCGGTTCTCTCCCTTCGGCCTTCTCCGGTATACCGATGAAACGTAGCTTACAGCGGCGGAGCCTGTTCTCCATGTCGTCCTGGTGGGCGTGCAGGAGGTGTAGCTGGTGCTGCATATCTTCAGCGCCATGTTGCAGGGGGTGTAGTATGTCCTCCATGGCGCCAATGCGGGTCTCCGTTTCTTTTACTTCTCTCCCGGACTGTGGACAGGTCTTGTCTCAGGAGGGAAATGTCTATTTTCACCTCGTCGATCTTTGCTGACAGGTTGCTCTGTAACATAGCGATGGCTTCCAATACTTTTGCCGTGCCCTCCGCGTGGCTGTCCTCCTCCGGGTCTCCCTCGGCGCCATCTTTGGACTGGCCCTCGTCCCCTCCATGCCGGTATTTGGCCAGGTTATCCACCGCTGCAGACGACTTTTTTGGCGGCGACATCCTCTGCTCTGATCCCAGAGTCAGCAGGCAGGTTTGTGGGCACTTTTACACCCGGACTGTCTCACAGGCTGTATAACAGGATAAGCGGCGAGAGGAGCACTTACAACCCGCGTCCTACTCCATCGCCAGTCAGGCCACGCCCCTTGACCATTCCTCTTTACAGAACTGTTTCAGTTCAGCAATATGCTTGGGATGTCTGGTGTGAATTGCTTTCTTGGGGTCATGCCACAGCATTTCAGTCGGGGTGAGGTCAGGACTCTGACTGGGCCACTCCAGAAGGCGTATTTTCTTCTGTTTTAAGCCATTCTGTTGTTGATTTACGTCTATGCTTTGGTCATTGTCCTTTTGCAACACCCATCTACTGTTGAGCTTCAGCTGGTGGACAGATGGCCTTTAAAGAGGTGTTCCAGCCATAATTTATGTTTATTAAAAGTCAGCAGCTACAAAAAGTGTAGCTGCTGGCTTTTAATAAACATACACTTACCTGCTCCAGCGTTCCATCGACGCGCCGCCCGGGGCTCCGCTCCCCCTCCCTGGCCGGCGTCTTCATTCTAACTGTGGGCACCCGGCCGTGACAGCTTTCGGCTTCACGGCCGGGCACCCACTGCGCATGCGCGCGTGGCGCATCGCTATTCGATTGGACAGGCTATCGCCTAGGACCTGTCACGTGTCCTAGACGATAGCCTACAGGGAGGGGCTGCTGTAGGCGATTAAGCTTAATCGCCTAACCAGCCCCTCGGCGGAAGGAGGAAGTGGGACAGGAAGTCCCACTCCTCCTAAAGCCCCCACTCCCCCCCCCCCCAAAAAAAAAAAAAATTACATGCCAAATGTGGCATGTAAGGGGGTGAGGAGTGGGATAAGTGGAAGTTCCATTTTTGGGTGAAACTTTAAGTTCTCCTGCATAATGTCTTGATAAACTTGGAAATTCATTTTTCCTTCGATGATAGCAATCCGTCCAGGCCCTGACGCAGCAAAGCAGCCCCAAACCGTGATGCCCCCACCACCATACTTCACAGTAGGGATGAGGTTTTGATATTGGTGTGCTGTGCTTCTTTTTCTCCACACATAGTGTTGTGTTTCTTCCAAACAACTCAACTTTGGTTTCATCTGTTCACAGAATATTTTTCCAGTATTGCTGTGGAACATCCATGTGCTCTTGTGCAAACTGTAAACGTGCAGCAATGTTTTTTTTGGACAGCACTGGCTTCCTCTGTGGTATCCTCCCATGAAATCCATTCTTGTTTAGTGTTTTACATATCGTAGATTCGCTAACAGGGATGTTAGCATATGCCAGAGACTTTTGTAAGTCTTTAGCTAACACTCTAGGATTCTTCTTCACCTTATTGAGCAGTCTAAGCTGTGCTCTTGCAGTCATCTTTACAGGACAGCCACTCCCAGGGAGAGTAGCAGCAATGCTGAACTTTCTCCATTTATAGACAATTTGTCTTACTGTGGACTGATGAACAGCAAGGCTTTGGAGATACTTTTATAACCCTTTCCAGCTTTATGCAAGCCAACAATTCTTAATAGTAGGTCTTCTGAGAGTTCTTTTGTGCGAGGCATCATTCACATCAGGCAATGCTTCTTGTGAAAGCAACACCTCCCATCTCATCTCATTGGTTGGAGTGAGGTGTCAGCCTACAGGAGTCCAATTAGCTCTTGGAGATGTCATTAGTCTAGGGGTTCATATACTTTTTCTACCTGCACTGTGAATGTTTACATGGTGTGTTCAATAAAAACATGGTAACATTACATTTTGTGTGTGTTATTAGTTTAAGCAGACTGTGATTGTGTATTGTTGTGACTTAGATGAAGATCAGATCACATTTTATGACCAATTTGTGAGAAATCCATATAATTCCAAAAGGGTTCACATACTTTTTATTGCAACTGTATGTCTGGTCAAGCATGTGGTGCCCAAGTGGGTGATGTTTTGGTCACGTGAGATACGCTTGAGACATATGTTGCAAATAGCAGCGGTGCAATCTGATGCACTCGTCTCAAAAAAGGCCCAAATAAAGAAATTTTGGAATAACGCGGAGAGAAAGCAGCGCCCTGCACATGCGGAGCTCTGCGTTGTGATGCAGTCAGTATGCCTCCTCCTCCTCCTCCTCCTCCTCCTCCTCCTCCTCCTCCTCTCTCCTATCAGGCACCCACGTGGAGTCAGTGACCTCATCATCCCCTTCCTCCTCATCACTGTAGAAAACCTGGCAGAATGCTACAGCTGGGGGAACATGACTGCCAGATTGCTGTCCTTCTTGGGCACCCCCTCTCTCTGATCTCACGTCACTGCCTTCCTCTAGCTGTGTACCATCATCGGAGCCTTCAAAACGCTGCGCATCCCCCTGCAGCATGTACCCAACACTGTGGTCAAACAGTTCAGGGGACTCCTCAGGAGGACATGGTGGGGCTAGGGAAGGAGTGACTGAGTGAGGGAAGAGGTTGCGTTGCCAGCTGCTTTGCCAGGCAAAGTACCCTGAGCCTGGGTGAGAGAGGATGAGGAGGATGAGGACGGCTTGGTCATCCATTCTACCAAGTGTTCGGCACGTTTCGGCTCAACACAGCCATCTGCTGAAAAAAAGGACGAGCATGTCCCATGACCACGTGGAAATGAGGATGCACCATGTCCACGACCAGCAGAACTGTTGCCTCTAGACGCAGAGCCTGCTTCCCCTCTTTTATCAGCTTGTGACTCTCTGCCTCTCCTTGTTGTCCTTCCAGACATACTAATGGCCTGCAGGGAGATGTATTTGCACAAATACTGACAATACTTGCTGATCAGTCACTGCCTGTGGTATTAATATGACAACAACAGCAATTTGTATTCACGTGGGTTTAGGTGCACACTGTGCAGAGGACCCAGTACACCAAGTGAAAATATTTGCAGATCCCTGTCTTTAATTTCAATTGCTTTATCTTCTGCCACTCGCCATCACATACAGCTCCTCCTCCTGGCCAGAGAACTTTGATATACATCACACGTCCTGGGATTGGACAGTGATCGCCAATAAAAGTCCCCAGAGGAGGGGTTGAATGTGGCAGCGATTGCGGGGAACACACAATAATTGAAATTAAATTTGTGATGTTCCTCTGCGCTCTGATCATCTGGCCGGCAATTCCCCCTCCTCTCCGCAAATGGCTCATATACAACCCCGCCTGCTGTCGGTGATCGCCTCCCCCTGCTCCCAGGCAGCCCACCCTCACCAGCCCTCAAATTCCATTCGCAGCAGGCGTGTGGAATTTTTGGGGGCTCATATACTGTATACTATATTACTAAAAGTATTGGGGTGCCTGCCTTTACACGCTGTGATATTGGGGTGTTTAACTCAAGTGGTAAATGCATTTTTTAGCGAGTCCATAGCAGTCAGTTGTCAGGTTTGAGGGCATGGCAGCCCATTTTTATTAAAAGGAAACAAAATAAAAGTTCACACATAGGATTTCCCACACAGGGGTTCTTCTCCAGTAAGGTTTACGTAACCAAAAAATGCCCTCTCCTGGCCTCAACAGCCCACTGTCTCCCAGACTTCAGGACTTCCTTCAGCCCCCCTTGGACTTGCTAGTTACCTCAGGTCTACCAGCCTCCCAGTCTGTCAGGCACAAAGTCCCCCCACACCAGGGATGTAGTCTCACACAGACAGACAGCTCCCCACTCACACAGGACTGTCTTGAAGCAGCAGCCAGCTGCACACAAGTACTCACGCAAATGCTCGGTATTGGTCCCGATACCGGTACTAGTATCGGTATCGGGACAACCCTAGTATGTATGTATATGTGTGTGTGTGTGTGTGTGTGTGTGTGTGTGTGTGTATATATATATGTATATATATATATATATATATATATATATATATATATATATATATATTAGATTTTCTACATTTTGTCATGTTACAACCAAAAATAAACTATTAGTCGTGCACTAATCTGGCCCTTATGGAAGAATGACAAGAAGAAAAACATTGTTGAAAGAAAGCCATAAGAAGTACTTTTTGAGAGAAACTATGTGGGGGACACTGCAAACCTGTGGAAGAAGGTGCTTAGGTTAGATGAGATCAAAGTTTTACTTTTTGGGCTAAAAAAAAAAAACGCTATGTGAGGCGGAAAACTAACATTGCATCCCACCCTGAACACACCACATAGTGGCAGCATCATGTTGTGTGAATGCTTTTCTTCAGCTGGGACAGGGATGCTGGTCAGAGTTGATGGGAAGATGGATGGAGCCAAATACAGGTCAATCTTAAAATCTTACCTATTTGAGTCTACAAAAGGCTTATCCCTGGGGTGGAGGTTCATCTTTCAGCAGGACAACAACCCTAAACATACAGCCAGAGATACAATGGAATGGTTTAGATAAAAGCATATTCATGTATTAGAATGGCCCAGTCAAAGTCCAGACCTAAATTCAATTGAGAATCGGTGGCAAGACTTGAAAATTGCTGTTCACAGACGCTCTCCATCTAAGTTGGCAGAGCTTGAGCTATTTTGCAAAGAATGGGCAAAAATTTCACTCTCTAGATGTGCAATGCTGGTAAAGACATCCCCAATATGACTTGCAGCTGTAATTGCAGCAATAGACGGTTCTACAAAGTATTGACTCTGGGCTGATGAGTGTAAATGAAGAGTAGGAGAGTGTAGAGGTGGGTGGGGAGTCTTGTGACATCATGACTCTGAGCGGAGCTTCGGCAAAGACACCCATCCACTGATTCCAGAGTTTTGTGAGGCTTCTACTGTTGAAGGGGGTGACATTTGCAAGGTAGGGATACATGCAGGAGGCTTGCATGTATACAGTATAAACATTAATACTGTGCCATTAGTATATTATTATACTGGGTGAGTGGTGGTTGTAATATATAACTTTCTCACATAAATTCTGTTAATGCAGATAAATGTGAACTGTGGACAATTCTGAATGGTGAAGCAATTAAGCAACATGTACATTTATCAGCAAAATATATTTTTAGCATTTTATTTTGTATCAAATAAAGTCAGTTGATTTATATTATCAAAACTGTGTTGAGTGCCTTTAAAAGTCTGCATTTGGTTCTTGTTTTGAATTACTGTACACTCGGGAAGTGGTAACTCTACTTTATTATCCCACCTCCCTCTATGCCTGAAGAGGTGATTTATAATATGATCATTTATTACACAAAGGATCCATATAGCTACACTGGAAAGCAAATGCGTAGCTGTCAAGCTGTTACTCCATGTGGAGTGTTCAATACTGGCTCTAATACAGATCTGTGAAGTCACTGTCTTCTAAGTCTATCCAAATTACTGTATATCCTGTATTGAGTCCTGATAACGGGGGAGTGGTGTTGCCCCCAAATTGAGTTAGATGTTGTGAACTACTTCTTTTTTTTTTTTTTTTTTTACCAAGAAATAAAATGATCTTGGACTCTGAGTTTGGTTTGTGCTTCTTTTTGTCTTTCTATGGTTTAATCTGGAAAGTTGTTCACTTTAAGATCACCAGAATAAATATCCTCTTAGCAATGTGTGTGTGTTTGAGTTTTCCTTGATGCTTTATAGGGTTTTATTTGCCTTTATCAAAGATGATGTTATATATATATATATATATATATATATATATATATATAATCTCATATTATTTAGTTTTTTACTTGATGGACATATATATTTTTTCTAGCTGTAATTTAAAAAAAACTTACATTTTTCATTTCTTTCTTTACAGCTGGTGCTTTTTGCTTGACACGATGGTTATCTACAAGTTCTCATCCACTTTTCAGCTTTCCAAAAAGAAATTTGGGACAGCCCAGTCCTTTTACCCATCCACATCTCTTGAAAATCGGTACTCTCTTCATTCATTTAAGATGATTACCATCAGGCAGTTTTGTTTCTTTGTTTTGTATTTAACTGCTTACAGCATGTAAAGTGACGTAATTTTGCCCATTCAGTGTCTGTGTAAAGCCATACCCCTAACACACTGATAGTGATCTTCTTTGTGGTCCCTGTCAACTTTGCCATGTTGTTGGGAACAGAGCAACCAGACTTTAGTAAAATTGTTGTGAAGTGGGGATCAGATTGAAATAGATGCAGGGGTAGGTAAGATAATCAACAGATTAAGAAAAAAGTGTGTGGTGTGTGTACGGTAACAAAAGTGGGTAATTAAAGTACAGTATATGTGTGTGTGTGTGTGTGTGTGTGTGTGTATATATATATATATATATATATATATATATATATATATATTCTCATTTTTTGTAAATATTTTATTACAGTTGTGCTCATAAGTTAACATACCCTAGCAGAATTTATGATTTCTTGGTCATTTTTCAGAGAATATGAATGATAACACAAAATAGTTTTTCTCTTCCGTTCATTGACGGACACAGCAGCATTGACCTTAATTAATTAAAGGTAATATATCCTTCCTTCCAGGAGAGACTACGCAGAAAAACAGCACTTCAAGTTTTGAAACACTATTCTTCAGTACAGCTCCTCCCAGGGGGCATGGTCCCCTGGGTATAACCCACTCTCTGACTCGGCAGCTCCAGTTTTTTTTTCTTCTGCCTAGCGTCAGGAGTAGACATGGCCTTCTGGAGTCCATGTACTCCAGGGGTGGCCGGGGAACTACATGTCCCGGGGCACACATATGACCGGTCTCTATGGCTTTGTCACAGTGTGTCTGGCCGACAGCCATGCCGTTTAGCGGACGTTGGTTCTGTCCGGAATGCCTCCAGCCAGTGTCGCCGGATGGGTAAGTAGTGGCTACTTGCCCTGGCAAGGTGGTATGGCTGGTGCTTTCCTGGAGAGGTCGAATGAGGGTCCGCACTGCTTTCCTCTCTCCCTTCCTCTCCCTCCTTCCCCATGCTGGGTGGCGGCTGTAAGGGGGGCCCTCCTGGGGTTTCTGTCACTACAGGGGCCTGTGTGCTTTGAGGTGCTGTTGTTTTTTGTTGGGGGAGTTGCTGTATGTGCTAGCTGTGTCTTTCTGCTGTGTCACTGGGTTTTAAACATGTGGCCCGCATGCTGTTTTTTCCTGCATACGGCAGCCATCTTGGAAAAGTCTTGGCCTCTAGTACCTGAAATAGCGCAGCAAAAGCCTGCGAATCACTTCCTGAGGTACAGAGCAGACAACACTTCTCAGCGCTTCAGCTAACACTACAGCCTTGTAGGGTGGTGAGTTCCCTAGGGGTCCCCTGCTCTCTGTTCTGCAGCCGGGAGGGTGACCGGTGGGTGTCTGCCTTGCAGTACTAAGGAGGCATAAGCGGTGGGTCAACATGGAGTCTGAACGAGAGGCTTCTACCCCAACCATGCCTGAGTTAACCCTTAGTGCCCCTGCCGCCTCTGTAGAGGCGATGACGGCAGTCCTTGAGGCGTTTATCGACAGGGTTGAAGCGGCAAGTGGCCAGATGGGGGGGTAAAAAGCGCCCCCTCCCTGAGCCGGCTTCTGGGAATGGCTCTGACACGGAACCAGACCCTGCTACTGCATCTGGCTCTGTCATGTCAGATGATGCAGGCTTAGCCCACACGGACAGTGAGGATGACTCTGCTTCAGGGTCAGCGCATGATAAGGCGTTTATTGGAGCTCTTATCACTGCGGTGCGGGATACTCAAAAACTTGAAGATTTGGCGGAGGCATCGGATGTGCCGGTCCCTTTTGGGTTCCGCAAACCACCCCGCGCCGCAAAAGTGTTTCCTTGTGTTCCATATCTGGACAAACTGTTGTACAAGGAATGGGATAGCCGCAGAAAGTTTTTGCTGCGCTAAAATACTTTGCGGTCCGTTATACCTTTTTTGAGGAGGACTTTTAAAAAAAAGTGTGTTTCTCCTCCGTCAGTGGACCCCCTGTGTCCAGACTGAGCAAAGCCACCACGTTGCCTGTGGAAGGGGCTCCCGCCTTTACGGACCACGCAGATAGGAGAGCTGAGGCTGTGGTTCACAATAGTGGGTTCGGCAGTGAGACTGGTTTTGGTCAAGGCAAAGGTCTTGCTGGAGGCGCAGAATGCTTCTGAGACCTGTATGGACCTGGCTGACCAGTTGGTACAAGGCCTAAAGTTTGTCTGTGAGTCAGCCCTGGATACGCTCCCCTTGCTTTCTAAGGAATGGGATAGCCGCAGAAAGTTTTTGCTGCGCTAAAATACTTTGCGGTCCGTTATACCTTTTTTGAGGAGGACTTTTAAAAAAAAGTGTGTTTCTCCTCCGTCAGTGAACCCCCTGTGTCCAGACTGAGCAAAGCCACCACGTTGCCTGTGGAAGGGGCTCCCGCCTTTACGGACCACGCAGATAGGAGAGCTGAGGCTGTGGTTCACAATAGTGGGTTCGGCAGTGAGACTGGTTTTGGTTTTGGTCAAGGCAAAGGTCTTGCTGGAGGCGCAGAATGCTTCTGAGACCTGTATGGACCTGGCTGACCAGTTGGTACAAGGCCTAAAGTTTGTCTGTGAGCCAGCCCTGGATACGCTCCCCTTGCTTTCTAGGGCCTCCGCCTACGCGGTGGTACTACGCCACCTTGTGTGGCTGAAGTGTTGGTCTGCGGACCAGCCCTTAAAAAAAGGCTTTGGTGGATTTACCCTTTAAGGGTGAACGACTTTTTGGGGCGTCCCTGGATGACATCATAAAGGATGCCACAGGTGGTGAGAGCACACTGCTTCCACAATCTGGGAAGGGTAAGGAACCTCGCCGTAAGCAAGGTCCCTCCTTTACTACCCCCAAGCGTTTTTTTTCTCGCCTGCCAAGAGCGGCAGAAATAAGTTTTCAAGGTGCTAAGGCACCCGCGAGGTCTCTTCTTTCCCACCGTTGGGTTTGCGAGGTAGTTTCCGCAGGATACAAGATAGTTTCTCTCTTGTCCACCAAACCAATTTTTATTTTCTTCCAACCCCCAGCTTCCTCCGGATCACTGAAAGGATCTGTCAGCGGCTGTCCAGGATCTACTGGCCAGGGGAGTGATTGTGCCGGTTCCCTCGATGGAACGGTTTCAGGGGTTTTACTCCAATCTGTTTGTAGTCCCCAAGAAGGAAGGGGTCCGTCCAATCCTGGACCTCAAGGCCCTCAATTGTTTTGTCAAAGTGCAAAAATTCAGGATGGAGTCGATTCGCTCTGTAGTGGCAGCGCTCCATCAGGGGAACTTTATGGCGTCCTTGGACATCATGAACGTGTACCTGCATGTTCCTATATGCACAAAGCACCAGAGATTTCTGCGCTTTGCGATCAGAGAGGACCACTTTCAATTTGTGGCCCTCCCGTTTGGCCTGGCTTTGGCACCAAGGGTCTTCACCAAGGTGCTCGCTCTGATTCTAGCCCTGCTGAGGCAGCGTGGGATCGCTATCGTAGGATACCTGGACGACCTTCTCCTGAGAGCTTCCTCAAGCTCAGAGTTATGCCGCGTACACACGGTCGTTTTTTGCGATGAAAAAAAACGTTGTTTTTTAAAACGTCATTTAAATTCCAACATGCTTGAATTTTTTGTGTCGTTTTTCAAAACGTCGTTTTTTTGTTTCACAAAAAGTCACCGTGTGTAGCAAAAACGTCGTTTAAAACAACGTTTTTCAACCCGCGCATGCCCAGAAGCTAGTTATGAAGCGAGCTTCAATGGAAAATAGTGGTGAACGTAACCTCGCTTTTTGTAAAAAAAACTATGGTGTCTATGCAACATCGTCTTTGAAAAGTGACGTTTCAAAAACATCGTTTTTTACTTCACAGAAAACGTTGTTTTTTTTCATCACAAAAAATGATCGTGTGTACGCGGCATTAGAAGAGGATGTTTCCATCACCTGTCAGACCCTCCGAGAATTCGGCTGGCTTCTGAATATCCAGAAGTCAGTGTTGGTACCGTCTCAGCGACTGAATACCTGGGGTTAGTCCTGGATTCCTTGGAGGCGAGAGTTTTTCTCCCAACGGAAAAACTTCAGACACTACAGTCTGCGGTGCAACGGTTGACGACCCAGAAGTGGTCATCGATTCGATCTGCATGAGGGTTCTGGGTCTGATGGTGGCCTCTTTCGAGGCAGTCCCGTATGCCCAATTCCACACCCGTGTGCTACAGAAGGAGATTCTGTCACGTTGGGACAAGCTTCCTTCGTCTCTGGATTACCAGATTCGGGTGAGTCGACTGGTCAAGTCCTCCCTGGTGTGGTGGCTAACGTCTTCGGTGCTTCAGGCCAGGAAGTCGTTTCTGCCGTGCCATTGGACAGTGGTTACGACGGATGCCAGCCTCTCCGGCTGGGGGGTGTCTAGGGTACCCAGTCAGCCCAGGGGTGTTGGACTCAGGAGGAGTCCTGCCTTCCAATCAATGTGCTGGAGCTCCGAGCAATCAAGTTGTGCCTCACCAAGTGGTCCCTGGGTCTACAGGACCGACCGGTCAGGATCCAGTCCGACAACACCACGGCCGTGGCGTACGTCAATCATCAGGGAGACACACGGAGCTCGGCTGCAGCGACGGAAGTCACGCACATCCTTTGGTGGGCCGAAAGGTTCGTTCTGGCTCTGTCGGCTGTGTACATTTGGAGGGTACAGAATTGGCAAGCCGAATACCTAAGTCGCCAAACACTAGATCAAGAAGAGTGGTCACTACACCCGGAGGTGTTTCAGAGTCTGTGCCGAAAATGGGGCACTCCAGATGTGGGCCTTCTGTTGTCCCGTCTCAATCGGAATGTGTCACGGTTCGTGGCCAGGTCAAGAGACCCGTGGGCAGACGTGTCAGACGCGTTGGTGGCACCATGGGGTCACTATCGCCTAATCTACGCCTTCCCTCCTCTGAAGCTTCTTCCTCGCCTGCTGCGCAGAGTGGAAGCCGAGGGAATTCCAACGATCCTGATCGCCCCAGGATTGGCCAAGTCGTTCCTGGAACGCGGACCTGGTGCGTCTAGTGGAAGATGTATCTTGGCGTCTACCCCTGAGCGAAGATCTTCTGTCGCAGGGTCCGATCTTTTCACCCTGCTTTACAGTCGCTGCCTTTAACGGCGTGGCTGTTGAGAGCCAGGTGCTGAAGGACCGTGGCCTGTCAGGCTCGGTGATCTCTACCATGCTACGAGCACGGAAGTCTACTTCACCAAAAATTTACCATCGTACGTGGAAGGCCTACATCTCTATGTGTGAAGAGATGAAAAGGCACCCCCGTACATACGTGATGTCTCGGATTCTGCTGTTTTTACTTTGGGGAGTGCATCAGGCTCTCGCCTTAAGTACGGTTAAGAGTCAGATTTCGGCTCTAGCTGTTTACTTTCAGCGACCCTTGATGGCACACTCCCTGGTGCATACGTTTGTGCAGGGGGTCCGGCATGTGGCCCCTCCTGTGCGTCCTCCACTGCCTCCATGGGACCTTAACTTAGTCCTCTCGGTACTTCAAGATGCTCCCTTTGAGGACATTCGAAAGATCCCTTTGTTGACTCTGTCCCAGAAGGTGATTTTTCTTGTATCAATTACCTCAGTCAGACGGGTGTCTGAACTGGCGGCCTTGTCCTGCAAGGCTCCCTACTTGGTCATCCACAAGGATAAGGTGGCACTGCGGCCGCAGCCGTCATTTCACCCAAAGGTTGTTTCTGCTTTTCACATTAATGAGGACATTGTTACCATCCCTATGTCCTCAGCCAAAAAAACGAAGGAGGCCACTTTACATTCCTTGGACGTAGTTCGGGCCCTACGGGTATACTTATCTGCTATGGCTCCGTTCCAGAAGTCGGACTCACTGTTCGTGTCTGTGACTGGTCCTAAAAAGGGTCTGGCGGTCTCATCGGCCACCATTTCTAGGAGGATCAGACAGGTCGTGCTTCAGGCCTATGCCCTAAAGGGGCGGGCGCCTCCCTTTCTGGTTATGGCGCATTCGACCAGGGCGATTGGTGCCTCTTGGGGTTTCCATCATCAAGCGTCTGTTTTACAGGTGTGTAAGGCAGCAACCTGGTGGTCAATCCACACCATTTCAAAATTTTACAAGGTGGATGTGAGTGCATCTTCGGATGCCTCTTTCGGCCGCAAGGTGTTACAGGCGGCAGTTTAAAGTTGAAGCTCCTCCGTTGAGAAACTTTTTTGTTTGGGGTGAAGCTTGGTTTGCTGTGTGTTTTCCCACCCCTCAAAATTTTTGGACCCTGCTTGGGAACGTCCCTAAGTTCAATGCTGCTGTGTCCGTCCATGAACGGAAGAGAAAATAGGATTTTTGTACTCGCCCTAAAATCCATTTCTCTGAGTTCATGGACGGAAACAGCACCCACCCCTCCTTTTGTTTGGACTGCTTGTTACGAACTGAAGCTGCTGAGTCAGAGAGTGGGTTATACCTGGGGGACCACGCCCCCTGTAAGGAGCTGTACTGAAGAAAGTGTTTTAACACTTGAAGTGCTGTTTTTCTGCCTAGTCTCTCGTGGAAGGAAGGATATAATACCCTAAGGTCAATGTTGCTGTGTCCGTCTATGAACTCAGAGAAATGGATTTTACGATGAGTGCAAAAATTCTATTTTTTCACTCATGGGGTTGGTGTTTGGCTGAAGCCATTTATTATCAATCAACTGTGTTTACTCTTTTTAAATCATAATGGCAACCGAAACTACCCAAATGACCCTGATCAAACGATTTTGGCCTCATAACATATACACAAGTTGACAGAAAGGGGTTTGCATAGCTATTAAAGGTAACCATCCTCACCTGTGATCTGTTTGCTTGTAATTAGTGTATGTGTATAAAAGGTCAATGAGTTTCCGGACTCCTGACAGACCCTTGTATCTTTCATCCAGTGCTGCACTGATCTTTCTGGATTCTGAGGGAAAAGGTAGTTGAACTGTATAAAACATGAAAGGGATATAAAACGATATCCAAGGAATTGAGAATGCCAATCAGCAGTGTTCAAACTCTAGTCAAGAAGTGGAAAATTAGAGGTTCTTTTGAAACCACGGTCAGGTAGACTAACTAGGTTTTAAACTACAAATGACAGGAACATTTTTGGGATGCAAAGAAAAACCCACAAATAACTTCAGGGGAAATACAGGACTCTCTGAAAACATGTGGTGTGGCTGTTTCAAGATGCACAATAAGGAAGCACTTGAAGAAAAATGGGCTGCATGGTCGAGTTGCCAGAAGAAAGCCATTACTATACAAATAACACAAAGTATCCCACTTACAATACGCCAAACAGCACAGAGGCAAGCCTCAAACCTTCTGGCACAAAGTCATTTGGAGTGATGAGACCATAATTGAGCTTTTTGGCCACAACCATAAATGCTACATTTGAAGAGGAGTCAAAAAGTCCTATGATGAAAGGTACACTATTCTTACTGTGGCACGCAGAGGTTGATCGCTGATGTTTTAGGGATGTGCGTGCTACAAAAGCACAGGAAATTTGGTCAAAATTGATGGCAAGTTGAATGCAGTATGTTATCAAAAAATACTGGAGGAACATTTGCATTCATTAGCCAGGAAGCCGCGTATGGGACGTACTTGGACATTCCAACATGACAATGATCCAAAACACAAGGCCAAGTCAACCTGTCATTGGCTACAGCTAGGGTTGTCCCGATACCGAGCATTTGTGCGAGTACTTGTACTCGTGCACATGCTCCCGATGCCAGATCCGATACTTCAGATGAGAGAAGTCAGCGTACAGCGGAGCGGAGTGCGCGGCGGGGATCAGAGTGGAGAGAGGCGGAGTAAGCGGCAGGGATGACAGTGGAGAGAGGTGGAGTGCGTGGCAGGGATGACAGTGGAGAGAGGCGGAGTGCACGGCGATATCAGAGCGGAGAACAGAGCATTCTTCAGGCGGGCAAGTAAAGTGACATGCCAAGCGTGTCTTCTGTTTGTTTTTTTTGCCTGCGTGTCCCTTTCTGGGGAAGGAAACACGTTTCTCTGCTTAGGGTGCCATTTGGGTTTGAGCACTGGACACAGGACAGCTCCGAATTTTTGAATAGATAAAGCAAAGTATGTCCCGCTGTGTAAATCCCATCACCCTGGCAGGTATTTTGCTGGATGTGACGCAATCTCCTGCCTGTTTCAATGCTGGGGAGGGAGTTTTGAGAAGCATTGCACTAAGAATAGCTCAGGGGGAGGGGATACCTGCCTTTCTTTGGTGAATAAAAACTAACTCTTCAGAAGTGCAGGACATTCTTCCCACTGACCAGCAATGTAAGGGGCATTCTTTCAACTGATCTCCAATGTAAGGGGCATTCTTCCCACTGATCACCAATGTAAGGGGCATTCTTCCCACTGATCGCCAATGTAAGGGGCATTCTTCCCACTGATCGCCAATGTAAGGGGCATTCTTCCCACTGATCGCCAATGTAAGGGGCATTCTTCCCACTGATCGCCATTGTAAGGGGCATTCTTCAAAAAAGTATCGGTATTCGGTATCGGCGAGTACATGAAAAAAAGTATCGGTACTTGTACTCGGTCTTAAAAAAGTGGTATCGGGGCAACCCTAGCTACAGCAGAATAAAGTGAAGGTTCTGGAGTGGCCCTCTCAGTCTCCTGACCTCAATATCATTTAGCCACTCTGGGGAGATCTCAAAGATGCAGTTCATACAAGACAGCCCAAGAATTTACAGGAACTGTAGGCTTTTTGCCAAGAGGAATAAGTAGCTTTACCATCTGAGAAGATAAAGAGCCTCATCCACAAATACCACAAAAGACTTCAAGCTGTCATTGATGTTAAAGGGGGCAATACATGGTGTAAAGAGCTTTTCAACAGGGTAATTTGGGTAGTTTCTGTTGTGATTATGATTTAAAAAGAGTAAACATAGTTGATTCATAATAAATGGCTTTAGCCAAACACTAACCATGAGTGAAAGAAAAGTTTTTGTGTTATCATTCATAGTCTATGATAAATGGCCAAGAAATCATAAATTCTGCCAGGGTATGGAAACTAGGAGCATAATAAATCTAATATATATATACAGTGTATATATATATATATATATATATATATATATATATATACACACTATATTACCAAAAGTATTGTGACGCCTGCCTTTACACGCACTTGACCTTTAATGGCATCATCCTAGTTTTTGTCCATAGGGGTTCAATATTGAGTTTGCCCACCCTTTGCAGCTATAACAGCTTCAACTCTTCTGGAAAGGCTGTCCACAAGGTTTAGGAGTGTGTCTATGGGAATGTTTGACCATTCTTTCAGAAGCGCATTTGTGAGAGTTTGCCAGCAGGGGATGGGGGTGGCATATGAGTAGAGGAGGGATGAGCCATAGGAGAGCTGGAGAGCAGAGATAAATGGAGACTGTAAAGATTCATGTGTATTCATCGAGAGAGGAGAAATGTGCAGGTAAGCATTGGTGCGAGTGTTTGTGTGCCTTTTTGTGTAAATCCAGAAAGTGAAAAGCCAGCAGCTTCAGCTGCCCACAGTTAAAATGGCTGCAGCCAGACTTGGTAGAGGGAGATTTCTAAAGCATATTTGGCAAGTACAGAATCACAGTATATATAAAATATGCAAAGTGGTTGGAGGGAAGCTTCAGAATGGATAATATGTTTTTATTACAAATTATGTGAGCAGACTGCAGTTCCTCCTTTAACCACTTAAGGACCAACTCCTGCACATATACGTCGGCAGAATGGCACGTACCTGTACGTCCTCTTTAAGTGCCCAGCCGTGGGTCGCGGGGCATGCGCCCGTTACCCGGTCCGAAGCTCCGTGACCACGGCCCCGGGACCCGCGGACCCCATCGCCGCTGGAGTCCCGCAATCGGTCCCCAGAGCTGAAGAACGAGGAGAGCTGTGTGTAAACACAGCTTCCCCATTCTTCACTGTGGCGCTGTCCTTGATCGTGTGTTCCCTAATATAGGGAAACACAATCAATGATGTCACACGTCAAGCCCCGCCCCCCTACAGTTAGAAACATATATGAGGTCTCACATAACCACTTTAGCGCCCCCTAGTGGTTAACTCCCAAACTGCAATTGTCATTTTCACAGTAAACAATGCATTTATATAGCATTTTTTGCTGTGAAAATGACAGTTGTCCCAAAAATGTGTCAAAATTGTCCGATGTGTCCGCCATAATGTTGCGTTAATGAAAAAAAATGCTGATCGTCGCCATTAGTAGTAAAAAAAAAATGATTAATAAAAATGCAATAAAACTATCCCTATTTTGTAAACACTATAAATTTTGCGCAAACCAATCGATAAACGCTTATTGCGATTTTTTATTTTTTTTTGCCAAAAATAGGTAGAAGAATATGTATCGGCCTAAACTGAGGAAAAAAAATATTTTTAAATATTTTTGGGGGATATTTATTATAGCAAAAAAAAAAAAAAAAAAATTGTCGCTCTGTTTTTGTTTATAGCACAAAAAATAAAAAGTGCAGAGGTGATTAAATACCACCAAAAGAAAGCTCTATTTGTGGGAACGCCAATTTTGTTTGGGAGCCGCGTTGCACGACCGCGCAATTGTCAGTTAAAGCGATGCAGTGCCGGAAGCTAAAATTTTGTCTGGGAAGGGGGTGTAGGCAGGGCTGTATTTTGGCCTAGGCCGACAAGGCCGAGGCCTAGGGCGGCACTTTGCGGGGGCGGTCCCCCCTGCACAAAAACACCCCCCCACCTGTCCTCCCGAGTCCCGGCTCATGCGGCCTCCTCCCGGCTAACATACAGCCTCTGAGGTGCCTGACCAGTGCAGAGTTATCTGCAGCCTTGCGGTGTGCCGGGGTCTGGGAGCTTGGATGTGTCTTCTTCAGACATCCCGCCCACTGCTTCACCATGCAGCGTGACATCCAGCCCAGACTCAGGTAGGAGGATACCGTTGTAAGGGGAGAGTGGGGAGCCCGAGTGTGTAGGAGGGGGTGGAAGGCCGTGCAGTCTTTTTTTTTTTTTTTAAACAATTTTATTGAGTGTATAAGTAAGACAGTTACACACAATAAGTCGTGTAAGGTTAGGGTGTTTAGGTGTGTCTTGATCACTCTCAGGGCTCTGTACGTTAAGCCTGAGGAGCCATTAGAAGTGTCAAGCGATGGCGTTAGGGGCACATTAAAATCGCCCCCTAGCACTAGCGCACCGACCTGGAAGGCTGCGAGTTGAAAGAGTACCTCTCTAAAAAAGGCCACTTGTTTCATATTAGGAGCGTATATGTTGGCTATTGTGTATGGTGCGTTGTTCAGCGTACCCTTCAGAAAGAGGTATCTGCCCTGAGGATCCTTTTATACGTCGGTTACTTGGAAGGGTCAATTTCTGGAGATCAGGACAGACACCCCTTTGGATTTAGCCGAGTCATTTGGCGCATGAAAAACTGACGGGAAATTGCGATCGAACAGCTTAGGAACACTGTCTGTCCTAAAATGGGTTTCCTGGATTAGCACCACGTGTGGCTTATCTTTCCAGAGCGAGTATAGCAGTCTAGAACGCTTTTCAGGCGTGTTCAAACCACGTGCATTAAGGGAGTATAGCTTGAGGTGTAGGGGGGAAGTCTTATCCCCATCGTTGGGGTATCTTGTGGAGGTGGAGGATTGCATCTTGGGATAGAGTGGACAGGGGGGAGCGGGGGGGACGAGGGACCGACCACACCCTAGTAAGGGTGGGGGGAAGCTATCTGCTACTAGGGTCAGGTAGCGTTCTCAGGCAGTAGTAAGAGTAACCGATTAGGCGAGAGGGCCTATTACAATCGCCTAGATTGGCAAAGGTCAATCGGTAATGTACAAGGTGGAACGGGTCTCCACCCCGCCTAAGGGGCTGCGGAGCACCGGTCCACCACTGTGCGGGGGTTGACCGAGGACAGAGCAGGAATTCAGGACTAGTGTACCTGCACAGGTTTTGTAGTCGAGTGTGATACACCAAAATTAAGCAATACAAATCTATAGGGGACCACCCCAGGGCAAGTATCATAGGGCTGAACTTAGAGAGTGGAATTCCCACCCCCATGGAGTGTAAAACTTTTTAGGGCACAAAGATATTCGGAGTGGCAGGGGAAGCAGTGTGTTTACGAATATCTGGGTATCCGCTCATGGCTCACTGGAGTGTGAGTGGCAAGTCTCCCCTCCCCCACCGGACCCCGGGGTCCAACAACTCAGAGCACTCCTAAAATCAGGGTGATCTAACTGCTGTCTGGACTCTATGGGGGGTTTCTCAGGCCCGTGAAGACTAACACCACACTCACAATCGGGAAAAGTTCAACAATTAGTGATAATCTTAAACCTCTTAAACAATGGAACAATATGAACTATGTAGGAGTCACTCAGCTGCTGGTACCCGAAGGTAGCCGATTGGGACCCAGCAACAAGCTCCGGTGACCAGGAGAAAACAATATCTTAGTAGCAAAACACATACCCTGAACGGAATGCTGGGCACAGTGAGTTCTAAAGTTATAAAGATAGTTGCTGACGGTCTTTACGTCCATAGACAGGCGCGTATGCAGGGGAGTAGCGTCCCGGATGGAGCATAGTTCAGGACGCTTCGTGCCTGCGCAGATCAAAGTGACCGTTATGGTTCCCGTGTATGGTTCCCCTCATTAAAGCATTGCTTTCGGACATCCCATTTAGTAATGAATATGCCGCTCTGTGTCCCGTGATGTACGAGAAAGAAAAAGGGATTTTTAAATACAGCTTACCTGTAAAATCCTTTTCTTTATCGTACATCACGGGACACAGAGCGCATAGCCATTACATATGGGTTATATGGGTACCTTCAGGTGTGGACACTGGTGTAATCAACTTCACAGGAAGTTCCTCCCTATATAACCCCCTCCCACTGAGAGTGCTTCAGTTTTTTCGCCAGTGTCTTAGGTGTTGGTCACGTCTAGCTGTCCCTCGGAGGTCTCGGGACCCAGGATAGCTAGCCGGATCCGTCCGAAGTGCTTCAAAGCCAAGGTGTACGGTACCCGGGCCCTGCTGGAGTGGGGTTTTGCCTATAATGCCTCTCCTTGGAGGGCTGGATTCTGGGCTCCAGTGCCTTGGTCTCTTCAGGACTAAACGCTACTGATGCCAGGATGCTATATAGGTCCAGGGGTGTGGGTTCCTTAAACACAGGACCCCGGTCCCTGAAGGTCCGAGACAATACCCACGGAGATGGGGGAAGATTGGGCCTCTTGCAGTTTGCAATACCCTGCGGCGTGGAGCAGGTAAGAGGGAACCTGCGGGACTTGGTTCGACAGTAGGTATCCCCCTGGGGGTTCTGGGTTGGCTAACAGTATGCTTGTGCATCAGCCACTATCTCCACTATGTCTGTGTGGGCAGGATGGGATACTAATGTTTACCCAGATAACATGTAGATATATGTATACTTATGTAAGATATATATTTGCTACTCACCCCAGGTCTGCCTGTTAGCATTGATACTGCAACCCCACATGTTTTAAAGAGGAAATTGCTGGTGAAAACTCCTGTTTCTTACGAAGCCCATGGGGACAGCTTCCTCTCTGTGTGTGCACTACAATAAGATTAGTGCTTACCTGGTGTCTGTTGGTGCTGCCTGGCGCTGGTCCATGTTTCCTCTGCTCTGCTTCCTCCATGTGGTTTTCAGCGTGGGGGGTGCGCGCGCGTGCCCGCCGCCTTTTATAGCGTCGGCGTGCGTCGGGGGGGCGGGCCAGCAGCGTCAGGGTCTGTTTAAAGGAAAAACTTTTTCTCTGGCTGGTCTTTCCCTCCTGGAGGCAGAGGAAGAAAGGATACAGAGCGTGCAGCTGGGTCTTTTGGCCACACAGGGACACCTAGTGGCGGTTTTGTGGATCTTCAGGTCTAGGACTTAGGTCCATTATTGACCAAAAAAAAAAAAAAAGGAAGTTTTTTGCTTAAAGGGACTCAGCCTTAGATCCAGCAGTATCTGAGTCTACCTTGGACTCCGGCTAACGGGCATTGGTGTGTCAATACTCACAGGTTTCCTCAGCATTGCCACCTCCCAGGCGGGTAAAAAAAAAAAAAGATTTTTTTTTGAAAAAAAAAAAAAGAAATTTAGTTTTTTTCATTTTCCTCATACCTGTCCTCATATTGGTTACTCCTAGCTGCAACAGTCAGGTGTTGGCTATAGGGGTGACTCAAGGTTGTACAATGGCTCCAAAGGGATCTGGACCAGCCAAGGCTGCTAATGGTGCCAAGAAGCAAAAGGGGTCTCCATCGGGGTCAGAGGATTTGGGCCAGGCTTCAACGGCCCCACCCTCGCCAGTTAGAACACCGAGTGGCATAGTACAAGAGCCATTGGGGGTGCTGGGGGCAGAGGCGGCCCCCGATCCACCCATTCCCGTTTACGTGACGGAAGAAATGCTAGCAGCCACCATGAGTGGGCTAGAGAAAAAGTTAACTGCGTTGTTTGCCCATCCTTGGCCAAGTAGCAAGCGGGCTAGATCCCCCTCACCCAGTGTGGGGTTTTCAGATGCGGAGGTCTCCTCTTCAGAGGAACGGGACCCACAAGGGGATCAGGCAGACCCAAGTCCCGACGGTTCAGACAGGGAAGATTCCACTATAGATGAATATTTCTCGGCCTCTCAAGCGGAGAGCCTGTGGATCCAGTCTTTGACAGATATGGTTCGCACTGCCTTTAAACTTCCAGTGCCAGAACTAGTAGCCCCGGAGGTTTCCTCATTGGGTTCTTTAAAGGCTCCATTAACTTGTGCGTCTTTTCCAATGCACCCCCTTCTGCGGAACGTGATTTACCAGGATTGGGCTCGACCTGATAGAATCTTTGTCCCTCCTAAAAGATTCTCCATTCTCTATCCTATGGAAGAGGAATATTTAAAGAAATGGGCACTCCCCACAGTGGACGCGGCCATTTCCTGCGTGAATAAATCCCTGACCTGTCCGGTTGAAAATGTCCAGATGTTCAAGGATCCGGTCGACAAGAAATTCGAGACCCTACTGAAAGCCGCTTTCACCTCAGTAGGTGCCATGGTTCAGCCAGCAGTAGCAGCCATTGGTGTTTGTCAGGCCTTGAAAGATCAGGCAAAACATATATTAAAGGACATGCCGGCTCAGCGTACTCATGAATTAGCAGAATTCCCTAGGGCTCTCTGCTTTGCAGTAGATGCTATTAAGGACTCCATCCAACAGGCATCCCGTTCATCTCTACTGATGGTTCACATGCGTCGTCTTTTGTGGCTAAAGAACTGGTCAGCAGAGGCACCCTGCAAAAAGCTTTTAGCAGGATTTCCCTTTCATGGGGGAAGACTATTCGGGGAAGACCTAGATAAATATATCCACACCATATCAAGTGGAAAAAGTACTTCCTTACCGGTCAAGAAAAGACCGCGTGGGCCCACGTTTAAACGACAGGCCATTGTAGGCTCGGCCCCTTCGACTTCTCGTCAGTATCGACGGCCTCCCGGGCGTCCAGCGGTTAATAGCCGCCCACAGGGTCAAGCCGCGGCAAACAAGAGACCCTGGTCTCGCAAACCGGCTAAACCAGTCGTCAAATCAGATTCATGAAGGGGCGCCCCCACTCTCTCGGGTGGGGGGAAGACTTCGGTTTTTCTCCGAAGTCTGGAAGGCCAGAATTCCCGACTCTTGGGTTATCCCCCCTCCTCATTTTCAGGGGTCAAGTCTTCCAAGCGACCCATTAAAAAGGGCCTCTCTCGTAAAGGCGTTGGATCGCCTATTGCTCCAAGGAGTAATTGTAGAAGTACCAACCCAAGAATGGGGTCGGGGATTCTACTCCAACCTTTTTGTTATACCAAAACCCAATGGCGACGTCAGGCCTATATTAGACCTCAAACGCCTAAATCGCTTTCTAAAGATTCAGACCTTTCGTATGGACTCCATACGTTCAGTGACAGCCAGCCTGCATCAGGGCGACTTTCTAGCATCTATAGACATAAAGGATGCATATCTGCATGTGCCGATTTACCCAGCACATCACAAGTTTCTTCGTTTTATGATAAATCAAAGTCATTACCAGTTCGTAGCCCTCCCTTTCGGGTTGGCAACAGCTCCGCGGGTATTCACAAAGGTGTTAGCCCCGGTGCTAGCCGTCCTAAGGACAGAAGGCATCTTGGTCCTGGCATACCTGGACGATCTCCTGGTTATCGACAGATCAGCTTCCAACCTCAATCATGCAGTAGTCCGCACAGTGCGGCATCTAGAAGAATTCGGGTGGATTGTGAACCAAGAAAAATCAAGGTTACAACCCACAAGACAGTTGGAATATCTAGGCTTTCGGTTAGATACAGAATGCCAGAGGGTATTTTTACCTCAAGAGAAGATCAGGTCGTTGATTCAAACGATTCAAATAGTCTTAGGCAAAAAGAAGCCGACTATTCGCCTATGCATGCGACTGCTGGGAAAGATGGTGGCCGCCTTCGAAGCAGCGCCCTATGCCCAGATCCATACCAGAGTTCTTCAGGCAGCTATTCTCTCGGCTTGGAACAAGTCCATACAGGCATTAGACCGTCCATTAGTTCTTTCCCCAGGGGTCAAGCGCAGCCTGTACTGGTGGCTGATCCCTCAAAAATTGTCAAAAGGGAAAACCTTTTGCCCCATCACGTGGAAAATAGTAACCACAGATGCCAGCCTAACAGGTTGGGGGGCAATCTTA
This sequence comes from Rana kukunoris, assembly GCA_029574335.1. Classification (NCBI taxonomy): domain Eukaryota; kingdom Metazoa; phylum Chordata; class Amphibia; order Anura; family Ranidae; genus Rana; species Rana kukunoris. The sequence goes on along the minus strand of CM056055.1, from coordinate 93,066,148 downwards.
GGAAAACGGACCCAGCAGGGACAGTGGTCAGAGGCAGAAAGTCTGCTTCCCATCAATGTCCTAGAGATCAGAGCTGCTCGGTTGGCCCTGGTCGCCTGGACTCTCCCCCTGCAGGGTCTGCCAGTAAGGATACAGTCCGACAATGCCACGGCGGTGGCATACATAAACCACCAGGGGGGCACAAGGAGCCTAGCGGCTCAAAGGGAAGTAAACCTGATTTTCTCATGGGCCGAAGCCCATGTACCCTGCATCTCAGCAGTGTTCATCCCAGGGATAGACAATTCTCAAGCAGATTTTTTGAGTCGTCAACAGTTACTCCCGGGAGAGTGGTCTCTTCACCCCCAGGTATTCCAAGAGATTTGCCAAAGATTCGGAGTTCCCGATGTGGACATCATGGCAACAAGATTCAACAAGAAATTGGACAAATTCGTATCCCGAGCCAGGGACCCCTCGGCCTACGGGACCGATGCGTTGGTTTGCCCCTGGCACCAGTTTTCTCTCCTGTATGCGTTCCCTCCACTACAGATGATTCCCCGCCTTCTACGAAGGATCAGGGTGGAGCGCAGGCCGGTGATCCTGGTGGCCCCAGCCTGGCCCAGAAGGGCTTGGTACGCACTCATCGTGAAGATGTCAGTAGGGGCACCGTGGCCACTCCCCCTGCGCCCAGATCTGCTGTCTCAGGGCCCGATCTACCACCCTGCTTCACAGCAGCTAAATTTGATGGCTTGGCGGCTGAATCCCTAATTCTTAAGGGCAGAGGCCTCTCAGCCCAAGTCATATCTACGTTAATTCAGGCTAGAAAGCCAGTCTCTAGAAATATCTATTACAGAGTCTGGAGGACCTATGTGGAGTGGTGCGAGTCTCAAGGAGGGCATCCTCGCAAGTTTTTTATTGACAGGATCTTGCGATTCCTCCAGGTTGGCGTTGACAAGGGGTTGGCTCTTAGTACTCTAAAGGGGCAGGTGTCTGCCTTATCGATATGGTTTCAAAGGCCTTTGGCCACGCATTCGCTTGTGAAAACCTTTTTGCAGGGGGTCTTGCATGTGAATCCCCCTATTAGAGCTCCCCTCTGCCCCTGGAATTTAAATCTGGTCTTGTCAGCTTTACAAAAGCAGCCGTTTGAACCTCTGACAGAAATCCCTCTTGTGCTGCTAACCCGAAAGTTGGTTTTCTTGGTGGCTATGGCTTCGGCCAGAAGGGTCTCCGAGCTGGCAGCCTTGTCTTGCAGGGAACCGTACCTGATTCTGCATAAGGACAGAGTGGTTCTGCGGCCTCAGCCTTCTTTCCTGCCTAAGGTCATATCCAGTTTTCACTTGAATCAGGACCTAGTCCTACCATCCTTCTTTCCTACTCCCCAGTCCAGAGAGGAAAGATTGCTTCATACTTTGGACGTGGTCCGAGCCATGAGGGTTTATCTCAAGGCTACAGAAAAGATTCGGAAAACAGATGTGCTTTTCGTTCTCCCGGATGGCCCCAAGAAGGGTCAGCCGGCTGCCAAGTCTTCCTTGGCTAGGTGGATTAAACAGCTGATTTTTCAGGCCTATGGTCTGAAGCGCGTTCCACCTCCCTTATCAGTTAAGGCCCATTCTACGAGGGCCATGAGTGCCTCTTGGGCGGCACACCATCAGATCTCCATGGCACAGGTTTGCAAAGCGGCAACCTGGTCTTCCGTACATACGTTTACTAAATTTTATAAGTTGGACGTCACAAAAGCTACGGACGCAGCATTTGGGCAGGCGGTCCTACGGGCAGCAGTATAGAATCCTCTGGCCCGGATTACGCCCCTTTTTTTCTGTTGGTGGAGCTAGTTTTTTTTTTTTTTTTTAAATTGTTTATTTATTCAAAACAGAAGGCCAGTCCACATGGACCGCATCAATAACAATACAACAGGTACAATATAATAGGCGTAGTCATTCAAATTAAATACATATCGGGGTATTGCATTCAGTTGGCGGCCGCAGCCATGGAGCAACACAGTGTGGGCAGTCCGCAGTCGGAGGCGGGGGCACAGACGCCGAAGGGCATGCCCTCGCCCATACCATGCCCCCGTCCCCACCACCCACCCACCCCGGGTCTAACCCCTGCATTAACGTCTTGACCCTCGCCGAAGTTTCTTGGGCCCGCGGGCCTAGCCTCCCTTACTTTCCGTTTTCAAAGTTAAAGTGGGAGGGGAAAGAGGAACATGTAGCTAGACACTGCTCAATGAGCAGGGAGGGAGGGGGGGGGGGAAGAAGGAAGATGGAGAAAGAGAAGGGGGGGGGGGAATGTACTCGGGCATGGACCGCCACAACTAATTCGTCTTGTAATATAGGGGGTGGGTACCATCAATACGATTCATTTTATTCCACAAGGGAAAGAACACAGGAGGAGGGGAGGGGAGGCTTGATCTATTGGTTAGTCAGTTCCCCTAAGTGCCTGACCCTCCTCCGAGTATTTAAACATTATCCATAGTTGCCAGGTCTGGGAGTAAAGTTCTGCTCTGTCTTGTTTGGACAAAACCAGGTCTTCCATGTAGCTAATCTCGTCGACCTTCCGTAACCACATGGTGACCGTCGGTGGGTGCGGAGACTTCCAACAAAGCGGGACGCAGGCCTTGGCTGCGTCCAGCAGATGTCGGACAATGGACTTTTTATAGACGCGTGTGGGAGTGCCCGTTGCATGTAGTAGGAAGTATGCTGGGTCATCAGGGACTAATCGGTCTGTAAATTTTTGTATAATTCGTCTTACCTCCTCCCAGAATGGTCGAATGCGTGGGCATGACCAGAAGATGTGCAACAGGGTGCCCTTATCTGTCTGGCATCTCCAGCAGGTGTCAGGCGTCGTCGGGAACAGTGTATTCAATAGGGTCGGGGTCCTGTACCACCTCGTCAGGAGTTTATAATTGGTCTCCTGGATCCTGGCGCAGATCGAGGACTTGTGTGTAAATGTGAGGATATGTTGTCTCTCACTTGATGAGAATCTGCGGTTCAGGTCTCGTTCCCATTTGTCTAGGCTCGGGATTTGATATCCCTCTGGGGGTGCAATCAGCAGGGCGTGTAGGAGTGACAGGGCGTGTGGCAGTGTTTCTGATCCCATACACATCTCTTCCAAAGGCGTGGGACTATGATTGGTCGGGGGGGGGGTCATGGTTCTAAGAAAATGGCTGAGTTGACCCGCTCTCAAAAAGTCTAATTGGTATGGTCCAGTCTGGGCCGTAAGCTCAGATGTCGTCCTCCATCTGCCCGACTCGCTGAAGTGGGAGGCCTGAAAGTAGCCCGCCTCACGTAATGTGGAGAATTTAATGTCTCTAAGGCCGGGTTCAAAACGGGGGTTTCCTAGGATTGGGCGGAGCGGTGATGTGTCAGTAGACAGGAAGGGCCGTTTAAGCAGATTACTACATACCTTGATGGTGTTGCCTATCAGGGGGTGGTGGAGTACGTCCCTTTGTTGTAGGGCGGGGCACCACGGGGCTCGAGGTAATAGAACTGCACATTGCGCTTGTTCTATGTGTGGCCACAGCTTTGTCGGTCTGTGTCTGCACCAGTCGATCAGACGATTCAGTTGAGAAGCCTGATAGTATGTTTTAATGTCCGGCAAGGCTAGGCCTCCATGGTGCTTGGGTAAGGAAAGAACTTTCCTATGCAGTCTGGGACGTTTTCCTGCCCACAAAAAGGTCCCTAGCATGGATTGCGCCTGTCTAAAGTAGCTCAGTGGGATGTGTATGGGCAGGGCCTGAAGTAGGTATATAAATTTAGGTAGGATGGTCATTTTCAAGATACTGCATCTACCGAACCAGGAGTGAAGGCCCGTGGTCCAGCGATTTAGTAATTGTTGGACTGTCTTAAGTAGGGGGGGAAAGTTGAGTTTGAACACATTGGGTAGTCTCGGTGGGATACGTGTACCCAGGTATGTCAGGGCTGTGTCGGTCCATTTTAAGTTGAAACTTTGTTTAAGTTGGGTCAGCAGTCGGTGAGGGATCCCCACTCCCATCGCCTCTGATTTTGTTAGGTTGATTTTTAGATTGGACAGTCTGCCGTATAGGTCGAATTCGCGCATCAGGTTTGGCAGGGAGGAGACTGGGTCAGTTAGGGAAAATAGCATGTCATCGGCATAAGCCGATACCTTATATTGGGTAGTCCCGACTGTCAGTCCCGTTATGTCAGAGTTTTGTCGTATGTGGCGTAGGAAGGGTTCCAGTGTCAAGGCAAATAGAAGGGGCGACAGCGGGCAACCCTGTCTTGTCCCGTTGGTAATCGGGAACGGGTCAGAGAGGGTACTATTCGCTCGCACCCTGGCAGTCGGGCCAGTGTAGGCCGCCTCTATCCAGCGCAGCATTGTCTGTCCCACCCCAACATGTCGCAAGGTGTCGAACATAAATCGCCAGCTCACGCGATCAAACGCCTTCTCGGCGTCCGTCCCTATAAAGACACAGGGGGTCTTCGTCTTATTAGCCACATGTAGTAAGTTGAGTACTTTCGTCGTATTGTCCCTGGCCTCTCTGGTCGGGACAAAACCCACTTGGTCAAGGTGTATGAGACCAGGGAGATACTTCTGAAACCTAGTGGCAATCACTTTCGTAAATAATTTGACGTCGGCGTTTAGCAGTGATATAGGTCGATAGCTTCCGCACTGACCCGGGTCTTTACCCTCTTTATGTATTACTGCTATCTGTGCCTGTAGTGTGGATACGTGAAATGTGCCTTCTGTGCCTAGTTTGTTAAATAGGCCTACTAGGTGGCTCCCCAGAGACGGGAGCAGAGTCTTGTAGTAAGTGGTGGTAAGGCCATCTGGGCCTGGTGCTTTGCCGGGTTTAGAGGATTTCAATGCCGCCTGGAGCTCTGATACAGTGATCGGCTCCTCCATAAGCTCTCTCGCTTCCATCGACAGGGTCGGCATATGCGAATCATTAAGGTATTGGTATGTGTGGCTCGGGTCAGGGATCGGGGACTGAGGGGGAAGATTGTATAAGGCCGTGTAGAAATGTTTAAATTCCTGGGTGATCTGCTGGGGGATGGATACCTTGTGTCCCTCCCGAGATATTATGTGTGGTATGTACGTAGCTAGAGTCTGTGCGCGTATCGTCTGAGCCAGCAGCTTCCCACATTTGTTACCCGATTCGTATATGGCCCGTCTGCATATTTGCATTGCCGCTTTAGCTTTGTATTGTAGCAAGTCCGTGATCTGTTTTCGAGTGGTGTTCAGGTCAGAGCTTATCTGTAGTGTCTGGGTTTGTTTATGTTGTGTCTCTAATGTCTGCAACTTTGCAAGTAACGTAGCGAGTCGCTCGGTTCTCAGCTTCTTTAGGCGGGAGCCATGTTTAATGAGAATCCCTCTCACCACCGCCTTATGCGCCTCCCATACCACCCCCATGTCACTACCCTGGGTGTTGTTGGTGTCGAAATAGTGGCCTAATTCTCGCACTATTTCTGTCATGGTGTCTGAGTCCTGCAGCAGGCTCTCATTAAGTCGCCATGGTTTCCTCTGATCCGAACGGGTTTCCGTCAGTGCGTAGATCAGAGTGACCGGGGCGTGGTCAGACCACGTAATCGACCCAATCGAAGCGTCCACGACCGCTGAGAGGTGCCCATGGGGTATCAGGAAATAATCTATCCTTGAGTAGGATGAGTGGGGTTTGGAGTAAAAGGTGTAGTCTTTCTCTCCAGGGTGTAAGAGGCGCCAGATGTCAATCAACTGAGCCGAGTGTAATGCCGTATGAATGCGTTTGCGCGAATCTCTCGACGTGGAGGACAATCCCGTCGAGGTGTCTTCTGAAGGAGCTAGTGGGACATTAAGGTCACCTCCCACCACTAAGTGTCCCTTTGCAAAACTTGACAGCTGACCCAGGTGTCTGGACAGAAAGCTGTCTTGTTGTTCGTTTGGGGCATAGAGATTGGCAAAGGTAATTTGAGATTGGCCTATCCTACCCCTCAGGAACAGGAACCGGCCCTCCGTGTCTGTTTTAGTTTCCTCATGTGTCCAAGGGACCTTAGCAGAGATCAGTATGGAAACTCCTCTGGATTTTGCAGCTGTGTAGTTGGAATGGTATACCGTAGGGTAGTACCTGTTTTTTAGCATAGGCAAGTTTTTGTCTTTAAAGTGCGTCTCCTGTAGTAAGACTACATCGGCGCCTAGACGTCGCATATCATGTAAGAGCATCCTCCTTTTTTCCGGGATGTTCAGCCCTTTGGCGTTCAGCGAAACAACAGTCAGGCGGTCCATGCCCGTATGTGTCAAAAGACAGACCTCTAGGATCCGTAGGGGGGCGGGGTATGAGGGGAGAGGACTAGCCTCTCGGGAGAGAGAACAAGGGCGTACGGGGGGAGAAGGAGTGGGAGAGAAGGAAGGGACGAGATTAGGTTAGGAAGCCAGCACAAGAGCGTGCGGCTCAAAAAGAAATAGCTAAATTAGCCGAAGCGGCTATGGCGCTCTCCGGTTTTAATCCGGGTATCGAGCGCAGACCTAGGTGGGCGGGTGGGTAGACAGAACCAATGGAGCGAGCTCCCGGGACCCTCCCCCCCCAGCTGTTGATGTGGTTCAAATCGGCACTACAACTATAATAAAAAAGAAAAAAGGTCAGCTAAGTTTAACGATAGCTGCATAAGGTAGTCAAGGTACATACATTAATACATTAAAGTAACCGTAATAACACAACTTTAGTTATGGGAATACAGGCCTGCAGGGTGTTTTAGCTCAGATCCTGCAGAGAGTCCTAAGGCCCAACGAGGCGTCTGCATGACTCGTTCCCAGCAACATAACAAAGAGAGGGGAAGGAGAACATATAACCAAACATAGGGGAAGTAAGCCAAGCAGAAGCAGGCTCCATGTCTCCCCAGTAACTGAAGTACGCCTAAAGACAGGCTGTTTCTGCAAGTACATATTAACAGAGGGAGACCAGCCCTGTATATATACAGGAGTAACTGTTGGGCATAATTCTGCTAGAGATGGTGCTCCTCCTGCCTCACCTTTCCTCCCCTCCTCCCTCCCCTCTGTGTAAGCCATCCACCCTCTATCTAGTAGACATCTACATAGCGTACCCTTTGGCCCCCTCTGAGATATTGTGCAGAGCGACCCCATGCCACCCAGCCTCCCCATCGGTTAGATCCCCCGCGTGTCCCCCAGCTGCTCCCCCGTATGTCACAACCCCCGATACATAAAACAAGTACAAAACCAATAAGAGCACAAAGCATCATCCCACCGTCTCCCAGATTTCCAGAAACATCCCGGGGCTCTAAGGGAGCAATAGGTAAGGCTTGTCTCAATGTCACCGGGCAACATCTCGTGGGAGGGGTTCCTCTTTCGTGTTTCCTGGGATGGCGGTACATGGGGTCAGTTCAGCTTCGGGGAAGGGGGCCGATCATGGGGCGTGGTACAAGGGGGGGGGGGCCCATCCAACGGGGGAGAACCAGTTGCCTGCATAGAGTATCTAAGCCAGATATGGTTGTGGGTTAACTCCTCCACAGTATACATCCCTCCGTGACCGGGGTTGGTTGCCATCCCCCTCCCTCCACCCACGGCGGGGGTCCAAAGTTCCTATCATCCCGCATGAGACATCCCATCTACAGTGATCCCAAGACCTTCTCAGGGGGTGGTGTGGCACTGCTGGTCAGCCATAGGTGGAACCAGGGGGACACACAGGCAGGACAGGTTCGATTGGGTGCTTATCAGGGCCCACAACTGCGGAGACAGTGTACGCCACCTCGGGTCCCTCCAGGTCAGTAAAGAGCGTCTAGAGGTGTTCCTGGGCCTCTGCAGACGGGTGCGGGCCCGAACAAATGGCTTGGACGGGTTACCATCCCCCTCCCTCCACCCCCTGGTATTCAATGCAGAACTGGTGATCCAGACTGTGGCCCATGATGGTAGGGGAACCCACCGCATCCCGCTTCGCAGGGAAGGAAGGGAAGAAGTGAAAGGCAGGGGGGACCAGCACAATAGTTAGGCAAGCCATGGGGGAGGCCTTCTAATGCAAGGAGAGTTCAACCTCCTGGTGTGTTTAAGAAGGGGGTGTTTAGGGCGGCATCGGGGTCACTCAACGGTGCTACAGAGACAAAGGTGAGAGGGGGGGGAGGGCAGCGGTCAGTAGTTAGTGGATTGTGGCCTACGGCCTACTCACAGTTCAGTCATGCAGCTCCCCTCCCGAGGGAGCTCTCTGGCGTCTCCTTCCCTGTCTCTGCTGGCGCGGCTGTGCAGGCACTCTGAAGTTCGATGGGCCTGATCTTCCGACGGAGCGCGGTAGCAGCTGTAGCCAATCAGGTACTGGTATCTGGTCGGTTCCCAGGAATTGAAAGAGGCCGGGCAGGTCCGCCGGGGTTTGCAGGGTGTAGGCTCTTCCATCTTTTCTGAAGGTGACAGATAGTGGGTAGCCCCACCTGTATGTGTAGCCATGTTCCTTCGCCAGCTCCAGTACAGGCCGCAGCAGCGCTCTACGGCGCAATGTTGCCCTTGAGAGATGCGGCAAGATTTTAATTTGGGAGCCGTCTACCTCCATCTCTCCTCTGTCCCACGCCATCCGGAGTATTCGTTCCTTCTGCGTGTATCTCAGCAGCCTGCAGATGATGTCCCTGGGCCTGTCCCGATCCGCGACCCTGGGGCCTAGGGCTCTATGGGCCCTGTCCACCTCGACTTCCTCCGCCGGTTCCTCCAGGACGTCACGGAACAGGCCCTGCAGCCTGTCATCCAACGTCTCCGCTCCCACCGATTCCGGTACTCCCCTTATCCGCAGGTTGTTGCGGCGGCTGCGATCCTCCACCTCTTCCAGGTGTAGCTGTAAGGCCACCGCCGTGTCTCGCTGCTGGTCCCTGTCCCGTTCCAGGCCCGAAACCCGTCGCTCCAGCTCCGCTAGCGATGTCTCGCCCGTCGAGACTCTGTCCGTCAGGGTGTTCACCTCCGCTTTCACCTCCTGGATATCGCGGCGGTGCGTCTCCTCGAGGCGCAATATGAGGGCCTCAATGTCCGTTCGCGTGGGTAGCGCCTGTAGGAGGGCGCGGATATCCTGGTCCATCGAGGATCCTTCAGGGGAGGAGGCCGGGGACTCCATGTCTGGGACCTTCGGTCTGGATGTAGCTGGCTCCGTAGGTAAGAGGTCCCAAGCACTGTGCTCCAGGTCCTCCGGCGGTATTCCACGTGGTGTGCCTCGCGGTGCCGTCGCCCGGGCCCCTGGCGATTTCTGTTGGCGGGGTTGGAAGTAGCTGTGTAAATCTCCCGTAGCTGCTCCAGAACGGGTTACACGGGTGGTAGGTTTGGTGCCTCGCTTCTTATGCGAGTGCATGCCGATTTTTAGTCAAGTTTGGCCGGCTAAAGGGGGTTTAGGGCCGGGAGCTCTAACAGCAAGCAGCTTCACTCATCCATGTCCAGGCCACGCCCCGGAGCTAGTTTTTACCTCCTGATATATTTTCTGTTTGGCTAATTTTGGCCTTACGGTCTCCCTCCCCTCATGGAGCATTGCTTTGGGACATCCCATATGTAATGGCTATGCGCTCTGTGTCCCGTGATGTACGATAAAGAAAAAAGGATTTTTAATAAACAGCTTACCTGTAAAATCCTTTTCTTGAAGTACATCACGGGACACAGAGCTCCCACCCCTCTTTTGGGGAACATTGTGTAACCTCAGAGAAATTGCTTGCTACAAAACTGAAGCACTCTCAGTGGGAGGGGGTTATATAGGGAGGAACTTCCTGTGAAGTTGATTACACCAGTGTCCACACCTGAAGGTACCCATATAACCCATATGTAATGGCTATGCGCTCTGTGTCCCGTGATGTACTTCAAGAAAAGGATTTTACAGGTAAGCTGTTTATTAAAAATCCTTTTTTCTTGGAGTACATCACGGGACACAGAGCTCCCACCCCTCTTTTTGGGAACATTTTGGGAGGCATACTGCTTGCTACAAAACTGAGGGACTCCCTCTAGGGGAGGGGGTTATATAGGGAGGGACTTCCTGTTTGTTTGAGATTGCCAGTGTCCACACCTGAAGGTACTCCATATAACCCATATAGTAATGAATATGCCGCTCTGTGTCCCGTGATGTACTCCAAGAAAAGGATTTTACAGGTAAGCTGTATTTAAAAATCCCTTTTTTCCTCTGTCTGCAGAATCGGAAAAATGCGGAGGCGGACGAAATCGGGTGTCAGCGGATGTTCATCCGCTGACACCCGCAATCTCATAGGGACCAATGTATGTCCATTTTTCATCCGCACAGGGTGTGAAAGGGGCCTTACTAAGGGAAACAGGAAGTGAAGCCTTAGGTCCCTTTCACACTTGTATGACTTCTGAGTCGCGTGATTGTACCGCGATTCGCGGCCGCAATTTTACAGCGATTTTGCAGCGATTCGCGACGGCGATTTCAATGATTGCCTGTGTAAGTGGCATCAAAATCGGACCAAAGTAGTGCAGGGACTACTTTGAAGTCGGCACTACTTAAAGTCGTGCCAGTATGAATGGTGCTCATTGAAAATCATGGAGAATGACTTGTCATACGATTTTGCAGTACAAAATCGTGAGTCAAGTCGTATAAATGTGAAAGGGGCCTTACTGCTTCACAGCCTCCTAATGTGCATGCAGTAGGGCAAGCTGTCCCTGCTGGTAGAAGACTGTGATTATCGCTAGCGGCTATAGCAGTGACTAGCGATGATCCAAAGAGGATTCGGCAGGCTCGTTGTACCCATGTTGATCGATCAATCACCTTGGTACAGCCAGCCTGTCCATTATCTTGTGTATGGCTGGCCTAAGTTCCTTAAATTTTTTCTATATATTAGGACCAGCTTTTACAGCGGTACACTAGTAGGCCTCACTTGTGCTGAGAAGCTGTCATGTATGTGATAGCTTCCCACACAGAGATGTTTCCCCGGGCCCTGTTCAGCTGTCAGATGGCGATTCCCAGACAGAAAACTAAATGTAAACAGGGATACAGGTGATGTCATTAATCAAGTATGGGAAATGACTTGTCACTTGGTGGGCAGAGTGTTTTTTCGGAAATTCGTAATTCCGAATTTTCGAATTTCCAAAAAAGCAAAAAACGAATAAAACGATAAAAATTAATTTTTAGAATTTCCGAAAAAAACAAATGAAACTAAAACAAAAAAACAAATTTTTGGAAATTCTAAAAATTTTGATTTTTTTTTTAGCTTTCGATTGTTTAATTTTCGAATTTTTGAATAATTAAAAAATTAAAAAATGTGAAAATTCGATTTTCGAATTTCTGGAAAAGCAAAATGAAATTTAAAACCAAAATAACGAATTTTCGGAAATTCTAAAAATTCGGATTTGTTTCGTTTCCAATCTTTTAATTTTCTAATTTTTTTCAATAATTTGAGAATTCGAAAATAAAATACGAAAATTTATGAAAATTTGAAAATTCCGAATTTTTGAAATTCAAATATTAAAAAATTCTGAATTTCGAAAAAAAATAAAAATTTAAAAAAAAAATCCGAATTTTGAATTTCAAAATGTCGAAATTGAAAAATTCGAAAACCAAAAATTCGAAAAAAATTGTATTTCTAATCTTCAAATTTTTTAATTTTCCAATTCGTTTTTTAACGAATTTTAAGAAATTCATTGATTCCCAATTTTTCAATTAATGAATTTTCGGATTTCCGAAAATTTTGAATTTTCCGAATTTCCGATTTTGCGAAGTTTTAAAATTCTCGAAAGTTCGAATTTTAGATTTTCGAATTTTGCAATTTCAAATTTTATAATTCGAAAAATTCGGAATTTTGAAAATTAAAAATGTCAACAATTTTGAAATCGAAATGCCTGTTCATAATAGTCTTGATCTGCCTATGTTGAGTGGAGCATGAAGTCAGCATGGCAAACTTGAAACTTTCATCTGCAGGACGTTTAGATTTAACTGAAATCAAAGATCTTCTATCCAACAACAACGTTTTTTGAAGTTCTAGATCAACGTCTGCAGCTACGTAGCCTTTATCAATACACCTCTGTTTAAGGGTCTCGGTCTGTAAAGGATAGGTTTTTGTATCGGTGCAGTTCCTATGCAGTCTGAGGAATTGGCTGCGATGAGCGGAGCCAAGAGTGATGGTGGCAACTGTCCATAGGAATGAAACCCTTGCGGTCCGTAGGTTTGAAGTAAGTGTGAAAATTAAATTTATGATTGGCAATCCCTATTTCAAAGTCAAGAAAATGGATCTTATTTGAACTAGATTTAAAAGACAAAGAGATACCCCTATCATTCGAATTCAAATGATCAAAAAATGCCTTTACAAATCAGGGCTGCCATTCCATAGGAGGAGGATGTTGTCTATGTATCTGGCCCACAGGACCAAAGATGGAGTGTCCTGCGCATAGACCACATCCTCCTCCCACTTGGCCTTAAAAAGATTTGTGAGACTAGGCGCAAACTTAGTCCCCATTGCTACACCACGTTGTTGGAGGTAGTATCGTTGGTTGAACCAAAAATAATTGTGTTTGGTTACAAATTCTAGGAGTTATATAAGGTACTCACATTGAAAAGGGGCAGGAGACTGTTCATGACCCAAAAAATGTTGAAGGGCCTCAATTCCCAAATGATGGGGTATACAAGTGTACAGGGAGGCCTCATCGGCTGTGGCCATAATGTAGTCTCCCTGTACATCTATGTTCTCAAGTAAATGAATGGTGTCTCCTGTATCCTTAAGATACGATGGTTTGTCTAACAAGTGGTTGTAAATAGTGATCTATGTAGCGGCCTATACGTGATGTGACAGAGTCTATGCCACTCACAATAGGCCGCCCGGGAGGATGTGTGAGGCGGCCTATCATATGTTCTGGTAAGCTTGCAATTTTACCGGTGGCGGGTCATCACGTTATACATAAGAAGTCACGATCACTTTAAGAATTACTTCATAGACTGCGTTCCAGAGATCCGTGTGACACGTGGTGGACTATTCATTTAATCACATTCACATTCTTTTGTGGACTTACCTTTTTAGTTTTATAATATATTTTTCAAGTTTTGTCACAGTGAGAAATAGCTATGTATTTTACACATATTGTTTGTATACAGTAAGTGATCACTATTCATGTTATTTTTGGATGCAATTATTTATTCATTGTATCATTTGAGCGCTACACTTATATACCACATATTTTCTTGCTTTTTTTTTTTCAATTAGCCGTGTTAGCAACTACACTATTTATCTGCAGCGCAGGGTTACTTACAGCACTTTTTTATAGTTATTTTGAGGGGACAGCAGATTTACACTGTTATACAAGCTATACACTCACTAGTTTACATTGTAGCAAAGTGTAATTTCTTCAGTGTTGTCACATGAAAAGATATAATAAAATATTTACAAAAATGTGAGGAGTGTATTCATTGAACTGTATGTTCAATAAGAAATTGTTACAATGCTTGTAAGTGGACAGTGGTAGGCTCGTGACATGTTATTCAGGTAAACTGCAATCTGCTTCCCCAAAAGCCTAAATCATTTAATTCTATATACATAAGTACTTGCATATGATATGCCGACAGACATGTTATCGCCTGGACACTACAGGGTACATAAAATCACTGCAAATAATTCCTCCCACACAAGGGCTATAGTTCTATAAAATCCATGGAATAATTTAATCCAGCAATTAAAGTTAATCAAAACACCATTCCCAGCACCAATTTAAACTGTGTCCATGGGGAATTTTATTTCAAGTTGTAAGCATAAATATTTCAAGCACCACTCCTGGAATTCTAATTCTTTGGAGCAGTCCCAAAACTTGTAAGAAATATATCGTGCTGACACCCAAATAGACAGCCAGCACAGCAACAGGCAAAATGCAAAACTTGTGATTATAATAAAATGTGCAGCGCTAGTGAAAAAAATTCTGCAAGGCTACAGAATTAAAAAATATATAACCAATAACTGTTAGGCCGCGTACACACGATCAAACATATCTGCTGAAACTGGTCCGCAGACCAGTTCCAGCGGACAGATTCGATCGTGTGTACGGGCTAGCAGACAGGTTTCCAGCAGACAAAAGTTTTAAAGCATGCTTTAAAACTTGTCTGCTGGAAACCCGTCTGTCCGACATGTCCGCTGGTTAGTACGCCTAACCAGCGGACATAAATCCCCCACATGCGCCAAATGGATTTGACGCATGCGTGGAAGTATTTTACTTCCTGGTTCGGTGACGTGGCGGCGTCAACGTCACCGCGCTGTCCGTCCGCGGGGATTTTGGTTTGATTGTGTGTACACACATCAGACCAAAATCTCCAGGAGACATATCCGATGAAATCGGTCTTTCGGACCGTTTTCATCGGATAAATCTCCTCGTGTGTACGCGGCCTTAGTGTTCATAATTAATAAATCTTAAGCAGTATTTATGACCATATATATAGTAATAATGTCCATGAAAAACAAGTCCATACAGTGAAAAATTAAGTGAAAAATTGTGATCATATAGAATTTGACTGGATCAATTGGAAAGATATAGCCCTTTGTAGCATAAAAGCTAGGATAAATAGATATACAAGACAGCCACCACCGATTGTAAGAAGGCTTACCTGAACAAATGGACCCAAATCAGCATACGCCCAATGAGTCGCCAAAGCTTGTGGTGTAAGCACCAATAAATGGATCATCCACATGTGTTGTTTATGCCAAGATGGGAGATGCCTCCACGTACTGAAGAAGGTTCCAACCGAGCACAGCTTAGAAAACCCAATATCCAAGTCTTGTGGGATATGTCTTTAGCCATGTATCGTACAGTGTTCAAGGGCAGTTTCATTGGGCTAACCCTTTAATCGTATTTCTCCTAATTACACTCACTCTGCACATGCTTTGGATTTATCTAGTCTGGTAAATGGCTGAAGCAACTAATCAACATAATCATTATGAAAATCGTTGTTAACTATTTTCATTATTGATTAGTTGGTTAGACAATTACAGAATGCATTATTTGTTTACATATCAGAAAATATAGTGCAGCACACATACATAGTTACATAGTTAGCTAGGTTGAAAAAAGACACAAGTCCATCCAGTTCAACCACAAAAAATAAATAAATTAACAAACAAAATGAAACACAGTACAATCCCATACACCCAACTCCATACCCACAGTTGATCCAGAGGATCAGCACACCATCCATACATGTCAGTAAGTGTCTGTAAATGGGTGAGGAACAATGCTTTATTGGGCAAGTAGTCCTGGGTAGGAGAAGGAAGTAATTTAAAGTGATTCTTGTTCTGTATCAGCAATCCGTTGTACCTGTGAGCTCCTTGTAGGCCCAGCCTGGAAGGATATATTCACCAGGTTGAATGACGACTTTAACAGACAGCTTACTCAATGAATAAAGACTTGAAGCATTTTCCAATGCTTCTTTATGCTTCAAGGTAACAAGGATATAAACATAGAGGCTTTTTCATAGGTACATTTCCAATGAAGTTACACAGCTCCCACTCTCTGCAGTCTTTTCTAAGTAACTAAACAACATGTGGTTTAGACCAGAAAATGGAGGGTGGGAAGAACCAAACTAGTCAGAACAGCAGGGGGGGTAAGGATCATACCAAATAATATAGTAACATAACATGTAATAACAACTGCTAGACAGTAAAGCTGCATGGCAGCACACTCCCGCCTGGTATCGTGAAATACCACTATACACTACATTGTTTTCTTTTAATGTACTATTAACATTGCATACAGTAACATGCTATCTGACCTTCTCAAGTCTATAGGCTAGCTATATTATAGGTCTTAAGTGGCTCCTTCACATAACACGGAATCAGAATTTTTGGAAGCAGGCATTATTAGGACTGTCTCTGTGACCGGTCTCAGGAAGGTTTTTGAAGCCCCATCCTTAGCGATCCTGACTTCCACACTTCGGACTCTTCCATCATCACTGGTGATGGCCTTTGTAATAAGTCCAACTGGCCACTGAATCCGGTGAGCTTGCTGGTCTTTTAGCAGGACCAGATCCCCTTCCTTTAAGTTAGGTTTCTGGGTTTGCCACTTTTTACGTCCTTGAAGAAGTGTGAGGGGTACTCCTTCCTCCATCTGTCCCAGAAACAATTTGCAAGGTATTGAGCGTATCTCCACTGACGTTTATATATGTCCTTTTCATCTTGCAGGAATTCTGCGACTTCGACGGCTAGGGTTGCACCACACAATTCTAATCTTGGAATAGTGTGAGCAGGTTTTGGAGCTAACTTGGCTCTTCCTAGTAGAAAGCCGACATAGTACCTCCCGGAGGGATCTATGATCTTGAAATAGGCCACAGCCGCTATAGCCTCGGTAGATGCATAGCAAAAGATGTGAATCTCTTTCCTCAGACTTCTTGAAGTTGAAGTGGGTGAATAGCAGCGCGGGATATTAAGTTCTTTCAGTACTTTCATGGAGTTTCTCCATTTCTCCCATATAGGCAGTAGGTCTACTGGCAGAGGGGCATCCCAATCTGTCACTCTCTCAGTAAGCTGGCGAAGTATGGATCTCCCATGGACGGTAACTGAAGTCACAAAGCCTAGGGGATCGTAAAGGCTATTAACAGTTGACAGTACTCCTCATCTGGTGAATGGCTTTTTGGAGTCAGATACCTGAAAGGTGAATGTGTCTGAAGTTATATTCCAGAGAAGACCGAGACTCCTTTTGAGTGGGTAGGGCATCCTTAGCATGATCTTCTGGATTGAAAGACCTCTTTACTTCACTGCTATTAGATGCAATCTTATGGAGCCTTAAGTTAGCAGTCGACAGGAGCTGTTGAGTTCCTTTTATCAGATTGACGGCTTTTTCAGGTGTTGAAAAGGATTTCAGGCCATCGTCCACATAAAAATCTCTCTCAATGAATTGCCTAGTGTCAGAACCAAATTGCTTTTCACCTTCCTGCGCTGTTCTTCTCAGTCCATAAGTTGCCACGGCAGGAGATGGATTATTTCCAAAAACATGGACTCTCATGCGATAATCTATCACCTGATGTTTAATGTTATTGTTGCGGTGCACCAAGAACCTGAGATAATTTCTGTGATCCTCTTTAACTATGAAACAGTGGAACATCTGTTGGACGTCAACTGTCACGGCAATTGGTTCCTTCCTGAACCGCATCAACACTCCTACGAGGTTGTTCGTTAGTGTTGGTTGTTTCTGAAGCTGCAGAGATAGCTATGTGATGAATCCTTATGGAAATTTACTGTTCTGTATCAGCAATCGGTTGTACCTGTGAGCTTCTTGTAGGCCCAACCTGGAAGGATATATTCACCAGGTTGAATGACGACTTTAACAGACAGCTTACTCAATGAATAAAGACTCCAGAGGTGTTTTCCAATGCTTCTTTATGCTTCAAGGTAACAAGGATATAAACATAGAGGCTTTTTCATAGGTAAATTTCCAATAAAGTTACACAGCTCCCACTCTCTGCAGTCTTTTCTAAGCAACTGAACAACATGTGGTTTAGACCAGGAAATGGAGGGTGGGAAGAACCAAACTAGTCAGAACAGCAGGGGGAGTAAGGATCATACCAAATAATATAGTAACATAACATGTAATAACAACTGCTAGACAGTAAAGCTGCGTGGCAGCACAATTCTAAAGGCAGAGTTTTTTTTTTAACCTTGCTATAGGGACACTCTATACTTTGCAGCTTGCAATAGGGGCACTCTGATGGTAGGAGGAGCCAAAAGTGCTTGCTGGGGAACCTTTGCACAGAGCAGGTAAGTATGACATGTTTGTTATTTTAAAATCTTATATTTACATTTAGTGGTGGCCCATCAATTAGGAGCCCCCTATCCATGCGTCCGGCCGCCCAATCTACATGCAGGGCGCCGGATGCATGAATTCCAATGGGGGGGGGGGGTTGTGTGACAATAGCAAATAGTTAGTCACTATTTTTTTTACACTGAATGACATTATCTTTGGCACTAATGTGTGCTATGTATGTGATGACATAACACCCACTGCTTGAGACAGTGCAGGAGAGGATATAAATACAGCTAATGGATTGTCTTCTTCAAATCACCTGCCTCTGCAGAGCTATAAACACAGGCCTCAGATCAATATTTCTGTCCGCTTGGGTAATGTTCTCTTACGCATTATATATATATATATATATATATTATCAATTTTGTGCCGTTTCTTTTATTTAGTTCCATTATTGCAACTGATCAGGTATATTCTTTTGGGCAGGAGGTTCCTAGTCATACATGAGGTGGGACCATATTGGTGCAATCCCCCATTCCCCTGTCCCCTGATTCTAAACCACACCTAATACAACATGTGAACTCTCACTCTTGTTGAATTTAACAAGATATGAGTCCTATTCTATATAACACTATATGCTTAAAAAAATTGTGTTATTTTTTTGCAAGGGGAATAAGAAGATAAGGGGAACTGATTTTAAAATGCATCTCTTTTGGAAAGCTGTGGAACTATTTATTTATTTATTTTTAACAGAAAGGTGTTTTTATTCACAAAACAGCATTACAAGATATGCATTAGTCGACAATAAGGTTTGCAGAAAACAGGTAACAGTCAGAAACAAGCATTATCAGCGTTTGCAGATACTAAAACAAAGGAAAATCAAAAAAGGGGAAATAATAAAAATAAATAAAAATAAACCGAGTCCCCGTAGTGCACTAGGGTAAATGACCGTCGCCCCTGCGCCTAATCCTCACAAATCCAACAAGAACCCATGAGTAACCCAGCAGTTGATCGAATCAGGTGGCTCCCCGGGAGAGAGGGGGAGGGGCAAGGGCCCCCATGCCGGGCGGGGGGGAGTTCATCACTAGTCCCCCACCCCCGAGCATCCACCCAGGCCGACCAGACTTTATCGTACTTAGCAGGGCACTGCCTACTCTCATACGTGAGTTTGTAAAGGGGCAAAGCCTCCATAAAATTTTGCCCGGGGCCGAGGAGATCTCCACCGTCAGGAGAAGCGGCGCATGGTCTGAGATGCCCCTAGGAAGAATCCTAATGTCCTGAACCTTAGGCAATGCCAGGCCCCCCAAGTACGCCAGGTCTATGCTAGAGAAGGATCTGTGAGATGCAGAGTAACAGGTAAAAGCCCTGGAGTGAGGATTCCTCCAGCGCCACACGTCCGTCAGTCCAAACAGTTCCGCCCACTCCACCAGACCAGAGTGGGAATGTCCACTCATGGACATCCTGTCCAAGCTCTGGTCCGGGACCATGTTAAAGTCTCCCATTATGACCAAGTTCTCACTAGCAATATCGGCTATTTCCGAGGTGACCCGATGTAGAAGAGAGATCGATGCAGGAGGGGGCAGGTACACCCCTGCTATAGCCAACCTCATGGAGAGGATCTGTGCATGAATTGTTACATACCTGCCATCCGAGTCAAGTACCAAGTTGATCAGCCTAAAGGGAAGGGACTTGTGCACCCGGATGCTAACTCCCCTGGCAAAGTTTGAATAGGTGGAGTGATAGTGATGTCCAATGCAGGGTTTTTTCAGGGCCAGCGTTCTACTGCCCACCAGGTGGGTTTCCTGGAGGATACAAATATGTGGGCTGTGGGCCCTATTGAATTGAAATACCAGCGACCTCTTCGTCTGAGAATTTCGACCCCTAGTGTTCCATGACCGTATGTTAAGGGCTGACATATCCGCACCCGGGGGGAATTAGTGCCGGATGAAAAGGGCGCCCACCCCCTGAGACCACTCTCTTGACTCGGACGGGACAGCCAAAACACATACCTGACACTGACTTACGTAATGCATATTCAGAACCTACTTGCAAGACACTTTTTTGGAAAAAACTAAAATAAAACACAAACCGTAAACCATCCCCAACGCGGGAGCCCTCCCCCCACCCCACGCAACCCCACCCCACGCAACCCCACCCAACCCCTTAAAACTGAGGCAGGTTTCCATCCTAAACCAAAAAATCAGCTCGCCGGCTGCAAAGGGTGGTCCTGTGCAAGAGCCACTCCCAACCCCTCACAAGATCAGTGGGGCTAAGGAGTGAGTTGCGCTATGTCCTCCTAGCTGTAGCATCCGCCGGGATATATCTCAAACTGTCAGGGAAAAAAAAAAAATGAAAAATTCACAAAAAAAAGTATATGTAAATGAAGATTCCCTCCAGTAAGAAAGGGGAAAAAGTTAACCATCAACTCGGAAGGGCCGCAGGCCTGTCTATCAGATCCTTTGGTCGACAGGAAGTCGCAGCTTCGGAAGTCTCCTGGTTCGTCTAACCATGGGCACCATCTTAATGTCCCACACGTGGGGAGTGCCTGGGCTCACCACGAAGGCAGCCACAGCATCAACGGGCACAACGGTTGCAACAGACGCTGCGGGCGCTGAACAAAAACAGATGAATGGTGTAATGCTCATCAGGCAAGTCTAAGCGCGGGGCCCAGTGCAAATTAAAGGTCGTCAGTGAGTACTCACATCTCAAGCTCTTGAAGGATGATCGCGAGGCAGGGACTCCAACCAGGCAGAAGCCTCTCTCGGAGAAGTGAAGAAGCGGGCCGTCTCCCCATCCTAGACCCTCAGGCGGGCTGGAAAGAGAACGCTGTATCGGATGTTGGGAGCCCTCAATGCAGCCTTCACATGATCAAACGATTTCCTTAACTTCTGCGTTTCTATAGAGTAGTCAGGGAAGATCATCAATTTGTTGTTCTGGAACTTCAAATCCCCCACCGCCCTGGATGCACAAAGGACCTCATCCCTGTCCCGGAAATTAAGGAGTTTGAGGATAAGCGTGCGGGGAGGAGCACCCGGAGGGCCAGGCCTGGGTGGGATCCTGTAAGACCGCTCCACTGCATAATGAGGGGACAGGCATGCATCAGGCAAAAGGTTGCGTAGCATGTCCTCTACAAAGCACGTTGGATTGTTGCACTCCGTGCCCTCCGCCAGGCCAACTATGCGCAGGTTATTGCGTCTATTTCTGTTCTCGGGATCTTCAGCTCTGTACTCCAGGGCTTTGACCTTAGTTTGAAGCGAGTGAAGTGCCGCACTGTGTTCCGCGACTATATCCTGTGCGTTGCCGACTCTCTGTTCAGTTTCTGTCACCCTGGACAATAAGCAAAGAAATACAGTGGATAAAAATAGTGTAGCGCTGAGTATAGACATGTAAAAATAAAGTACAATGCGTCCATATATTGTATAAAATATAAGTGAATAGTGAGTGAAGTCAATATACACCGGATAGAAAAAAGTGTCCAAACATAAACAATGTAACTAATGTCCAATATTAATGGACAAAAAGTGCTCTGTGGAGGCAAGTATTGTCCATAAAAGGTATCTTGCTTGGTGACAAAATAGGAAAAAGACCTTCACCCGGTGAAAAGATGGAGGCTTACCGGATTAAATGGACTCTTCAAGCAATATAGACTTGAGAGTCATATGAGCTTTAAAATGGATGTTGGGGACCAAATCAACCTTGACCGTGCCTCCATCCCTGTTATGTAAGGGATAGGATGGTGGTCCTGGATGAACCGTTTCTCTCCCAGGGTTGAGGCGGGATGAAACCCCCCACAATCAAAAGACACTCCAAAACTGAGGAGAGCTAGGGATGGGATGGCGTGGGAAATCAGCCACGGAGAATGACAGGCAGCTCCCAACACACGGCCAAAATGTGAGGTGGGCACACATTGAGTACTGGTAAAGAAAAAAGAGAGCGTGAAATGATAAGTATCAATCACTAATTGGGTTTATGGTAACTGACAGGTGTTTATAGAGGGGGACAGGCTGTCAGGTGATGGGCACTGATTGACAGCTGATGGGCACCTTTTGATGGGGGCTGTGCTGATAATCAGTGTGCTGATTATCAGCACAGACCCCCTCTCACAGGGAGATCCACCCATAGGCTCTCCCTGTCAGTGTGAATCGAGGAAAGCTGTTTACCGAAACTTCCTAGTTCATGGCTGATCAGCTGTGATTGGTCGCACGCCGGCTCTGTTATCCTGATTACGTCATCCAACATCCGATCAGGATAACACAACCACTTTGCTGTTTGGACCTGAAATGGACCAGAAAATGCACAGGACTCCTATGCAGTTTGCTCCAGAGCCACTCTGGAGATGTGTAAACCAGCTTCATAGAGACCCAGTCACAATCTCCTGACATAGGAATTGAATGTGGAGAAATCCGCATCCAATTCACAAGTGTGAACCCAGCCTTACTGAAGTGAAATCGGCCGTAGCAGCCCAGACCCCCAAAAGGTAGTCACATATCATATATCACAAGTTATTTACGGAACCACCTAATACAGGCTATACTTAACCCAATTAGTCCTTAGTTCAAATTAACCACTTTGAGTCTTTGTAGAAGGCATCCTGCTTCCAATGGACTGCTGGAGGCCACTATGAGTGGCTCCTCATAAGAATAAATGGGGCCCTAAAGCACATGCACAGGATGAAAAGAACATTGTGGGGACATTTTAAAAAGAAAGGTTGTGCAACTCTGGGCAAGGATTTTTCGTGTAGAGATAAATATTGGACCCGATGGGCTCCACTCAAGCAGTTGGAGGCATACCGTAAGGAGCAAATCGTCAAAGTGGATGGTTGTCCTTAAAAATGTACCCAGTAAAGATATTGCCCATTTAAGTTGGCAGTGCCCCATCATAAATTTCTTCCACATTACTTATTTTCAGTTTTCTCTGTAAAGTGATGCAGAATTCCAACATTTTTACATGATGGTAATATGAGTCTGGAATGCA
This sequence comes from Rana kukunoris, assembly GCA_029574335.1. Lineage (NCBI taxonomy): Eukaryota > Metazoa > Chordata > Amphibia > Anura > Ranidae > Rana > Rana kukunoris. The sequence goes on along the minus strand of CM056055.1, from coordinate 93,043,579 downwards.
AGCCATAGCATAGTTGTATCTTTTAGGTCACAAAATATTTTATATATTTATATTTTGTAATAGGTGAGAACATGTAAAGCTATAAAAAAAAAAAATGAACTGGTACCTGATGCTTACTGATTAGTTATTGTTTTCTTTTTTTATAGGGGAGGTCACACCTGGACTGACACAAACAGAATATGCCTTACGTCGTAACAAATTGATGGCTCTTATCCAGAAAGAATCTGAAATCCTTGGTGGATTAACAGAGCATGCTGTTATTGTTTTGGCAAATCCAACACTATACATGACAAGTGACATTCCCTTTCCATTTCATCAGCACAACGATTTCTTCTACTTGTGTGGGTTTCTAGAGCCAGAGAGTATCCTACTTTTACAGACTAAGCAAGGCCATGCATTACCATCTCATACAGCCACACTATATGTGCCACGCAGAGACCCTGGCCGTGAATTGTGGGACGGACCTCGATCTGGAGTCGATGGAGCAGTTGCACTGACTGGGGTAGACCAGGCTTTCCCGTTAGAAGACTTTAAACATGTAGCACCTAAGCTGCTTGGTATGTTGACCCTTTATTTGAAAGGAAATTGACAGTGTGTATACCAATAATTAGGGTTGTCCCGATACCAATACTGAGCATTTGCGCGAGTACTTGTACTCGCGCAAATGCTCCCGATGCTAGATTCGACTTTTTTTTAGAGAGCGGGTGGGGAGGGGACGGAGAGCGGAGCAGAGCAGAGCAGCCCCCGCCGCCGCCTAGATGATCAGCGCGGGGAACATACAGCTTTCATTTTGAATAGCTGCGTGTGTGTTCCCCGCCGGGCCACGTCATAGCCCCTCCCCCTTGTCCAGGCAGTTTGATAGACAGATCACCCATCCAATCAGCAAAGCAGGAGGGAGAGGAGGAGGGCTTGGCTTTCTCTGTGGGGAGTGGGACATGGCTGAATTAATGGGGGGACATGGCTGCATCTCTGGGCGGACATGGCTGCATTACTGGGGGGACATGGCTGCATCTCTGGGGGGGACATGGCTGAATTACTGGGGGGACATGGCTGAATTACTAAGGGGACATGGCTGTATCACTGGGGGGACATGGGTGCATCTCTGGGGGGGAAATTGGTGCATCTCTGGGGGGACATGGCTGCATTACTGGGGGGACATGGCTGCATTACTGGGGGGACATGGCTGCATCACTGGGGGGGACATGGCTGCATCACTGGGGGGGACATGGCTGCATCTCTGGGGGGAACATGGCTGCATCTCTGGGGGGACATGGCTGCATTTCTGGGGACACATTTAAAAAAAAGTATCGGTATCGGCGAGTTCATGAAAAAAAGTATCGGTACTTGTACTTGGTCCTAAAAAGTGGTATCGGGACAACCCTACCAATAATTGATTTTTATGTTTTTTTTGCTTCAATTTTTCTCAGTATTTTTGTTGAAACTATTTTTTTCCTAAACTATGTAAGTAATTTCAATGAAATTATGAAACAGTGCTGCGCTACTGTATAAATAACAGATGTTGACAATATTTCTACCACAACGCATAAAAGCAAAAATCTTCATATGCAGTATTATAAATCTTGAAGAAATACCGTTTGTGAAAAAAATATATAATGAAAACAAACAGTCTCTCTTTAAGATCCATGATCCATGGCCAGTAGCAATCAACTTCAATGTTCCGTGATATGAAATTCCTGCAGCTAATAATGTGGCTGCATTACTGGGGGGACATGGCTGCATCTCTGGGGGGGACATGGCTGAATTACTGGGGGACATGGCTGAATTACTGGGGGGACATGGCTGAATTACTAAGGGGACATGGCTGTATCACTGGGGGGACATGGGTGCATCTCTGGGGGGACATTGGTGCATCTCTGGGGGGACATTGGTGCATTACTGGGGGGACATGGCTGCATTACTGGGGGGACATGGCTGCATCACTGGGGGGACATGGCTGCATCACTGGGGGGGACGTGGCTGCATCACTGGGGTGACATGGCTGCATCACTGGGGTGACATGGCTGCATCTCTGGGGGGAACATGGCTGCATCTCTGGGGGGACATGGCTGCATTTCTGGGGACACATTTAAAAAAAAAGTATCGGTATCGGCGAGTTCATGAAAAAAAGTATCGGTACTTGTACTTGGTCCTAAAAAGTGGTATCGGGACAACCCTACCAATAATTGATTTTTATGTTTTTTTTGCTTTAATTTTTCTCAGTATTTTTGTTGAAACAATTTTTTTCCTAAACTATGTAAGTAATTTCAATGAAATTATGAAACAGTGCTGCGCTACTGTATAAATAACAGATGTTGACAGTATTTCTACCACAACGCATAAAAGCAAAAATCTTCATATGCAGTATTATAAATCTTGAAGAAATACCGTTTGTGAAAAAATATATAATGAAAACAAACAGTCTCTCTTTAAGATCCATGATCCATGGCCAGTAGCAATCAACTTCAATGTTCCGTGATATGAAATTCCTGCAGCTAATAATGTGCTCATATGAATACACTTAATGCCGCCTCAGTGCTCTCAGAACTCTAACTTCTATGGGGGCACCGAGCCGAATTCAGACACGGAGCCGTGACTCGGCCCCACCCCCTCTCTCTCCTGATTGGCTAGCTGACTTTAAAAGAAGCCAATGGCACTGCTGCTGTGTATAAGCCAATTAGGAGGGAGAGTCTCGGACAGCCGAAACACTTGTGGACATCTCTGGACAGAGATGGGACTCAGGTAAGTATTAGGGGGGGGGGGGGGGGGCCTGCTGCTGCACACAGAAGGCTTTTTGTCTTAATGCATAAAATGCAATGAGATTAAAAAAAAACCTTCAGACTTTACAACCCTATTAAGCAGTACCTGACTATTTAAATGAAGGTGTTCTGTAAGACTTTTTTGACATGGGCAAGACATCTGGGCTGCATGAAAAACAGAGATGTAAAGGGACCACGCTTTACATTTCCTGGAATCACCGCTATTTTCACTAGGGGTCCCTAGTGGATTGGAGGTCTTGTGGTATCCAGTCCGAGGCATGCAGAGACCATGATGGTTTATACACATGTGATTAATTGCCGTTCTGGAGGTGAGAGTTCTGAGAGCACTGAGCTGGTACTGATCGTATTTATATGGGCACATTATTGGGTGCAGGGATTAATTATCATGGAAGATCAAAGTGAATTGCTACTGGCCCTTAAAGCGGAGCTCCAGCCGCGAATTTTTTTTTTTTTAAAGTCAGCAGCTACTAACAGTGTAGCTGCTGAGAAAAGTGATAGGTGAAACTCCTGCGCTGAAATGGGTGAAAGGGGATTGGACCGTGGGAAAGGGGCCGTGGGAAAGGGGCACGGGAGGTATACTGCAGCAAACAAAGAATAAGTCTATCCAAATGGACAATAGAAGGTATACAACAAGTGATAATGTTTGCGCTGTGGTGGTGATGCCTAAAGGGTGATGGGAAAAGGGAAGTGGAGTGGTAAACTAAGTGAATAAAATGAGTGACAGAAATGTATGAATATATAGGTAAAATACCATAAAGCACAATGTGAACAAAGTAACAGTAAATAACAGTGACCGTGTCATCTATAAAGATGTGTGGTGGACATAATAAAATGCATGATCAAACTCAGTCCTGCAGACAAAACCAAATAAAAGAAGAAAGTCCAACTTAATCATGCAACTCGGTGCAGCAAGTAAACTTTGGTGTGAAGTCAGAAGGAGATGTTCCAGCAGCCAAATGAGTGAAGGTGCAATAGAGGATTCCAAAACGTGCAGCCCACACCTCTAGTGATCCTATCAGCTTACCTCAAGGCTATCTGATATAGCCAGACAGATAGGGCATCAAACTCTTGGTGAATGGAAGCCTCAAATCCGATGGTGCATGGAAGGGGAAAGTACAAAAAGAAACAAACATAGAGTAGTCCTGTCACCACTGAAGGGATTCCTGCTAGCAATCAAAAGATGTGCACTTACACAGAGTGGTAAAAGGGGGTGCCTATCTCCACGAGCAGCGAGCTCGTCAGGTGCTGCTCTGCTGCCGCTGTATGGCTAGATGTTGATCCGCCGATACTCAAACGATGGTGTTTGAAACAAAAATAGGAGGGCACATCGCATAATACCGCAAAATACAAATTTAATAAACAAAACACAAAATAAAAACTCACATAGAGTCAGCTGAGGCGGTCATACATCCACGAGCGGCGAGCTCGTCTACCGTCCGTCAGGTGTAAAGGGTCCAGTGCTCCAATCCCGACGCGTATTCGTCACACCACGTGACCTTATCAGTGTAGCTGCTGACTTTAAATAAGGACACTTACCTGTCCTAGGCGCCCGCGCTGATGGCCCCCCCGATGCCGGTCCCGCGATCGCTCCGAGTCCCGCGCCGCCATTCACACTATGGGAAACAGGCAGTGAAGCCGTACGGCTTCACTGCCCGTTTCCTACTGTGCCTGCGCGAGTCTCACGCTGGCTTGTGAATGGGCGCGCTGCTCTCTGAGAACACACACAGTTCCCAGAAAGCAGCGCACCCCATTCACAAGGAGAAGGACAAGAAGAAATCAAACCGCGGTGCAGGTGAGGCAGATTACGGACTTCCGCATAGCAACAGCTATTTCGGGTGAGTATTTTTTTTTTTTCTTTCAGGTTTTTTTTTTTTTTTAAACAACATGGCAAAATGTTGTTTTCCTGGGTGGAGCTCCGCTTTAACCACTTGCCTACTGTGCACCTACACCCCCTTCCCAGACAACATTTTAGCTTCTGGCACTGCGTCGCTTTAACTGACAATTGCGCGGTCGTGCAACATGGCTCCCAAACAAAATTGACGTCCTTTTTTTCCCACAAATAGAGCTTTCTTTTGGTGGTATTTGATCGCTTGTGTGGTTTTTATTTTTTGGGCTATAAACAAAAAAACAGCGTACATTTTGAAAAAAAAAACACAATATTTTTTGTTTTTTGCTATAACAAATATCCCATAAAAAAAAAAAAAAAAGTTTTAGCTCAGTTTAGGCCGATAGGTATTTTTCTACATATTTTTGGTAATAAAAAATAAATAAATAAAAAATAGCAATAACAATATAGTGACTGGTTTGCACAAAAGTTATATTCCCTACAAAATAGGGGACATAACTATGATTTAAAAAAAAACATTTTTTTACTAGGAATGGCGGTGATCTGCGTTTTTTTTTTTTCGGGACTGTGACATTATAGCGGACACATCGGACACTTTTGACACATTTTTGGGACCATTCACATTTATACAGTGATCAGTGCTATAAATATTCATTGATTACTGTATAAATGTGACTGGCAGGGAAGGGGTTAACCACTAGGGGGCGGGGAAGGGGTTAAATGTGTAGCCTAGGGAGTGTTCTAACTGTAGGGGGAGGGGGGTGACTGGGGGAGGTGACCGATCTTTGTCCCTATGTACAAGGGTCACAGCATCGGTCTCCTTTCCCTGACAGGACGTGGAGTTCTGTGTTTACACACAGAGCTCCACGTCCCCGCTCAGTTACTGGGCAATGGCGGGTGCCCATCGCAGCCGCCGGGCACATGCATTGTGTTCCCAGTAATGCGACGGGTGCGCCGCCGCCAATGCACGTGCCCCCTAGCGGCTTTAAATGACAGGACATCATATGACGTCCTGTCAGAACAATAGGGTATTCCGCCCGCCGTCATTTGACGGTGTGTGGTACCCTAGTGGTTAAAGTGGTAGTAAACGCTGTACTACCACTTGTACCAACAGGTAAGCCTATAATAAGGCTTGCCTGTAGCTACTGTGAATATTTTAAACTTGCGCAGTTTAGGATATATTCAGAGTACATGCAGCTGATGACATCTGAAGGTCCGGCTTACCGTGTCGGACCTTCAGAGCCTGTGCCAAAAACAGCGGCTCCTGCGCGCTTGTGTGGGAGTGATGTCATCCCGCCCCCGGCTACTCATGTAGCCGGAGGCTGCGAAACCAGAAGGAAAACTAGGGGAAGGTGTCAGTCGTCTCAGCGGTGACATTGCAACGTGGGATGGCTTTTTCTAAGGTAAATTTCTCATAATGTGCTAATAAGCTATGCATACTAGCACATTATGACATTGCCTTGCAAGAATTTTTCTTTTTAACCACCAGCGGTTTACTACTACTTTAAAGGGTCACTAAAGAAAAAAAAATGGGCTGAAATGACTGTTTACAGGGTATAGAGACATAAAAGTTAACTGATTCCTTTTAAAAATGATTAAAAATAGATAAAAATCAATCATATAATCAACCTACAGTTCTAATTTTGTTTTGCTGTTATTTCCTGTCTCTCTGATGTACAGAGCCAGAGAGCCAATAGAGGGCAGTGATGGTTTGTCTAAAACCCCTCAGCACCAACCCAGTTTCAGTTTACACACAGTAATCCCACCTCCTTGATTAGTGACCACAGTAAGAAAGCTCCCAGCACTGTGGTTATAAGGAAACAGACAACCAGGAAGTGTGGAGATCAGAGCAGAATTACAGCAACATCAAAGCAAAAACTAACAATGAGGACATGAAACCAGCACTGCAGTAAGGTAAAGGAAGCTATTTAGCTTAAAAAATATTCCTTTAGTGACCCTTTAAGAGATCACGAATATTAAAGTGATTGTAAAGTTTTTTTTTTTTTAGGTAAAATTAACAAGCATGTTCTACTTACCTGCTGTGTGCAGTGAATTTACACAGAACAGCCTGTATTCTCCGCTTCTCTGGTCCCTCCTCAGTGGCCCTGACCTACTGTTAAGTGCCCCCACAGCAAGTAGCTTGCTATGGGAGCACCAGAGCCGAGCCACAGCTCTGTATATTCATTCAGACATGAAGCCGTGGCCTGGCCCGGCCCCCTTTCTCTCCTCATTGGCTGACTGAATTTGATTGACAGCAGCAGGAGCCAATGGTGCTGCGCTGCTGTTTCCACCAATGAGGAGGGGAGTCCAGGCCAGCCCAGTGTCTCATGCAACATTAATAGATCTAGAGGGGGCTCAGGTAAGTATTAAGAGGGGTGAGGGGGGCTGCTGCACACAGAAGCCTTTTTGTAATGCATAGAATGCATTAAGATAAAAATACTTCACTTTAAAGAGAGTTTATTCATTTTAATGATATATTTTTTCACCAACTACATTTCTTCATCATTTATAATATTGCATTTGAAGGTTTTTGCTTTTTTGTGTTGTGGTTAAAACACTGATATGATTATTCACTATATGGTAACATTGTTTATTTATACAGTAGCACAGCACTTTCTCAACATTCAATTTATCTGTAGTGTGGGAACACACAGTTAGTGTTCAGCAACTGAACACTAACATTCCTAGTCACAGGTGTAGGTACAGTATACTATTTATTATTTTGGTTACAGTAATTCTATTGTGGGTATATATTTACATTGTATTCATTTAGTGGCAACACAGGAGTTATTTTTCTTTCTCGTACATCACGGGACACAGAGCGGCATATTCATTACTATGTGGGTTATATGGAGTACCTTCAGGTGTGGACACTGGCAATCTCAAACAGGAAGTCCCCTCCCTATATAACCCCCTCCCCTAGAGGGAGTCCCTCAGTTTTTTCGCCAGTGTCTTAGGTGTTGGTCACGGAATAGCTTTGCTCCACATCCTTGGGATTAAGGGCGGGCTAACCGGATCTGTCCAAGGAGCCTCAGTGCCAAAGTGGACAGTACCCGGGCCCCAAGCCGTGGGGTTTTGCCTATAATGCTCCTCTTTGGAGGGCTGGACCCTGGGCCCAGGACTTGGAGTTTGTAAAAACCATAAGTTCCTGTTTGCCAGGGTGCTATATAGGTCCAGGACAGTGGGTACCTTCATAGGACCCCAGGGCCTGAAGGTCTACTACGCTACCCACGGAGATGGGAGAAGATTGGATCAGTTTGCTGGACAAACATCCTGCAGCATGGAGCAGGTAAGGGGGAGCCTGCGGGACTTGGTTCGACAGCAGGCTCTCCGGGGTAACCTAAAAGGGGGGATAGCCTAAGTATGCTCTGCATGGGCAACCTTGTTCACTATGTCTAAAGAGAGACAGGATGACACCTTTTCTCCCCCATCACTAGGTCCCCCTGTCTAAATATGTGTGCTAGCTAAACCTGCTGTTTCTTCCTAGGACTAGTAAGGATCCCTAGGGGCCTTTGGAGAGTCCTACCTGGCCGGGGGTTTGAATCTGCCGCCTGTTTCTGCGTTCCTGGATCTCCAGCAGCGCGGCTCCTCCATGTTCCTCCTGTTTCCGGCATACGCGCGCGCGCGTGCGCGCGCGCGCGCGCACGTCTTAACGACGTTTTTTCGCGCCGTTCAGACAGGAGGGCGGGGGGGGGCGTGCCTGCGGCGCGGCGTCATACAGGGGCGCGCCTTTGTGCTGTTATAGACAGCAGGCATTGTCAGTGCTCAGTCTGAGGCTGATTTTCAGAGGAGAGGACGCAGAGCGGCAGAACAGTGACTCCCGGTGGCGGAAGAGGGGTAGTACATGTGGACTTTGTTCCAATACCTTTTTGTTAAGCCAAGAAATCCCCCTTTTTTGCAGCAGGTTTGGAGGCTGGCAAACTTAGTTGGGGTCACGGTATGTTGTCAAAAGAAAATATATAATATATTTAAAAAAAAAAAAAAAAAAAACATACGGGATCCCATCAGTTTTTGGGGCATTAGTGATCTATTGTCCCCTAAACTCTGATTTTGTACTCCTGGCCACTACAGTCTGTTGTGTGGGCGGAGTCCCTCGATTTTGTATTATGGCTTCCAAGGGTTCGGGGTCAAAGGGTACAAAAAAGACCAAAAAAACAAAAGGGTTCCCTTTCTGATTCTGATATGCCGATACTTTCCCCGCAACTTATTAACATAAGAAGCGCCTTGGATGAGCCATTAGGGGGATCTGGTGCGGAGGCTGGCCCAGATCAGCCCAGCCCTGTGTTTATCACAGAGGAGATGCTAGCCGTATCCCTAGGGGGGCTAGAAGAGAGAATAGCAGCATTGATCGCTAGAGCTATTCCTGGTAAGAAACGGGTTAGATCCCCATCACCAAGAGGTGTATCCTCAGATGCTGAGATTCTCTCTCCAGAGGAATTGGAATCACAGGAGGATCAACTAGACCTGAACCAAGAGGGTTCAGGGATTGAGGGATCTGCCTCTGAGGAACCATTTTCAGACTCCCAGACAGAAAGACTGTGGGTACAGTCTTTGACGGACATGGTCCGCTCGGCATTTAGTTTACCATTGCCAGAGCCTCAGGTTCCTCCGGTATCCTCTCTGGGCTCTTTGAAAGCTCCGTTAAGCAACGCAGTTTTTCCGGTCCATCCTCTCTTGGAGGAATTGATCTTTCGGGATTGGGTACGGCCGGACAGGATTTTTCTGCCACCGAAAAGATTTGCGGTCATTTACCCCATGGAGGAAAAATTCTCCAAGAGGTGGAGGCTCCCAGTAGTGGATGCAGCCATCTCATGTGTGAATAAATCACTAACTTGCCCGGTGGAAAACATACATATGTTTAAAGATCCGGTTGATAAAAGATTAGAGACACTTTTAAAAGCATCCTTTGCTACGGCAGGAGCAGTGGTGCAGCCAGCGGTGGCTGCAATTGGAGTTTGTCAGGCATTAAAAGACCAGACAAAGGAAATGTTAAGGGACATGCCTACCCAACAAACAGAAGAGTTTTCTGACATTCCCAGAGCTCTGTGTTTTGCGGTAGATGCTATAAAAGACTCCATCCAGCAGGCCTCTCGTTTATCACTATGTTTGGTGCACATGAGAAGGCTCTTATGGTTGAAGAACTGGGCGGCGGAGCCCCCATGCAAAAAGCTTCTGGCAGGGTTTCCCTTCCATGGAGGACGACTCTTCGGAGAGGATCTGGATAAATATATTCAGACTATTTCAAATGGCAAGAGTACCCTTTTACCGGTCAAAAAGACATTCCGGGCTCCTACATTTAAAAGGCAGCTCTTTCCTGTCTCGGGGCCCTCTAATTCCAGGCAGTATCGACGGCCGCCTGCACGATCCAACGTTAACAGTAGATCGCAGGGACAGACCCCTGGGGGTAAGAGGCCGTGGTATCGCAAGCCGTCAAAGACAGCCCCAAGTCTGCCTTATGAAGGGGCGCCCCCACTCTTGCGGGTGGGGGGAAGGCTTCGTTTCTTCTCAGAAGTTTGGGAAGCCAAGATCCCCGACAAATGGGTCCGGGCATCTGTAACCACAGGTTACAGACTGGAGTTTCTAAGGTATCCTCCGCCTCATTTTCAAGAATCAAGGCTACCAAGGGATCCAGCAAGGAAGGCCTCAATGCTGGCAGCTTTGGATCACCTGCTTGGCCAGGACGTAATTATAGAAGTGCCAGCCCAAGAGCAAGGCCTAGGTTTCTATTCCAATCTCTTTGTCATACCAAAGCCCAACGGCGATGTCAGGCCAATCTTGGACCTAAAGAGGTTAAACGGTTACCTAAGGGTTCGTTCCTTCCGGATGGAATCCATCCGGTCAGCAGCCGCCGCGCTTCAGAAGGACGATTTTCTGGCCTCCATAGACATAAAGGATGCTTACCTTCATGTACCAATCTTTCAGTCGCATCAAAGGTTTTTACGCTTCGCGGTGGGGCAGCGACACTTCCAATTCAGGGCGCTCCCCTTCGGGCTGGCCACGGCCCCCCGGGTATTCACGAAGATCCTAGCCCCAGTTCTGGCCAATTTAAGGATCCAAGGGGTCACAGTCCTAGCATACTTGGACGACCTTTTAATCATAGATCACTCACGGCCGGGTCTGCAAAAGGCAGTAAACCTCACGGTTCGGTACCTCGAAGAATTCGGCTGGGTCCTGAACCGGGGAAAGTCAGCGTTCCAGCCTACAAAGCAGTTGGAATACCTCGGCATGAGGTTAGACACAGAACATCAAAAGGTGTTCCTGCCCCTTGTAAAGATCGAAGCTATCAAGGGGTTGGTTCTGTTGGTTCTAAACAAGAAAAAACCAACTATTCGCCTGTGTATGCGATTACTAGGCAAGCTAGTGGCCACATTCGAGGCAGTACCATACGCTCAGATCCACACTCGCGTCCTACAGGCAGCCATTCTAGCAGCCTGGGGCAAGAGGGCACATGCCTTAGAGTCCCCTTTGACGCTATCATCAAGGGTCCGACAAAGCCTGGCCTGGTGGTTGAACCCTCAGAATCTTCTAAAGGGAAAATCCTTCAGCCCTGTTGTCTGGAAGGTAGTTACCACAGACGCCAGCCTGGCAGGCTGGGGGGCGGTCTTCAAGGGGTTCTCCCGCCAGGGAACTTGGGTGAAAGCAGAGAGGCAGCTCCCCATCAATATCTTGGAAATCAGAGCTGCTCGCCTAGCCCTTCTGGCTTGGACCTCCAGATTAAAGGGGTTCCCGGTGAGAATCCAGTCAGACAATGCCACGGCGGTGGCATACATAAACCACCAAGGGGGAACCAGGAGCCAGGCCGCTCAGAGGGAGGTGAACTTGATTTTTCAATGGGCAGAGGTTCATGTACCCTGCATTTCAGCGATATTCTTTCCCGGAGTGGACAACCTGCAGGCAGACTTCTTAAGTCGCCAGAGTCTGTTGCCAGGGGAGTGGTCTCTGCATCCCCAGGTCTTTCAGACAATCTGCCAGAGGTGGGGAATGCCGGACGTAGATATAATGGCATCCAGGTTCAACAAGAAACTAGACAGGTTCGTGTCGCGAGCGAGGGATCCTATGGCCTGCGGAACCGATGCGTTGGTTTGCCCTTGGCATCAATTCAAACTTCTATATGCATTCCCTCCACTACAGTTACTCCCGCGCCTGTTGCGCAAGATCAGAGTGGAGAACAAGCCAGTCATTCTAGTAGCTCCGGCTTGGCCCCGGAGGACTTGGTACTCACTAGTCCTGAAGATGGCAGTGGGAGACCCTTGGACTCTTCCTCTACAACCAGACCTACTCTCACAAGGCCCGATCCTCCACCCTACATTACAGCGTCTAAATTTGACGGCCTGGAGGCTGAATCCCTGATTCTCAGGGGTAGAGGCCTGTCTAGGCAGGTAATTCCTACCCTGATTAGGGCTAGAAAGCCGGTCTCCAGGGTGATTTATTACAGGGTGTGGAGGAACTACGTAGGCTGGTGTGAATCCAAAAGATGGAATTCCCGCAAATATACTATTGATAGGGTGTTAAGTTTTCTCCAGCTAGGAGTGGATAAAGGCCTGGCACTAAGCACAATCAAGGGACAGATCTCAGCTCTGTCAGTGTGGTTTCAGAGGCCGCTGGCCACCCACTCGCTGGTAAAGACCTTCATACAGGGGGTCTTGCGTATTAATCCTCCTGTCAAGTCACCAATTTGTCCATGGGACTTAAATCTTGTCCTGTCCACTCTACAGAAACAGCCTTTTGAGCCATTGGCTGAGATTCCTTTAGTCTTACTGACAAGAAAATTGGTTTTCTTGGTCGCCATAGTTTCGGCCAGGAGAGTGTCAGAATTAGCAGCCTTATCGTGTAAGGAACCATATCTCGTTCTGCATAAGGACAGGGCAGTTCTCCGGCCCCATCCTTCCTTTCTACCAAAGGTTATATCCAAATTTCACTTAAACCAGGATTTGGTACTTCCATCCTTCTTTCCAAAACCTACATCTAGAAAGGAGGGGTTGCTGCATACCTTGGATATTGTCCGGGCCATGAAGGCCTATCTTAAAGCTACAGAAAAGATCCGGAAAACAGATGTGTTATTCGTTCTACCAGATGGCCCCAAGAAGGGGCAGGCAGCTGCAAAATCCACCATCTCGAGATGGATTAGACAATTAATCATTCAAGCCTACGGGTTGAAGAGGTTGCCTCCTCCGTTGTCGGTAAAGGCCCATTCTACCAGGGCCATGGGATATGCAAGGCGGCAACGTGGTCATCAGTCCACACGTTTACAAGGTTTTATCAACTAGACGTGAGAAGACGTGAGAAGAAATGCGGATGCTGCCTTTGGTCAGGCAGTACTACAGGCTGCAGTTTGAAATCCTCGGGATCAGAAACACCCTTGGCTAAAAAAAAAAAAAAAAAAAAAAAAAAAGAGAAAGAGTTTTTTTTTCTTGACTAAGTTGGAATTATTATTATGATTTGAGTTTATCTCTAAATTGAATCCTTCTTTGGAAGATGTCTCCCTCCCCTCATTAAAGCATTGCTTTCGGACATCCCACATAGTAATGAATATGCCGCTCTGTGTCCCGTGATGTACGAGAAAGAAAAAGGGATTTTTAAATACAGCTTACCTGTAAAATCCTTTTCTTGGAGTACATCACGGGACACAGAGCTCCCACCCCTCTTTTGGGTGACCATTTTGGGAGGCATACTGCTTGCTACAAAACTGAGGGACTCCCTCTAGGGGAGGGGGTTATATAGGGAGGGGACTTCCTGTTTGAGATTGCCAGTGTCCACACCTGAAGGTACTCCATATAACCCACATAGTAATGAATATGCCGCTCTGTGTCCCGTGATGTACTCCAAGAAAAGGATTTTACAGGTAAGCTGTATTTAAAAATCCCTTTATTCACATTATATGTACAGTGCCTTGAAAAAGTCTTCATACCCCTTGAAAAAACTTTGTAGGGCCACCTTTCGCTGCAGTTACAGCTGCAAGTATTTTTGGGTATGTGTCTACCAGCTTTGCACATCTAGAGAGTGACATTTTTTCCCATTCTTCTTTGCAAAATAGCTCAAGCTCTGTCAGATTGGATGGAGAGCATCTGTGAACAGCAATTGCCACAGATTAGGGTCTCTATCCCATTCTTAAGTCTTTTTCAGTCTCTAACAGGTTTTCTTCTGAGATTGCCCTGTATTTGGCTCCATCCATCTTCCTGTCAACTCTGATCAGCTTTCATGTCCCTGCTGAAAAAAAGCATCCCCACAACATGATGCTGCCACCACCTTGTTTCACGGTGGGGATGGTGTGTTCAGTGTGATGTGCAGAGTTAGTTTTCCACCACGTATAGCATTTTGCTTTTAGGCCAAAAAGTTCAATTTTGGTCTTATCTGACCAGAGAATCTTCTTCCACATGCTTGCTGTGTATCCCAAATGGCTTCTCGCAAACTGCAAACGGGAATTCTTATGGATTTCTTTCAACAATGGCTTTCTACTTGCCACTCTTCCAAAAAGGCCAAATTTGTGGAGTGCCCTTTAATAGTTTTCCTGTGGACATATTCTCCCACCTGAGCTGTGGATCTCTGCAGCTCCTCCAGAGTTACCAGGGGGCTCTTGGCTGCTTCTCTGATTAATGCGCTCATTGCATTACCTGTCAGTTTAGGTGGACAGCCATGTCTTGGTAGGTTTGCAGTTGTGCCATACTCTTTCCATTTTCATATGATGGCTTAAACAGTGCTCTGTGAGATGTTCAAAGCTTGGGATATTTTCTTAAAACCTAACCTTTAAACCTCTCCACAACATTTTTCCTGACCTGTCGCGTGTGGTCCTTGGCCTTCATGATGCTGTTTGTTCACTAAGGTTCTCTAACAAACCTGTGAGGGCTTCACAGAACAGCTGTAATTAAATTACACACAGACTCGAATTACTAATTAGGTGACTTCTGAAGACAATTTTAGTTAGGGGTATTAGAGTAAGGTGCTGAATACAAATGCATACCACATTTTTCAGATATTTTATTTGTAAAAATAAATACAATTAAAACCATTTATCATTTCCCTTCCACTTCACAACTATGTGCCACTTTGTGTTGGTCTATCACATAAAATCACAATAAAATTCATTTATGTTTTTGGTTGTACCATGACAAAATGTGGACATTTTCAAGGGGTATGAAGACTTTTTCAAGGCACTGTAAGTCATTTGTTGTGGACAAAAGAAAGACTTAATGAAAATATAACAAACTCTAAAATGATTATAGGTCGATATGAAAAACACCACTGCATTTATTAAACATTTATGTGAAAAATATATCTGCGCTTGGAAAATATAATAAAATAAAACAACCAGCAGCTGTGCATTATAACCCAGATGCCAGGCACAAATAATAATATATAAATAAAAGTGCAGCGCTGGATAAGTAAGGTGCAATTTGTGCGAATAACACAATGCACATGATATGTGCAAACATCCAAATAGATATACTAAAGTGCAATCTGTGCAGTCAATAATAAATGAGCAATATAACAAAACAATAAGAATTGCATAAAGACTGTGAATACATTCTAAAACACATATGCAATATTACATCACATGTGAAAGGATGCAATTATGTGCAAAAAGTTCATATAGAGCTGAATTTCATCAAATAAAGCCCCATAGAGGAAAAGTGTATTGGAAATGTTGATCAGACACCTGGCAGCGTGATACCCATCACCACAACAAAATGGAGGCTTACCAGAAAGCCAGAGATGGAAGTCTGGACGTTTCACTCGAGTAGCCTTGGATAGTATACGCCAGAAGGTCCACAGCTGATAAGGGTTTGTTATTAGGAAACCTCAGTGCCGGAATGTATATGAAACAAGACTCCACATAGTGGGATATATTGGGATATTGTCTCTCTCTCAGGTCCCTCAGTTGGGCGGGGAGAATTCAGGCAGCCAATCTCGGCACACAGAAGATGATCATCTTCTGTGTGCTGAGATCGGCTGCTCGACTTAAAGTAAATTGGAGGGGAGAGTGCCAAATGGTGAGAATCCATAAGATTCAAGTTAGGCTAAGAAAGATTAGCCCATGGGTTAAACTAAGTGACTGAGGGAAATAAGGAACTATCTGGAAATGTTTGCTATTGTGTTGAGTCTCCCTGAACAATGAATCATCATACAATGGTATACAACACAGAAGAAAAAGTTATGTAGGGCAGGCCATCTCAATCCTACTGCTGCACCCTTTCCAGAGGGTACCTAAAGAAAGAAAGAAAATTAAAGTCTGATACTATTAACGAGTGAATGTGAGAGTTGAAAGGGTATGGCAATCTGGACTTCAGGGTGGCACACATTTTCTTGAAGGATTAAGGAGGGTTCTAGTTCCTGTCCAGGTGCAGATCAGTAGTAAGTGTGCTGGTGTACAGTTGAAATTGAGCAAGAGTCAAATGGTTGTCATAACCTGAAGTGTAGAGCAATAGGGTCTCCTTTAGGGCCGAAACAACTAATCGATTAATCGACAACTAATCGATTATAAAAATTAATCGATTACAATTTTCATAATCGATTAATCGGCCAGTAACATAATGGGGTTAAAAAAACTAAAATTAGCCCTTTATAGTACAAAAAAGCAAATCTCTACTGTAAATATTACTTTCACTGTCCAACAGTAAAAAATTAACCCCTTAAGCCGGTTCACACTGGGGCGACTCGTCAGGCGACTCAGCCGCCTGACAAGTCGTGTCCCATTCTATTCAATAGAACCGTTCTAATACCTTAGAAAAAGGTTCTTGTACGACTTTGGGGGGCGACTTGCATTGACTTCTATACAGAAGTAATTTTGCAAGTCGGCTCTGAAGTCGTCTTCAGGACGCCTTGCTGAGTCGCCCCCAAATGCGTGCCGCCCCAGTGTGAACCGACTCTTACAGTAGCGATTATTTGCTCTTTTTGTACTTTTTTTTTTAACCCCATTCTGTTAGTAAACATCTCAGGCCTGGGTCATTATGCGATTAATCGATTGATCAAGACAATAATCGGCCAACGAATCGATTATGAAAATAATCGTTAGTTGCAGCCCTAGTCTCCTTTTGTCATCTTCGTTCAGGAATTAAGAGGTGGTCTTCTTTATGAAATGTTCTTGAGTCACCCTCATAGGCAAAAGGCATCGGAAGCCTTCATGTGCCTATTTTGGGCTTTGAAGTTTTTTGAAAATGAGACCCAAGTTCAGAAGAATCTCCTCTCCCTCCTGGACCATAGAAAAATAAGTAAATCTGTTTCATACAAGAAGATGATGTGATACTTGAGGTTCTGTTTCGTTAACTGAGATAACGGCTTCATTGTTCATCTCTTTTGGATGGTATTGGTGTCAGGGAAATGTCCGTAGAAGTAATGGCAATCTTGCCAGTAGAAGAAATGGCCATAGAAGAAGTACTGGCAATCAGCAATCCAGATTGCTGGATTGTCGTCAGCCTTCCTGAGTTCCTGAGTCTCTGTATTATTACTGTTTGGATTTCCTGTTGTGACCCGGCTTGTTTCTGACCTGTCTGATCTGCTCTCCTGGTTTGACCCCTTGGCTTGCTTTACTGACTTGTTACCTTCTCCAGCACCTGATCCCGGCTTGTTCAACGGACTTTGCTTCAGTTATCCTGTTCCTGCCTGTTTTCCAACACCAGACCTTGGCCTGTCTCCATTCCTGCAAACCTGCATCTCCTGCCTGGATCCACAGTGTTTGACCCCCAGCTAGCTTCTACTGTTGCTCCTTGTGCACATCTTGCCAAGTGTTACCGAGGACTCCTAGAGACGGCAGCCTAGCAGTGTTTCCTGTATTCTTCAGGCACTCACCAGCTCTTCTCTCCTGGATCCATCTGGCAACCTGTGCTTCTCTGGGCACTACACCCTCTGTACCCAACCTCAGAGGTGTACTGCACTTAGCCGCAAGGGGAGCCCTCTCGGCATTTCGGCCTCCAACCAGGTACGTGACAGTACAATCCAGCCATGACTGAGGCTGACAGAGGTGCTCCTCTGCTCGAGATGATGTACCAACAAGTCACCACCCTTACACAAGCCATCCAGAAACTCCAGGATGGTTACGTTCATTTGGAAGATCGGCTGCAGCATTTGCCTGTCGCTCCAGCCTTGGTGGACCCCAGCTCATCTTCCACTAACACAGCATCAGCTTCCCTGCCTTAAGAATCTGCTAACCCGACCCATACAGTGATGATGCCTTCACCCGAACGATTCTTTGGTGACCGAAATACGTTAAGAATGCGTGCCTGCTGTACCTGGCCCTCCAGCCTAGAACTTTTTCCTCCAAGTTTGTGAAAGTAGGATTCATAATTTCCCTACTATCCGAGGAACCCCAAGCTTGGGCTCATAACCTACTAGAACAAAAGAGCCCGGCTTTGAACACTATGGACACTTTTTTTGAGGCTATGACTCTTTCTTTTGTATGATGACCCCCAGCGCATGGCCCCAGCTGAATCTGCCTTAGTCGCCTTACGGCAAGGAGACTGCCCAATGGAGGACTATACAGTGGAATTCCGCAGATGGTCATCTGATACTAGCTGGAATGAGGCAGCACTCAGGTTTCAATATCGCCAAGGACTATCGGAGACCCTTAAAGATAAACTAGCCCGAGTTGCTGCTCCAGACACTCTTGACAAACTCATCCACCTAGCCATTCTGCTTGACAGGCGCCTGCGGGAGTGGCGGTCGGAATGCGCCCAAACCTTCCAGCCTACCAAGAGGCCACCCAGGTCTCCACCTGCTGTTGAACCCTCGCCTGTTTGTTCTGCAGCTCCCAAAAGAGATCCAAAGCAAGTTGGCCTGGTCCGTTCTCCCCTTACCTTTGATGAGAGACAACGCCGTCGGCAGGCCTATCTCTGCCTGTACTGCGGAGGGGCTGGACATTTTTTACGCAGCTGTCCCATAAGACCCAATAAGGCCTACACACCAAGTTCCACTTATCTGCAAGTTTCTGTATCCTCCCATTCTTACCTCGCTCTTTCTATCTCCTTACAATTGGCAGGAAAGGAGGTTCAACTACCAGCAATTATCGACTCCGGGGCATGTAGTTGCTTTATGGACTTATCTCTGGCCATGAAACTTGGTGTGCCCCTTAATGAGAAAAAACAAAGACTGGAAGTTCTATTGGCCGATGGTTCCTTGCCCAGTTCTGGACTTGTCTCCCGTGAAAACCATACCCATCTTCACTACTACTGATACCGGCCACCAAGAATTTATCCGTTTTGACATTTTATGTTCTCCTATGTTTCCCATCATCTTAGGAATTCCGTGGCTACAGGCACATAACCCACGAATCAACTGGGCCAACTGGGCATCTTTTTCTTCAGACTATTGCTCGCAACATTGTTTTCCTCCCAGTTCCAGTAAGCCTGCTAGCTGTCTGGCCGTGCAACCTTCTCCTGATAACCTCCTGCTTGTCCCTCCTGCTTATCATGAGTTCATAGACGTTTTTGACAAAAGGCCGATGTCCTCCCACCTCACCGGCCTTATGATTGTCCGATTGAACTGCTTCCAGTGGCTGAGATCCCATTCGGACGGATCTTTCCTCTATCTGAGAACGAGCTGGAAGCCTTACGTTTATATATTGATGAGAGTCTTGAAAAATGGTTTATCCGACGCTCTTCTTCTCCTGCTGGAGCGGGTATTTTCTTTGTGGAGAAGGACGGCACATTACGGCCATGTGTAGACTACAGAGACATCAATAAAATTACCGTAAAAAATCGATACCCTCTCCCTCTTGTTCCTGAACTCTTTCAAAGTTTCCAAACCGCCCGGATCTTCACTAAATTAGATCTAAGGGGCGCCTACAATCTTTTCCGCATCCGCCAGGGAGACGAGTGGAAGACAGCATTCCGGACGAGATTTGGCCACTTCGAATACCTTGTGATGCCGTTCGGATTATGCAATGCTCCAGCCACGTTCCAGCATCTAGTGAACGATATCTTCCGGGAATTCCTTGACTACTTTGTAATTGTATACCTCGATGATATTCTCATCTTTTCTGCCTCTTTGGAACTTCACCGAACCCACGTAAAAAAAGTGCTCCTAACCCTGAGAAAACATGATCTATATGTCAAAGCAAGACAAATGTGATTTTGAAAAGACATCTATTCAATTTCTGGGTCTCATCATCTCCACAGAAGGAATTACAATGGACCCAAAGAAGGTGGAAGCAATACTTAACTGGCCAGCTCCCTCAGACAAGAAGGGTGTCCAGCGCTTCATAGGGTTCTCCAATTTTTACACAAAATTTGTGAAGGGTTTCTCCACCACCATAGCACCCATCACTCAATTGACCCATCAGACGACCCGGTTCCAGTGGTCCCTAGAAGCTCAGGCAGCCTTTGACAAATTAAAGAATCTGTTCACGTCTGCAATAATTCTACAGCACCCGGATCCAACTCTGCCCTACGTTTTGGAAGTAGACGCCTCTGAAGTAGCTACAGGGGCAATCCTGTCCCAACGGCAAGAATCCAAGGCTCTCCCTCACCCCATTGCTTTCTTTTACCGAAAGATGAGCCCACCAGAGAGAAATTATGACGTTGTGGATCGAGAACTTTTGGCCATTAAATCTGCCTTAGAAGAATGGAGATACTTATTGGAGGGTGCCGCTCATCCCATTATGATTTTTACAGACCATAAGAACCTGGAGTACCTCAGGACAGCCAAACGTTTAAGACCCCGGCAAACACCCCTGAAACAACAGAGCCAAGTACAATCCTTTCCGCTCAAAATTTTTTACACATCCAACCTGACTTAAAGGTTTTGATTAAACAAGCCTCAACCCAGTGCCGTGGCCCAGAAATGTCCTCATTGAGAAGTCAAGATGGATTTTTATGGCACCAGGACAAGATTTTTGTTCCCCAATCAGTTAGACTCCAAGTTCTAAAGATGTCACATGATCACAAACTTGCCGGACATTTTGGAATACGAAGAACCACTGAACTTGTTCAGCGCTCTTTTTGGTGGGCCAGCCTAAGACAGGACTGTAGAAAATATGTTAACTCCTGCACCAGCGCAATAAGGGTTCCAATGCCAAACCATGGGGACTTTTGAGGCCACTACCCATCCCTGAACAACCCTGAAAAGAAATATCCATGGACTTTATAGTAGACTTGCCTCCCTCTGGGGAATGCACCACCATCATGATTGGCACACCTTCCGCCTCGGAGACAGCAGACATGTTCATTAAAGAGATCGTCAGATTACATGGACTACCAGATAGTATTGTCTCTGACAGAGGGGTACAATTTACCTCCAAGTTCTGGAGAGATCTCTGCAAATCTCTATCAATTGAAGTATGTCTTTCCTCAAAGAACCACCCCCAGAGCAATGGTCAAACAGAAAGGACTAACCAGACCTTAGAACAGTATCTTCGATGCTTCTGTACTTGCTCACAGGATGACTGGATCTCCTTTCTTCCCTGCGCTGAGTTTGCATATAACAATTCTTTGCATGCAGCCATCAATCAGTCTCCCTTCTGGGCAAATTATGGATTTCACCCCTCCTTCCTTCTAAATGCTATACCTGAAACATCTGCCCCCGCTGTCCAGGACTGATTAAGGTTCATGCAATCTAACTACAAGATACTTCAGGAGGCCATGCGAAAAGCCCTAGAGGACTATAAGAGGTTTCATGATAAAAGAAGAACAGGGAATCCTGTGTTTAAGGTTGGGGACAAGGTATGGCTTTCTTCAGTAAACCTCAAGCTCTCATGTCCAGCCCGGAAGCTTGGACCTAAGTTCATTGGTCCCTTTGAAATTAAAAGAGAAATAAATCCAGTGGCTTTTGAGCTGGCACTACCCAATACTTACAAGATCCATCCAGTGTTCCACATCTCCCTGCTTAAGCCTGTGGTACCCAGTCCATTTCCTGGAAGAGAAGAGCCACCTCCACCTCCAGTCCTGGTAGAAGGGGAAACTGAATTTGAGGTTGAAGCCATTATGGACTGCTGGAGGAGAGGTTGGCAGATCCAGTATCTCATCAAATGGAGGGGATACCCTCCCGAAGACAATTCCTGGGAGCCTGCAAACAACGTGCATGCTCCTAGACTGGTACTGGACTTTCACAGCAGACATCCCAAAGCATCGGCCCGTTGTGGCATCCGGAGGCTGCCCCTTTGGGGGGGGGAGGGGGCACTGTCAGGGAAATGTCCGTAGAAGTACTGGCAATCTTGCCAGTAGAAGAAATGGCCATAGAAGAAGTACTGGCAATCTTGCCAGTAGAAGAAATGGGAGCCATAGCCTCATCATGTGACAGGAAGATCCTCCTGCTGGCCTATAAAAGGCTGCCATTGTCTAATCCAGATTGCTGGATTGTCGTCAGCCTTCCTGAGTTCCTGAGTCTCTGTATTATTACTGTTTGGATTTCCTGTTGTGACCCGGCTTGTTCCTGACCTGTCTGATCTGCTCTCCTGGTTTGACCCCTTGGCTTGCTTTACTGACTTGGTACCTTCTCCAGCACCTGATCCCGGCTTGTTCCACGGACTTTGCTTCAGTTATCTGTTCCTGCCTGTTTTCCAACACCAGACTTTGGCCTGTCTCCATTCCTGCAAACCTGCATCTCCTGCCTGGATCCACAGTGTTTGACCCCCAGCCAGCTTCCACTTTCCACCGAGGACTCCTAGAAACTGCAGCCCAGCGGTGTTTCCTGTATTCTCCAGTATTCTTCAGGCACTCACCAGCTCTTCTCTCCTGGATCCATCTGGCAACCTGTGCTTCTCTGGGCACTACACCCTCTGTACCCAACCTCAGAGGTGTACTGCACTTAGCCGCAAGGGGAGCCCTCTCGGCATTTCGGCCTCCAACCAGGTACGTGATGGAAAGGGCTGCAAGGGCAGGGACGGTGATAATAATGGGGGATTTTAACTACCCAGAAATTGACTGGAATAATGGAATTTCTGGGACAGTTAAAGGACAAAAATTTAAAAACCTATTGCAGGACAATTTTATGGTCCAGTTTATTGAGGCCCCAACTAGGAATGATGCTCTGTTGGACCTGGTAATCTCAAACCATGCAGAGCTCATTACTAATGTTCAGATAAAGGAACACCTGGGTAGCAGTGATCATAACATGATTTCGTTTAATGTAAACTATAAGCAAGAAATACATACAGGAAAGATAAAAACACTTAATTTCAAGAGAGCAAATTTTCAAAGCATGAGGACTGCTCTCCAGGGCTTGGACTGGGAGGGAATATTGGCACCGATGAACACAGAACAGAAATGGGAATTCTTCAAAAAGACTCTTTGGAACCTCACTGCAAAGTATATTCCCATGGGCAATAAGTTTAAAAGGCTACAGATAAAACCTATGTGGCTCACGGTTAAAGTTAAAAAAGCTATAAACAATAAGAAAATAGCTTTTAAAAAATATAAAAATGAAGGAACACTAGTGTCGTTTAAATGTTACAAAGAATATAATAGAATATGTAAAAAGGAAATCAAGGATGCAAAAATTCAAAATGAACGACAGATTGCAAAAGATAGTAGGACAAACCCCAAAAAATTCTTTAAATATATTAATAGTAAAAAGGTCAAGTCTGAGCATGTAGACCCTTTACAAAATAATCTAGAGTGGGTGACTGAGGACATAGAGAAGGCAAATTTATTAAATGCTTTCTTCAGCTCTGTGTATACAATGGAGAATGGGGGAGCTCATGTCGATATAGGGGGAGGGAGTGACACAGCCCCAAATCCACAATGGCTCAAAAGTGATATGGTCCAGAAATATTTAGACAGAATAAAGGTGGATAAAGCACCTGGACCAGATGGCATCCACCCACGGATCCTAAAAGAATTGAGCTCTGAAATTTCAAAGCCACTGTATCTAATATTTAGGGACTCATTAATGACAGGAATAGTACCACTGGATTGGCATAAAGCCAATGTGGTGCCCATATTTAAAAAGGGAACAAAGTCTTTACCTAGTAACTATAGACCTGTTAGTTTAACTTCTATAGTTGGAAAGATACTGGAACGTTTAATAAAAGACCACATGGATGAGTTCTTGCTGGAAACAAACTATTTAAGCAGCAGACAGCATGGATTCATGAAGGACAGAAGTTGTCAGACAAACCTGATTTCCTTTTATGAAGAGGTAAGTAAAACCCTGGACAGAGGCGTGGCAGTGGACGTGGTATACTTGGATTTTGCAAAAGCGTTCGATACAGTTCCCCACACACGGCTCATGTGTAAGGTAAGGTCTACAGGATTAGATATATCAGTTTGTAAATGGATAGAAAACTGGCTGAAAGACAGAATTCAGAGAGTTGTGGTTAATGATTCTTACTCTGAATGGTCCAAGGTTATCAGCGGTGTACCCCAAGGTTCAGTGTTGGGTCCCTTACTTTTCAATATATTTATAAATGATATTGGGTCTGAGATCAAAAGTAACATTTCTGTTTTTGCAGATGACACCAAGCTATGCAGTGGAATAATGTCCTTGCAGGATGTCTCCAATTTGCAAGCCGACCTCAATGCTCTGTCTAATTGGGCGACTAAGTGGCAGATGAGGTTTAATGTTGATAAATGTAAAGTTATGCACTTGGGGGCTAAGAATATTCATGCATCATACGTGCTAGGGGGAGTACAACTGGTGGGATCTGTAGTGGAGAAGGATCTGGGTGTTTTAGTTGATCATAAGCTCAATAATGGCATGCAATGCCAAGCTGCGGTTTCCAAAGCGAGCAAAGTCCTTTCTTGTATTAAGAGAGGTATGGACTCCAGAGATAGAGATATCATTTTGCCCCTGTACAAATCATTTGTAAGACCTCATCTGGAATATGCAGTCCAGTTTTGGGCACCAGTTCTCAAAAAGGATATCGGAGAACTGGAGAAAGTGCAGAGAAGGGCAACCAAACTGATAAGAGGCATGGAGGAGCTCAGCTATGAGGAAAGATTAGAGGAACTGAATTTATTCACTCTTGAGAAGAGGAGAATAAGGGGGGATATGATCAACATGTACAAATACATAAGAGGTCCATATAGTGAACTTGGTGTTGAGTTATTCACTTTAAGGTCAACACTGAGGACAAGGGGGCACTCTTTACGTCTGGAGCAAAAGAGATTTCACCTCCAAATACGGAAAAGTTTCTTCACAGTAGGAGCTGTGAAAATGTGGAACAGACTCCCTCCAGAGGTGGTTCTGGCCAGCTCAGTAGATTGCTTTAAGAGAGGCCTGGATTCTTTCCTAAAGGCACATAATATAACTGAGTACTAAGTTTTGTAGGTAAAGTTGATCCGGGGTAAATCCGATTGCCTTTCGGGGGATCAGGAAGGAATTTTTTCCCCTCCGGTAGCAAATTGGATCATCGCTCTGCTGGGGTTTTTTTGCCTTCCTCTGGATCAACTGTGGGTGTGGAGTTGGGTGTATGGGAGGATGTACTGTGTTTTACTTTGTTTTATTTTTATTTTTTTTTATGGTTGAACTGGATGTACGTGACAATTGGGAGCGAGGTTCGAAAATAGTTGTAAAAGGTGATCCAGTAGAGACAGGGCTTCCTTTTCTCATGCAATGGACATTGTTGTGTCTTTAATTTTATAATAATGCAGCTTATTAATGCCCCTTGTAGTATTGTCTGAGTATGGTGGTCTCTGTCCACTTTCAGGTGATGCTCTGAAATGTGCATAATCATTTTTTTCATTATTGCGAGGTGACACATAGCATCCCTCAATCACCGTGCCTTTCATCCATATATCAAATTCTTCTTTAACAAATAAAGGTAAAAAAAGCTTAATCTATTCTCTGAGAAATAACATAATTTTAAACCAGCATGCAGGTATCGCTGCACTTCTTATTCGGCTCCAGTGTAAGGTAAGTAAAAGACGGATTAAGCTCAGGTCTCAGCCCTTCAGGCACACCCCTCTGACATGTTTCACCCACATTGTGCTTAATTGCAGAGCCTAATGTGGGTGAAACATGTCATATGTGTGTGACCGATGGGCTAGGATCTGAGCTGAAGCCTGTCCTTCATTTACCTTATATTGGAGCAGTGGTTCTCAATCCTTCTAGTGCCGTGACCCCTTGATAAAATTTCCCAAGTTGTGGGGACCCCTAACAGTAAAATTATTTTTGTAGAGTGGGTTGTTAGCACCCAAGGCAAGACAAGTAATTTGTGCCCCTAACCTACAGACATTTAGCACTCCCTGAGTCCCTTCCACTCGTACAGTATTACTATCCCTTATGGTACATTTTGGGATGTACCACTCTTTCTCTTTATTCTCCTTTCTTTCCCTTTTATCTCTCTCTATCCTAATTTCTTGCCCCCCCCCCCCATCCCTCTCTAGCCCTCTTTCTTGTTCTTTATCTCAATTTTTCTTTGTTCCTCCCCCTCTTTTCCTCTCCCTTCCATATATTCTCTATTTTTATGCCTTCTCTTACTCCTTGGGGGGAGATGAGTGACAATGCTGGGGGGAGTTCTGATCAGCCAACTTAGGTGCTCTTAATCAAAGTCATCTGCTGATCTGAGAACTGTAGTGGGGACTTTTAATTGCAACTGTAATCACAGGTAGTGTTACTGACTGTGCCTCCAACTTTGTGGTGTCTCGTAGCAGTGACACCTATACCAAAATCAGGAGAAAGGGTTTCCTCCAGCCCTTCGCAGTTTACATTCCTCACCAGTCAGCTGACCTCTGATCTCTGCCCCCCAATCATGGCGTGAAATGAATAGGCGGCTGCAAAGAGGCTGAGTGGGTGGCCACAAGCTCCTGCTGGGAGGCCACAAAAATGCTGGGAGAGCAGTGCGTTCTTCAGTAACAGCCCAGGTTTCGGTGAGCCGTGGCAAAACATCTCTTGACCCCCAGGTATTAGAGTTTAATACAGAGTGCAGCGATGCCTGCATGCTATATTATATTTTGTAGCAAGATGTGCTCTATCTCTGTCAGCACCTGAATACATAGTGTAAACCTGAGAGACTGATACTGCAGGCTTCAAGTGGCACCAATCTATTATAAAATGTTAAAAGAGTGAGAGAAGGAAACTGGGAGAGCTAAGTTGGGAGGCAGCAGCAGGGTTGAGACAAATAATGTGTTAACATACTGTAGGTAATAACACCAGACACAGGGATTTTTTATGAATCTGTCATCTCTGGGATATTCTTTCAGTCCAACAACTAGAGATTCATGCCTCAACAAAATTATTTCTGGCCTTCTGCAGAGAGACACATGAAGATATTGTTTGGAAGGTAACTGTAATCTCTGTGAGGGGTAATAGATGTATGTGTTATACTTACCCTTTACCATTATTATAGTATGCATTTACTTAGCTAGAACATATAGATGTAATGTTGGGTCTGCTCTAAGGCCTATTCATACTTTTCTGTTTTAGTTAATTGTGTTACTGCATGCATTACCTAAAGTTATGTTAAGGGAGCCTATTCGTTTGGATAGGCTGTTAAAGCAGCATATCAGACTAAAAACATATCTGTACCTTCTGGCACAGCACACCACATACTAACGTGTGTTAGTGCATTACCGTACATTGCAGTGTACTGCAACACAGTTGCTGGCCTCAGTTTGTTGGGGTGCTATTAAAAGTGAATGGTGCATGGTTATGTAGTAATTTAGGTGTAAGGGACATTATGGACACCACTTTTCTAATTGTTTTCTTTTTGCTTGTTTTTTAGATGAAGGAGTGACACTATGGTACGACTTTGTTAGATCATCTAATTCATCCTCATATTCAAGCTTTTTGCAACTGTTAATAGCATCAAAGGCAAAGTGCAGGAATAGAATTAAGACCCCACAACGTCTCATTCAGCAATTGCGGTTAGTTAAGTCTCAAGCTGAAGTGGAACTTATGAAGAAATCGGGTCACATCACGTCACATGTAAGGAACCCTAATCCCTCTTGTGATAATTGGCTTGTTTGTAACCATTCTGGTAAGGGTGTGCTGTCATCCAACATAATTAACCACTTAACCCCCGGACCATATTGCTGCCCAATGACCAGAGCACTTTTTGTGATTCGGCACTGCGTTGCTTTAACTGACAATTGAGCGGTCGTGAGACATGGCTCCCAAACAAAATTGGCGTCCTTTTTTCCCCACAAATAGAGCTTTCTTTTGGTGGTATTTGATCATCTCTGCGGTTTTTATTTTTTGTGCTATAAACAAAAATAGCGACTATTTTGAAAAAAATGCAATATTTTTTACATTTTGCTATAATAAATATCCCCAAAAAATATATAAAAAAACATTTTTTTTCCTCAGTTTAGGCCGATACGTATTCTTGTACATATTTTTCGTAAAAAAAAAATCGCAATTAGCGTTTATTGATTGGTTTGCGCAAAAGTTATAGCGTTTACAAAATAGGGGGTCGTTTTATGGCATTTTTATTAATATTTTTTTTTACTGGTAATGGCGGCGATCAGCATTTTTTTTTTCAGTACTGCAACATTATGGCGGACACTTTTGACACATTTTTGGGACCATTGGCATTTTTATAGCGATCAGTGCTATAAAAATGCATTGGATTACTATAAAAATGCCATTGGCAGTGAAGGGGTTAATACTAGAGGGCGGGGAAGGGGTTAAGTATGTTCCTGGGTGTGTTCTAACTGTATGGGGGTGGACTCACTAGGGGAAATTACTGATCTTCCGTTCATACATTGTATGAACAGAAGATCAGCATTTCTCTCCCTGACAGGACCGGGAGCTTTGTGTTTACACACAAAGCTCCCGGTCCTCGCTCTGCACCGAGCAATCGCTTGGGGCTCGGGGGCGCGCGCGCTGGCCGCTAGCGGCGCACGCCCCCTTGTGGCCGTAAAAGTAGCCGACGTAGAGCTACGGGCTCTCGCCCAGGAGAGCCGACCTGCCGCAGTAAAATGACATCGGCAGGTCGGCAAGCAGTTAAAGACAAATATATTTTTATTGATTATAAAAAGGAAGAAAAATAAAGGGAGTTCTCCCCATTGTGTACAAAAAAAAAAAACACATCATAAACATTAGTTGCATCGTTTATACAGTCATAAAGTCATTGGGGGAGATACTGTAGTCACAGGTGCATAAAAATAAAAACAAAAAAAGGGAGGGAAAGAAGAGGTAAGAAGTGAAAGGAAAATGAGGAAGGAGATCAAGAAGATCTAAAGAGAGATGGGGAAGAAAAATTTGAGCAGAGTCTCTGAGCCTCGTTGGTGATCAAATAAAGCCTATGTGCATGAAGCGGCTCATCCCGAAGATAGCATGGCCTTCAAGGTATCAGAGGTAGAGAAGTCCAGCCAGATAAACCACCATATTTTATATTTCTCAAAGGTATCATCATCTAACGGTATAATTCCTTTCATAAGCATGATATCATTGACAGTAGACACCCACAAGGACAGGGGAGGGATGGTATCAGTCTTCCAAACTACATTCTTCTTGCCATCAATTTTGACCAAATTTCCTGTGCCTTTGTAGCTCACACATCCCCAAAACATCAGCGATCCACCTCTGTGTTTCACAGTAGGAATGATTGTACCATTCGTCATAGGCCTTGTTGACTCCTCTCCAAATGTAGCGTTTATGGTTGTGACCAAAAAGCTCAGTTATGGTCTCATCACTCCAAATGACTTTGTGCCAGAGGGTTTAAAGTGTGTCTCTGTGCTGTTTGGCATATTGTAAGTGGGATACTTTTGTGGCATTTGCGTAGCAATGGCTTTCTTCTCGCGACTGGACCATGCAGCCCATCTTTCTTCAAGTGCTTTCTTATTGTGCAACTTGAAACAGCCACACCACATGTTTTCAGAGAGTCCTGTATTTCACCTGAAGTTATTTGTGGGTTTTTCTTTGCATCCCGAACAATTTTCCTGGCAGTTGTGGCTGGAATTTTAGTTGGTGTACCTGACCATGGTTTGGTTTCAACAGAACCCTCTCATTTTCCAGTTCTTGATTAGAGTTTGAATACTGCTGATTGGCATTCTCAATTCCTTGGATATCTTTTTATATCCTCTTACTGTTTTATACGGTTCAACTACTTTTTCCCACAGATCCTTTGACAAGTCTTTTGCTTTCCCCATGACTAAAGCCGCGTACACACAACCATTTTTAATGGTCTAGAAAAAACTAAGTTTTTTTCAACTCGATTATTGTTAAGCCTGCCTTGCCTACACACGATCATTAAAAACAAATGCTCTAGCAAAGCTTGGTGACTTACAACACATACAACAGCACTATAAAGGAGAAGTTCCATTCGAATGGCGCCACCCTTGGGGCTGCGTTTGCTGATTCGTGCTTTTCAGTCTGTTACAGCGTGATGAATGTGCTATCTCTATTACGAACGCTAGTTTTACCAGAACGATCGCTCCCATCTCATAACTTGGAAAATGGGGAAAACAACTGCGATAATTAACAAAGGAAAACGAAAAACAATGTAGCAGCCAGCACACAGACAAACAAAGTCAAAGTGAACGTGGGAAAAGAAAGTGCAGCGCTATGCTAATTAGTTTTGTGAAAATGCTGCCAAATTCACATGGCATACAAATGTGAACTCAAACAAAAAATATATATAAAAACATGGTAAAAGACAATTTCACTCAACATGTGTGGAATGCTGATATAGTCCATACATATGTTGGCAAACTGATGGGTGAAAAAACCAACCAAATAAAATAAACAAAAATGAATAGTTCATAGGTGTGTCCCAAATGGATGAATGAAATACTTCACATATGGTGCCAGTTCAAAGAAATTAAGGCAACAATGATGGCTTGTCTGTAGCAACCTTCAGACTATCAAAATCAATGGAAATGGGTACTCTTACCAGCTGTGGTGGACTCACATGTTAATACTAACAGCAAGTCGGATCAGGCATGGTGGTCACAGCGGACCCTGGGCTCTGTGCGTGAAAGGTTTTGCAGCGATGGTCAATCCGGTTGAGATGATGGATTCAATCTGGGTTGGATACCTCACTTCAAGGACAGGAACCCGGATAGCAATGGGCCAATGGAGGAATGGCCAGGCTCATGTATCAACACATGTGTAGCATAAAAAAAAAAAAAGAAATGCCCCCAATGGTGCAGATCAAAAAAACAATGAAGGCTTTATTTAAAATAAATGAATACAATCATGTGAAAATTGTATCTAAAAGCAGTATGGGGTACTAAGGATGTTACCCGACGCGTTTCAGCTCAAAGCCATCAACAGGGGCATCTGTCTGTACCCCCACACTGCTAAGTTTAAATAAGACAAGTAATCCGAAACTCCCTGAAACGGAGGAGACAGGAAGTGGACAATCTTGACAGGATATAGTACATCAAAACAAATGCTATAACATACAAATATAAAGCAAGATCTGTCATACCAATATTTGACATGATTGAACAATCAAAAAGGTAAATGTATAAAACATAAAGCATATACAGTATATATAATGACATGTAAATAATAATGAGCATCTAATACAAACTTTACCGAAACGTATATCTCAATGAACAGCAAAGCAGCATACAATACAACATAAAAAAAAACATGCATGCCCTATGAGTAATGACCAGTAAGGGGCCGTGATCAACTGCCATAAGCAACACTGAGCCACTCTAATGGACCACAGCAATACCCCATACAAAAAGGTCCACCCAAAAACTAAGTAAATGAAGTGCATGACAATAAAGAAACGGAACCACATAGAAATCCATCTGTTGGGGACACACGGAATAACCAATAAGAGCAAGGGAAGACTGAGGGGTGGGTCCGTGATTCAGGAAGGAAAAGCATCCAACCCGCGTCGCTCGTAGCTAGCCGCACCCCCAAGCCTGCCCTGTGTCATATGAAGAGCTAGACAATGGACAGCACAAAGATCTGTAGCCAATCCAAAGTAGGTGGGGGCGGCGCCGATAACATCGACACCGCCGCCCACAACCAATCCAAGGGGAACCACATCCGTGACTGACAGGCTTCAGCAGCCTGACATACAATCCAATGGGCGGGCGAGGCGTCGAAAATGTCATCTACACCTCCGCTCACTGATTTGAAAGGATGGGCTCGGTGACGGCTGTACGTCTCCATTGTATCTGGCCATCAAAAGGCACAGACGCATCGCCGATCGGGAAGCGGGTGAAACTATACCCACACTTCCCGAACGTGCGTAGGTGCGTCATGACGTCACCCTTATGGACTGAAGAATAAGGGGGAGGGTGGAAGTCCGTGTCTCCAGAGAAGGAAGGCTCCAGCCTGGGCTATGAATTCCAACCCCAGGGGACACCCTCCCATAAAGGCCATAAACAAGCTAATAATGACACTAGAATGTATTTATGGAAGGACAGTAATGTTAATATATAAAACAACATAACAAAAAGCTGTGCAAATGCAAAACTTTAGTAAACCAGAAAAATAAGGACAACCAGTGTGTGACGGATCTCAGATACCCCAGGTGGGCACATCCGCCAGACCTGTGTCTCCTGTCCTCCAAACGCACCTGCAGATTCGCCATAACCAGCCCTTAACCCCTCAATCACGAGACACTCCACACATGTTGAGTGTTACACGTCCAGAGCTTAACTGTTTATTACATTCCAAACCATACAGTTTTACACACAGTTAGGGACACTCCCCTTAGCCTTGTCTATGAGGGGAGGGGGACAAAGAACAATATTTGGGAACAGAACATTTGGACATTGAAACATTGTACAGATACCTAATGAGATTATGGTAAACAGGCAGCCCGGCTTCTCAATACACACCCCCTGCGGAGAGACGTCTGCAGTCCACTCTCCATTGTCTATGTGTCCAGCAACAAGAGGGGGGGGGGATGGGGGAGAAGGGCTGTAACATTACATTACATTAATGCCAGCTTCAGGTCTCCAGTATCTTTCCGGGCCATAGTCTGTCGGGAGGAGGCATGCACACAGTCCTTTCCAAGACATACAATGACAGTGGGTTCTGTCACATTTCTCCCCTTTTAAAAACAGACTAACCAGGTTCCTGACCCCCAACTGGTCTGGACCTGCGTTAGTCGCAAACTTCCACCCCAGGCAAACGGGAAAAGTAAAAGTACGACTCTGGCGCTGGGGAGCAAAACCGCACATACGGTCTCCCGGGAAAAAAAACAGCCGCTGCAGAGTGGGAACAGCTGTCTGCACTCCTCTGATCCGGGGCTGGGTTGCAGATATTGGGGGAAGCTGAATAATCCTTTGCCCTGCTTCCAGCGCTTCAGCTGGTAGGGAACGTAGGCTGGTAGGGCTATGCATTTGGGGAGGCAAAGGTACTTGCTTTTCTCCTGGTGTAGTTACCAGCTGCTGAGAAGGTATCTTGCAGGGACTATCTCCTGGGTTCTTCATCTCTTGTTCTGATGCTGGGCAGAGACCATCAGCGCTCTGTCCTGTAGCTAGCGCTTCTGCCAGGGGGACATATGAAAAAGTTGGGTACAGCTGCTGGAGAGGGGGAAGGGTTTTCTCCCCTGCCGGTTCTGTGACCAGCCACTGGGGTGACTTCTGACAGGGGCTGTCTCCCAAACCCTCCAAAAACATACTGAGGGCTGGGCAGGGACCAGCAGAACTTTGCTCAGTAGCCAAGGCTTCTGCTGGGGGGAGAACCACTGGGGTAGTGTCCAATTGCTGGGGAGGGAGAATTGCTTCCTCTACTCCAGGTGGAGATATCTGCTGTTGGGGAAACAGCTCACGCAGATCATCTCTCAAACTCTCCGGAGCCAACTGTTTTTCTGATGCTGGACAGATTGCCAGGGGCACTCTGCCCTGTAGCCAGCGCTTCTGCTGGGGCCCCAGATGAGATACTCTGGACTTTCTGCTGATCACCATTTCCCAGCCTTCCAGCACCTGTCTCAACTCCACTTTCTGAGAGCTTCATGCTATTAGCTTGTCTCACTACCTGGGGGACCTCCGGTGCATTCCGGCATTCTAGCGATCGCAGTGCCCTCTGTATCATCGCCGCTTCTTCCATTGTGGTTAGGCCGGGAAAACGTAGGGTCATCCCTGGCTCCATTTGCTCCTCATCTTTGTGACTGTCTGCTATTTCTCCCGGACAGTCCCAGGCAACAGGAGCTATGCCAGGCTGCTGATCACCATCAAACAGCCGCTTGTAGGCAATTTCGAGCTCAAGTTCTTGCTCAACCAGGAACTCCAATTCCTCCAGGTCACATGCCTCTTCGGGGAGGTCCAGCACCTCATATCGGGAGTCCAGGATGTTTTCCAGCCACCACTCCTCATCGCTCCCAAAGTCTGGGTCTCCATACATTTTTTGATGGAGCAGCCCCACGCCGCCATAGCCAACGCCTTCTGTTGGGCTGCCATCTGCTGTACTTGGCCAAAGTTGAGCCGCGAACCACCGGAGGGCTCTGTAGCTGGCGTCTAGCTTCATCTCCTCCTGGACCAATCTTCCGAGCTCCGTCTTCCAAACATCTCGCGGTCGTTCCCTCAGGAACACCTCTCGCGCACAGTACTGCGTCCAGTACATCTCTGAGGAGGAGGGAAGGATCTTCCCCTGCTGGCGCCGCTCGTAGCTTAGCGCCTCATGCCAGAGCTGCCGACGGATCACATCCTCCCAGCCGAGCATGGTGCGCTCTGTCACTGGTCCCTGATGTTTCTTCCGCATGCCTTGCAGCCTCCTCCCGAACTCCGCTCTCATGCTGGCTGGTCCCCGTATCGCTCCTCGGTAGCTGCCCAGATCTTGAATCCTGATGGTGGTTTGGATGTCCTGGACTGCAGGAGACGTCCCACTGCTGCCACCACTGTGACGGATTTCAGATACCCCAGGTGGGCACATCCGCCAGACCTGTGTCTCCTGTCCTCCAAACGCACCTGCAGCCTGCAGATTCGCCATAACCAGCCCTTAACCCCTCAATCACGAGACAATCCACACATGTTGAGTGTTACACGTCCAGAGCTTAACTGTTTATTACATTCCAAACCATACAGTTTTACACACAGTTAGGGACACTCCCCTTAGCCTTGTCTATGAGGGGAGGGGGACAAAGAACAATATTTGGGAACAGAACATTTGGACATTGAAACATTGTACAGATACCTAAAGAGATTATGGTAAACAGGCAGCCCGGCTTCTCAATACACACCCCCTGCGGAGAGACGTCTGCAGTCCACTCTCCATTGTCTATGTGTCCAGCAACAAGAGGGGGGGATGGGGGAGAAGGGCTGTAACATTACATTACATTACATTAATGCCAGCTTCAGGTCTCCAGTATCTTTCCGGGCCATAGTCTGTCGGTAGGAGGCATGCGCACAGTCCCTTCCAAGACATACAATGACAGTGGGTTCTGTCACACAGTGTAACACCTAGATGGGACATGAACGTCACAACTGCCCAATAGATGGACGCATATCCGAAAAAAGGGAGAAAAAAAAGACACTGGAATGGGTAGATAATAATTATGTAATTCTTCCTTCTCTCCAGAATTTGGACACATGGGCACAGGAGCTCACGCCCGGTTAATGAAGCAATTGACATCCCAATCCACATTCATACTGTGGGGCGTGTAGCTCCTGAGCTCATGTATCCAAAAAGTCTCCAGACGGGAGACACCCCTAGTACAAGAGTCGCCCCTCCAATGGGGGAGAAGCTTATCAATGACTTGAAAGGAAGTACCCCTGGGGTCACTGGCGTGGTGTTCCAAATAGTGTCTGGAGACAGTGTGTTTAGGGCATCCCTTTTTGATCTTACCCAAATGTTTGTTAACTCAAATGGCAAAATTCCGAATGGTTCGGCCCACATATTGCATTTTACAGGGACATGTGATGAGGTACACTATGTAACTAGTAAAGCATGTGGTGAACTGTTTCATCTTATAACTGTGGTTAGTCACAGTGGAAGTGAATGTGTCTGTTCTCCGTCTGCCTAAAACATTGACAATGCATGTGTTACACTTCCGACACGGGTGGTATCCTTTCGTTTCTGGGAAGAATGTAACTTTTCTAGGGGGGTCTATGACATTGGGTGCAATATCACTCTGTATAGATTTGGCTCCCCTAAAAATTAGACCTGCCTTCTCAGGTAGGCAAGGTCCCAAAATGTTGTCGCTACGGAGCACCTTCCAGTGCCTATTAAGTATTTTCTTAATGTCATTATGCTGTACAGAAAAATCAGCAAAAAAATAGCATTTGAACCTATCATCATAGTTTTTCTTGGGTTTATCAACCAATAGAGAAGACCTTTCTATGTTGGATATAGTGTTGATAGCATCATCCAATTCTCGAACTCTGTATCCTTTGTCCAAAAATCTATCCCTTAAGGTCTGACACTGGGACTCGAAGTCCTCCCTTCTGGTACAATTCCTCTTCATCCGAAGGAACTGGCCCTGAGGGACAGATCGCAGCCATTGGTGGTGATGGCAACTATCGACCGGAATGTAGCCATTCCGGTCGGTAGGCTTGAAAAAGGTCTTCAATTCAAAATGACCACCAATGGCTGAGATCTCAGAATCCAAAAAATGGATGGAGGTTGAACTGACTTTTCAATATATTTATAAATGATATTGGGTCTGAGATCAAAAGTAACATTTCTGTTTTTGCAGATGACACCAAGCTAGGCAGTGGAATAACGTCCTTGCAGGATGTCTCCAACTTACAAGCCGACCTCAATGCTCTGTCTAATTGGGCGACTATGTGGCAGATGAGGTTTAATGTTGATAAATGTAAAGTTATGCACTTGGGGGCTAAGAATATGCATGCATCACACATGCTAGGGGGAGTTCAACTGGGGGGATCTGTAGTGGAGAAGGATCTGGGGGTTTTAGTTGATCATAAGCTCAATAATGGCATGCAATGCCAAGCAGCAGTTTCCAAAGCGAGCAAAGTCCTTTCTTGTATTAAGAGAGGTATGGACTCCAGAGATAGAGATATTATTTTGTCCCTGTACAAATCATTAGTAAGACTTCATCTGGAATATGCAGTCCAGTTTTGGGCACCAGTTCTCAAAAAGGATATCGGAGAACTGGAGAAAGTGCAGAGAAGGGCAACTAAACTGATAAGAGGCATGGAGGAGCTCAGCTATGAGGAAAGATTAGAAAAACTGAATTTATTCACTCTTGAGAAGAGGAGAATAAGGGGGGATATGATCAACATGTACAAATATATAAGAGGTCCATATAGTGAACTTGGTGTTGAGTTATTCACTTTAAGGTCAACACTGAGGACAAGGGGGCACTCTTTACGTCTGGAGGAAAAGAGATTTCACCTCCAAATACGGAAAGGTTTCTTCACAGTAAGAGCTGTGAAAATGTGGAACAGACTCCCTCCAGAGGTGATTCTGGCCAGCTCAGTAGATTGCTTTAAGAAGGGCCTGGATTCTTTCCTAAATACACATAATATAACTGAGTACTAAGTTCTGTAGGTAAAGTTGATCCAAATTGGATCATGCTCTGCTGTTTTTTTTGCCTTCCTCTGGATCAACTGTGGGTATGGAGTTGGGTGTATGGGATGTACTGTGTTTTATTTTGTTTGTCTATTTTTTTATTTTTTTTTTATGGTTGAACTGGATGGACTTGTGTCTTTTTTCAACCTGACTAACTATGTAACTATGTAACTTCGTATGACAACACAATACCACGATTGTTGTCATTAAGGAAAGGCATGAAAGAGTCGAGAGACTCTCTCGTGCCTTTCCAAAGGAGGAGGATGTCGTCGCTATATCGCGCCCACAGGACCAATTCGGGTCTCTGTGGGGCATCGACGACATCCCCCTCCCACTGGGCCATAAACAAGTTGGCGAGGCTGGGGGCATATTTAGCCCCCATAGCCACGCCTTTGACTTGGGAAAAGAACTGGCATTGAAACCAGAAGTAATTATGCTTTGTGGCAAAGGCTACTAACTCCATAGTGAAGTTCCTCTGGATAACAGAAAGGGATGGATTGCGTGTAAGGAACAGTTCCACTGCATCCAGTCCCAATTGGTGGGAGATGCATGTGTATAAGGCAGCAACGTCTGCCGTTACCATCAGTATTTCTCCCTGATAATGAACAGCCTCCAGTAGTTTAATGGTATCCTTGGTATCCCTCAAATAAGAGGGAACCAATTTTACCAGGGGCTGCAAGTAGTGATCTATATACCTGCCGATACGAGATGTCACGGAGTCAATCCTGCTGACGATCGGTCGCCCAGGGGGATTGACGGGGTCCTTGTGAACCTTCGGCAGGTAGTAGATGACCGGAATACGTGGGGCCAAAGGGATCAAATAATCCGCCTCCTTCTTGTTCAAGATGTTAAGGGCCGAACCTTCTTTAATCAGAGCTGATAAGGCTTTTTTATATTTAAAGATAGGATCCCCGGGGAGAATGATATAAGTGGTCTTGTCACTCAATAATCTATTCATCTCCCGGAGATACATTTCCTTGTCTAATATCACCAGTCCCCCGCCTTTGTCGGCTGGGCGAATGATGATATTTTTATTCGCACAAAGAGTCTGTAGGCCCGCTTGGATAGCCGGATCTTGGTGGACTCTCTTTTTAGGTAGGCTGGTAAGAGTACCCATTTCCATTGATTTTGATAGTCTGAAGGTTGCTACAGACAAGCCATCATTGTTGCCTTAATTTCTTTGAACTGGCACCATATGTGAAGTATTTCATTCATCCATTTGGGACACACCTATGAACTATTCATTTTTGTTTATTTTATTTGGTTGGTTTTTTCACCCATCAGTTTGCCAACATATGTATGGACTATATCAGCATTCCACACATGTTGAGTGAAATTGTCTTTTACCATGTTTTTATATATATTTTTTGTTTGAGTTCACATTTGTATGCCATGTGAATTTGGCAGCATTTTCACAAAACTAATTAGCATAGCGCTGCACTTTCTTTTCCCACCCATCTCATAACTTGCTTCTGAGCAGGCGCGTTATTTTCACGGCGTTAAAGGCTACACATGACCATTTTTTACGACGTTAAAAATGACAATGTGAAAAATGACATGAAAATTTAGAGCATGTTTTAAATTTTTAATGGTCATTTTTAAAGTTGCGAAAAATGCTCTGGAGCCCACACACGATTGTTTTTAATGACATAAAAAAAAATGTAATTTTTAACATCGTCAAAAACAGTCGGGTGTACGCGGCATAAGAATCCAGAAACGCCACTGCAGCACAGGATGAAAGACCTCAAGGCCCTAAATTTCTAAATGTCCGATCCTTTCGGATGGAATCAATTTGGTCAGTGACCTCCTCCCTGCAGGGAGGGGAACTATTAGTGTCCATAGATATCAAGGACGCATACCTACGATTCGCGATAAATCAGCGCCATTTTCAGTTTGTGGCTTTACCCTTCGGACTAGCCACGGCACCTCGTGTTTTTTTTCACAAAGGTGCTGGCCCCCCTGTTGGCCAATCTAGGGTCTCATGGCATATCTATAGTAGCCTATTTGGATGATCTGTTGCTGGTAGATCGCTCAATTACCGATCAGAATCAAGCAATACGCAGAACCGTGAGGTACCTGGAGTCCATGGGTTGGATTCTCAACCTGGACAAGTCAGCCTTAGTTCCTGTGAAGAGGCTGGAATATTTAGGTCTGCTCATAGACACAGATCAGAGAGAGATATCTTTGCCTCAAATGAAGGTCGATTCTTTAACCACTTGACCACTGGGCACTTAAACCCCCTTCCTAACCAGACCAATTTTCAGCTTTCGGTGCTCTCACAATTTGAATGACAATTACTCAGTCATACAACATTGTACCCATTTGAAATTTTTGTCCTTTTTTCACACAAATAGAGCTTTCTTTTGGTGGTATTTGATCACCTCTGGGTTTTTTATTTTTTGCGCTATAAAAGAAAAACGACTGAAAATTCAGTAAAAAAAAAAACTTGTTTCTGTCATATTAGCAGGTTATTTCTCACACACAGCATATGCATACCACAAATTACACCCCAAAACACATTCTGCTATTCCTCCCGAGTATGGCGATACCCCATGTGTGGGAATTTTACACAGCGTGGCCACATACAGAGGCCCAACATGCAGGGAACGCCATCAGGCGTTCTGGAACACCCACACCAATTCTGACATTTCTCTCCTACATGGAAAAATCATAATTTATTTGCTAGAAAATTACATAGAACCCCAAAACATTATATATGTTTTTTTAGCAAAGACCCTAGAGAATACAATGGCGGCTGTTACAACTTTTTATCTTGCACGGTATTTTCGCAGAAATTTATTGAACGCGTGTTTTTAAAAAAAAATGTTTTGTGCTTAAAACAAAACAAAACAGTAAAGTTAGCCCAATTTTTTTTCATAATGTGAAAGATGAAGTTACGCCGAGTAAATAGATACCCAACATGTCACACTTCAAAATTGCGCACACTCGTGGAATGGCGCCAAACTTCGCTACTTAAAAATCCCCATAGGCGGTATTGCAAAGTATCATGCAGGGTATTGGGGTATTTCCGAGTATTGGGGTATTGCCGAGTATTGGGGTATTGCCGAGTACTGGGGTATTGCCGAGTACTGGGGTATTGCCGAGTACTGGGGTATTGCCGAGTACTGGGGTATTGCCGAGTATTGGGGTATTGCCGAGTATTGGGGTATTGCCGAGTACTGGAGTATTGCCGAGTACCGGGGCATTGCCGAGTACTGGAGTATTGCCGAGTACTGGAGTATTGCCGAGTACTGGAGTATTGCCGAGTACTGGAGTATTGCCGAGTATTGGGGTATTGCCGAGTATTGGGGTATTGCCGAGTACTGGGGTATTGCCGAGTACTGGGGTATTGCCGAGTACTGGGGTATTGCCGAGTATTGGAGTATTGCCGAGTATTGGAGTATTGCCGAGTACTGGGGTATTGCCGAGTATTGTGCCGAGTATTGGGGTATTGCCGAGTATTGGGGTATTGCCGAGTATTGGGGTATTGCCGAGTATTGGGGTATTGCCGAGTACTGGAGTATTGCCGAGTACTGGAGTATTGCCGAGTACTGGGGTATTGGCGAGTATTGGAGTATTGCCGAGTATTGGAGTATTGCCGAGTACTGGGGTATTGCCGAGTATTGTGCCGAGTATTGGGGTATTGCCGAGTATTGGGGTATTGCCGAGTATTGGGGTATTGCCGAGTATTGGGCTATTGCCGAGTATTGGGGTATTGCCGAGTATTGGGGTATTGCCGAGTATTGCCGAGTATTGGGGTATTGCCGAGTATTGGGGTATTGCCGAGTATTGGGGTATTGCCGAGTATTGGGGTATTGCCAAGTATTGGGGTATTGCCGAGTACTGGAGTATTGCCGAGTACTGGGGTATTGCCGAGTATTGGAGTATTGCCGAGTATTGGAGTATTGCCGAGTACTGGGGTATTGCCGAGTATTGTGCCGAGTATTGGGGTATTGCCGAGTATTGGGGTATTGCCGAGTATTGGGGTATTGCCGAGTATTGGGGTATTGCCGAGTATTGGGGTATTGCCGAGTACTGGGGTATTGCCGAGTATTGGGGTATTGCCGAGTATGGGGTATTGCCGAGTATTGCCGAGTATTGCCCGAGTATTGCCGAGTACTGGGGCATTGCCGAGTTGCATTGCCGAGTACTGGGGCATTGCCGAGTACTGGGGCATTGCCGAGTACTGGGGCATTGCCGAGTACTGGGGCATTGCCGAGTACTGGGGCATTGCCGAGTACTGGGGCATTGCCGAGTATTGGGGCATTGCCGAGTATTGGGGTATTGCCGAGTACTGGGGTATTGCCGAGTATTGGGGTATTGTCGAGTATTGGGGTATTGTTAAGTACCGGGGCATTGCCGAGTACTGGAGTATTGCCGAGTACTGGAGTATTGCCGAGTACTGGAGTATTGCCGAGTACTGGAGTATTGCCGAGTACTGGAGTATTGCCGAGTATTGGAGTATTGCCGAGTATTGGAGTATTGCCGAGTATTGGAGTATTGCCGAGTACTGGGGTATTGCCGAGTATTGTGCCGAGTATTGGGGTATTGCCGAGTATTGGGGTATTGCCGAGTATTGGGGTATTGCCGAGTATTGGGGTATTGCCGAGTATTGGGGTATTGTCGAGTATTGGGGTATTGCCGAGTACTGGGGCATTGCCGAGTACTGGGGCATTGCCGAGTACTGGGGCATTGCCGAGTACTGGGGCATTGCCGAGTACTGGGGCATTGCCGAGTACTGGAGTATTGCCGAGTACTGGAGTATTGCCGAGTACTGGAGTATTGCCGAGTACTGGAGTATTGCCGAGTACTGGAGTATTGCCGAGTACTGGAGTATTGCCGAGTACTGGAGTATTGCCGAGTACTGGAGTATTGCCGAGTATTGGAGTATTGCCGAGTATTGGAGTATTGCCGAGTATTGGGGTATTGCCGAGTATTGGGGTATTGCCGAGTACTGGAGTATTGCCGAGTACTGGGGTATTGCCGAGTATTGGAGTATTGCCGAGTATTGGAGTATTGCCGAGTACTGGGGTATTGCCGAGTATTGTGCCGAGTATTGGGTTATTGCCGAGTATTGGGGTATTGCCGAGTATTGGGGTATTGCCGAGTATTGGGGTATTGCCGAGTATTGGGGTATTGTTGAGTACTGGGGTATTGCCGAGTATTGGGGTATTGCCGAGTATTGGGGTATTGTCGAGTATTGGGGTATTGTCGAGTACTGGGGTATTGTTAAGTACCGGGGCATTGCCGAGTACTGGAGTATTGCCGAGTACTGGAGTATTGCCGAGTACTGGAGTATTGCCGAGTATTGGAGTATTGCCGAGTATTGGGGTATTGCCGAGTACTGGGGTATTGCCGAGTACTGGGGTATTGCCGAGTACTGGGGTATTGCCGAGTATTGGAGTATTGCCGAGTATTGGAGTATTGCCGAGTACTGGGGTATTGCCGAGTATTGTGCCGAGTATTGGGGTATTGCCGAGTATTGGGGTATTGCCGAGTATTGGGGTATTGCCGAGTACTGGAGTATTGCCGAGTACTGGGGTATTGCCGAGTACTGGGGTATTGCCGAGTATTGGAGTATTGCCGAGTATTGGAGTATTGCCGAGTACTGGAGTATTGCCGAGTACTGGGGTATTGCCGAGTATTGTGCCGAGTATTGGGGTATTA
This sequence comes from Rana kukunoris, assembly GCA_029574335.1. Lineage (NCBI taxonomy): Eukaryota > Metazoa > Chordata > Amphibia > Anura > Ranidae > Rana > Rana kukunoris. The sequence goes on along the minus strand of CM056055.1, from coordinate 93,001,027 downwards.
CCGAGTATTGGGGTATTGCCGAGTATTGGGGTATTGCCGAGTATTGGGGTATTGCCGAGTACTGGAGTATTGCCGAGTACTGGAGTATTGCCGAGTACTGGAGTATTGCCGAGTACTGGGGTATTGCCGAGTATTGGAGTATTGCCGAGTATTGGAGTATTGCCGAGTACTGGGGTATTGCCGAGTATTGTGCCGAGTATTGGGGTATTGCCGAGTATTGGGGTATTGCCGAGTATTGGGGTATTGTTGAGTACTGGGGTATTGCCGAGTATTGGGGTATTGCCGAGTACTGGGGTATTGCCGAGTACTGGGGTATTGCCGAGTACTGGGGTATTGCCGAGTACTGGGGTATTGCCGAGTACTGGGGTATTGCCGAGTACTGGGGCATTGCCGAGTACTGGGGCATTGCCGAGTACTGGGGCATTGCCGAGTACTGGGGTATTGCCGAGTACTGGGGCATTGCCGAGTACTGGGGCATTGCCGAGTACTGGGGCATTGCCGAGTACTGGGGCATTGCCGAGTACTGGGGCATTGCCGAGTACTGGGGTATTGCCGAGTATTGGGGTATTGCCGAGTACTGGGGTATTGCCGAGTATTGGGGTATTGTCGAGTATTGGGGTATTGTCGAGTACTGGGGTATTGTTAAGTACCGGGGCATTGCCGAGTACTGGAGCATTGCCGAGTACTGGAGTATTGCCGAGTACTGGAGTATTGCCGAGTACTGGAGTATTGCCGAGTATTGGGGTATTGCCGAGTACTGGGGTATTGCCGAGTACTGGGGTATTGCCGAGTATTGGAGTATTGCCGAGTATTGGAGTATTGCCGAGTACTGGGGTATTGCCGAGTATTGTGCCGAGTATAGGGGTATTGCCGAGTATAGGGGTATTGCCGAGTATTGGGGTATTGCCGAGTATTGGGGTATTGCCGAGTACTGGGGCATTGCCGAGTACTGGGGCATTGCCGAGTACTGGGGCATTGCCGAGTACTAGGGCATTGCTGAGTATTGTTGGGTACTGGGGTATTGTTGGGTACTGGGGTATTGTTGGGTACTGGGGGATTGCAGAGCTGGGATGGATTGAGGGATGGCTGGATCTGTGACTGCATTTGTCACAGATCCAGCCACAGCTCAGCTGCTGACACCCCGCTCCCCCCCCTCTCCTTGCACACTGTACCGAACGGTACAGAGAGGAGAGGAAGGAGAGGGAGGAACCGGCGTCATTTGACGCCAGTTTGTTTACAGGTGATCGCGCCGTCATTCGACGGCGCGATCACGTGGTAAACGGCCGCTATCAGCGGCAATTTACCGTGATCCATGATGCGCCGGGTCTTCTAGACCCGGCGAGCACGGACACTTTCGCGAGCGCGTCCCAGGGGATGCGCAATCGCGGAAGTGAAGGACGAAGTCCCAGGGACGTCGTCCCAAGATATCTCCACCGCGCCGTAGCAGTAAAATGCTTATGGCGCGGTGGGAAAGTGGTTAAGGGAACTAGTCCAGTTGGTCAGTTCAAAGTGTCAGCCTTCCATCTGCTGCTGAATGCAGCAAAAGTCCTGATTCCCAGGCACTGGAAATCAAAGGATATTCCTTCTATCCCTGAATGGTTAAAAATTCAATCAGACGTGGTCACCTTGAGTGGCGTTCAGGTATTTGGATCAATACTCAGAATTGGATATAAGATGAGATTGCTGTTGTGGCTTTGATCTTTTCTTTGTCACTCTCCCTAGTATGTATAGACCTCAGATAGGCTGTTCGGTACAGTGTCCTTTGCCCCCCATCTTTGCCCTTTTTTTTCTCTTTTTCCTTCTTCTTTCTTCCCCTCTTTTTTCCTTTTTCCTTTTCTTCTCTTAGTATTAGCTAGTATTGGGTAATATCCTAGGTTGTGATGTTTCCCTTTGCTATCCTTTGTTATAAGATATAAAAGTTGCTTACTTTCAGAGTATGTATTGATATGTTTCGATTATGTGTTATTGTGCGGTACTTTGGTACCCTGGCTGTATTTTGTACTCTGATTTTCTGTTTCTAATAAAACTTTAATTACATAAAATAAATAAAGAAAATAGGATTTTTATAACCGCTTACCTGTAAAATCCTTTTCTTGGAGTACATAACGGGACACAGAGCTCCCGCCCCTCTTTATGGGGATATTGGGACACTTACTGCTTTGCTACAAAACTGAGGTACTCCCAGTATGGCAGTGATTCCCTATCCATTAAGGCAACCTGAGATTTCACTTTCCCCAGTTATACAGGTTATATAGGGGAGGGAACTTCCTGCCTTAAGGGCGTGCCAGTGTCCCATTACCTGAAGGTAGACTCTATAACCCACATAGTAATTACTATGCTTCTCTGTGTCCCGTGATGTACTCCAAGAAAAGGAATTTACAGGTAAGCTGTTATAAAAATCCTATTTTTACAACTGCTCCTAAATGATTTAACTTGACACATAATAATTTTGCCGTGTTTAGCCACATTTTGCCGCGTTTGAAGCATTTAAAAAATAAATAAAATGTAATGCCCAAAAATGAAAAATGCTTATAAAGGACACACTGCCAAGGTTGCCGCGTTTAGTCGCGCTTGGCATCTGAAACGTGGAAATCTTCGGCGTCTGAACCCATTTTTTGCTTTCAAAGAAATGCTGTTAAACGCAACTGCCTAAAAACGGCAATAAACGAGACTGTATACATGGTCACATAGGATAATATTAAATGAGTTCCTCTGAACATACGTTTAGCAGCGTCCTGTGTACACGTGGCCTAACTCTCCTGAGAGCACAGAGCCTGACAGAATATTCTGAAAAGCAGCACTTCTCAAATATCACTGGATCGGACACAAATGTGTGTAATCCTGTGGGAGAGGTGTGGCTACAGAATAGGTGTAACTATATCAAAGTTGCATTACACTTTTGAGTTAAAAAAATAAATAAGCTGTTTTTATACATAAATAACGTATCTGTAATTTTAAACTTGTAGTCAGACTATGCTTTTCTCTTACATGATTTATTTGTATCATTCTAGGCTTTCATAGAAACCATGTATTGCAGTAAGGCTCCTATTCAAGAAGCTTTCATATATGCCAAGGTGAGAATTAAAATGTCCTCAAGACTTAAGTATAGTGACTTAAAGTGATTGTAAAGGTAAACATTTAAAAACAAAATAGCAAACATGTTAATAATATGATGTTTGGCTAACCGCTCTGTTAATGTTTTTGCACAGAGCAGCCCCAATCCTTCTCTTCTCAGGTCAACCGCTGACGCTCCCGGCTCCCCCCCGCTGAGTGCTGCAATAGCAATCTGCTTGGTTTGGGTTCACGCATGCAGGCTCGCTCCCTAGCCATGCTTTATGTGTTGACACATATAACCGCCCTGCCCCTCCCTCTTCACTGGCTGTAATTGACAGCAATAGAAGCCAATGGCTCCCACTGGTGTCTTTGAACCAGTAAGGAGGGAGAGAGAGAACAGGATAACAGTGATGCTGCTCAGCCCTGAATCTACATCAGCTTATGTAGGTATGGGGGGGGGGGGGGGGACTGCACACAGAAGGTTTTTTGCTTTAATGCAGAGAATACAGAAAGGTAAAAAAAAAACTTCTGCCTTTGTTACAGCAGACGTCTATAGGCATATAAAGAATATGTACCATCCTTTTTAAGAAATGGGCAGTCTCTACGATGGATTCGGCTATATCACTCCTTAAACAAACACTGACTCTTCCTACTAAGGATGCCCCAGAGGTTAGCGATCCATGATGCCTAACGGTAAAACACATTTTAATGTCTGAATTCAGTTTTTCAACTTTGACACGTGTTAATAAAACTGTACATATCATCACAATTAGTGTATACAGGAAAATTATACTTTTTTTAAATATACATAAATTAGGCCTTCATTTGGTGGTAAATGTTAATGGATATTGTCATATAGTAAAGGCAGGGCAGGCCATAAGGGTTACTCCCCACCAGTTGCCCAAAAGTGGAGTCTGCCTTTAGTGGATGCAGCTATTTCTTGTGTAAATAAGAGTTTAACCTGTCCGGTAGACAATGCCCAGGTATTTAAAGAATCTAATTTCGGAGAAAAAATTGGAATCTCTATTAAAATCTTCCTTTCTCCTGGCAGGCGCAGTAACCCAGCCTAGGATAAAGTGAAGAAAGGGTTAAAAGACCTGCCTTCTGAGCAAGCCAAATATTGGGAGAATATGCCCAAGGCTTTATGTTTCGCAGTAGACTCCATTAGGGATTCTATACAGCAAGCATCTCTCGCCTTACACTCCAGCTGGTGCACATGCGTAGAATTATTTGGCTGAAGCACTGGTCAGCAGAAGTCCCATGTGAAAACAGTTCCCCTTTTCCCTTTCATGTGGAACAGCTTTTTGGAGATGATTTAGAAAAATATATCCAAAAGATATCAAGCGGCAAGACTACTCTGTTGCCAGAGAAAAAGGCGTTCTCTCTCCTCAGCCCCTAGGTTGTCCGGGCAGTGGCGACAGCGTTCGCAGTCAGCCACAAAGGCTAAGGATCAGGGCCAGGCCCAAAAATACAGGAAGCAGTGGGGCCGTAAAGCTAATAAGCAAAGCCCCAAAGCTTCCTCATGAAGGGGCGCCCCCGCTCGGCTGAGTGGGGGGGGGCGGCTTCAGCAGTTTTTGGCGACTTGGCAGACAGGGGTCCAGGTGGGTAATATCTGCTGTATCCCTAGGTTACAAGCTGGAATTTTAGGAGATTCCACCCCATCGGTTCAGAAGTTCTGGGGTTTCCAAAGATCCAATAAAGAGAGATTCCTTTTTTCGAGGTTTGGATCATTTGCTGTCTCAAGGGGTAATCAAAGAAGTCCCCTTAACCACTTAAGACCCGGACCAATATGCAGGTTAAGAACCTGGTTCCTTTTTGTGATTCCGCACTGTGTCGATTTAACTGACAATTGCGTGGTCGTGCGACATGGCTCCCAAACAAAATTGGCGTCCTTTTTTCCCACAAATAGAGCTTTCTTTTGGTGGTATTTGATCACCTCTGCGGTTTTTATTTTTTTGCGCTATAAACAAAAATAGAGCGATAGTTTTGAAAAAAATGCAATATTATAATAATATGCTATAATAAATATCCCCAAAAAATATATTAAAAAAAATAAAAAATTTCCTCAGTTTAGGCCGATGCGATTCTTCTACATATTTTTGGTAAAATAAGCATTTATTGATTGGTTTGCGCAAAAGTTATAGCGTCTACAAAATAGGTGATAGTTTTTTTTTTACTAGTAATAGCAGCGATCAGCGATTTTTTTTTTCGTGACTGCGACATTATGGCAGACACATCGGACACTTTTGACACATTTTTGGAACCATTGTCATTTTCACAGTGAAATGTGCTATAAAAATGCACTGATTACTGTGAAAATGACAATAGCAGTGAAGGGGTTAACCACTAGGGGGCACTAAGGGGTTAAGTGTGCCCTAAGGGAGTGATTCTTACTGTAGGGGGGCATGGCTGGATGTGTGACATCACTGATCGTCGTTTCCTATATCAGGGAACAGACAATCAGTGACACTGCCACAGAGAAGAATGGGAAAGGTGTGTTTACACTTACCTCTCCCTGTTCTTCAGCTCCTGTGACCGATCACAGGACACAGGTGGCGATCGGCCCCATGGGCGCGGTCATGGAGCTTCGGACCGGGTCGCGAGTACGTGCCATTCTACCGAAGTATATCGGCAATAGGCGGTCCTTAGGTGGTTAAAAGAGCAAGGTGAAGGGTTTTACTCAAACCTTTTTGTGGTTCCAAAACCAAATGGAGACATCAGACTCATTCTGGACCTGAAGGATCTTAACCAGTTTCTGGAAATTCGCCATTTCCGAATGGAAATCATTAGGTCCGTGGTAGCCACCCTACAATGCAGAGAATGTCTGGCATCTATAGACATCAAGGACGTCAACTTACATGTACCTATTTATCCCATTTACCAAAAATTTCTAAGGTTCGCGGTAGAGCATCACCATTTTCAATTTGTGGCTCTATCTTTTGGTTTGGCAACTGCACCCCGGGTATTCACAAAAATACTGGCTCCTGTGTTGGCAAACTTGAGAGCACTGGGCATAATGGTGTCGGCCTATCTAGACGATCTACTTGTAATAGATCAGTCAAAGGCAGGGCTAGAGCACGCAGTGTTCAATATGGTGAGATACCTGGAGCAGTTGGGATGGGTTATAAACCTACAGAAATCTTCTCTACAAGCTCTAAGAAGAGTAGAGTATCTTGGTATGATCATAGATACAGCCCAAAGCAGGGTATTCCTGCCAGAACCAAAGATGAAGTCCCTAAGAGAGTTAATCCTCAGGGTCAGGACAAAAAGGAGACCATCTATTCGCCTATGCATGAGGCTATTAGGAAAGATGGTGGCCTCCTTCGAGGCGATTCGTAACGCCCAGTTTCATTCAAGACTCCTACAGAGTGGCATTATGGCTGCCTGGAACAGGAAAAAAACAAACTTTGGATTTTCCCATGCATCTGTCCCCTCAATTGCGCCAAAGCTTCAGTTAGTTAAAAAGCAGAAGCCTATGCTTAAGGACGGTCCTTCCTTCCAGTCACTTGGAAAGTGGTATCCACGGATGCCAGCTGGTTAGGCTGGGGAGCCTTTTTAGAGGAGGCCTCAGCCCAGGGTACCTGGGCCAAAATAGAGGAAAGCCTGCACATCAACATATTAGAGATTTGGGCAGTATACTTGGCTCTCAAAACCTGGACACGCAGATTACAGGGTTACTGTTAAATGTTGGTGGAGGAGAAGATATTTTTATGGACAGAGACAGAGGACTGTCCTCTAACATGTGTCATGCGATATGTCAAAAACTCTCCTTCTCCTGCAGGCGATTTGGTTCCCAATATACAGACTTAGGATTTCTTCATAATACGATGTTTTATTCTTATTCTTCAAGACAGGACAACAAACAGTCAACTCTCACCTTATTTAGGAACTTCTTGGCAGAATCTTCACGTACGTAAACGTTTACGGTTTTTCTCCATAACCAGAAAGTCCTCACTGGATTTTGAACGATATCTTGAAACATTCTGTCCAGACACAGCTGACACATCAGCCTTGTCATGTAAGTCTTAGTTTTTTTGTTCTTCTGCTTGTAAGCTAGGTGAGAAAACAAACAGCATAAAAACTCACCCTCGTGTTTTTGAGCCTTCAATCGTCTGATGGAACACAAACACCTCTTTTTCTAGGTCCTGGATCGTTTTTTCTTCAAGACTTGAACAAACATCTCTGTGTCTTCATTTCCATTTCCCCCTGTTCAAGGCTTTAGGAACAAAGTTGATCAATCTGGCTGGCTCGCCAATGTTAAATGTTGGTGGAGGAGAAGATATTTTTATGGACAGAGACAGAGGACTGTCCTCTAACATGTGTCATGCGATATGTCAAAAACTCTCCTTCTCCTGCAGGCGATTTGGTTCCCAATATACAGACTTAGGATTTCTTCATAATACGATGTTTTATTCTTATTCTTCAAGACAGGACAACAAACAGTCAATGCTTACATATTTGGCAGCTGGTAAAACATGGCAGGATGGTACTTCAGAAACAGGTATTAGATGGTACATCTTCTCTGCTGGATAGAGCCCCTTCCCCCGTCGGGTCGGGTGACCCTAAGGTCCCTCATCTCTCTGGCCGGTGACCCTAAGGCCCCAGAGCTTCCCTAGCTAGCTATGCACATCACATGTGTTCTTATACTGTTTTTAAGCCATGCTCAGCACAATTTCTTTTTGGAATAGCTCCAAGAAAGGTGACAAGTTTCTGCCTCAAATGTAACACCCCCTTGTGTAAATAAAGCAATTCTTCTCCTCCCATTATCTTGACGTGAACTCCAAAAATACATGTAGTCTACACACCAACTGACCTTCTTCTGTCCTCAAAGCTACCATGTTTAACCCAAATGATTCAGAAACGTTTATCACATAAAATAGTAATAAATTCAAAATCTAACAATTCCCCCTTAATGCACTGTAATTAACAAACAAAATAAGTGCATTCATCTTAAATAATAAATGTTTCTGATTCTCTTGTTTCCAATACAAACAATACAATTTAACATTTCAGATATTGTACATAAACTTTTTCCAAAATTCTGAGATATTCCTGTGAAATATTTAACCATTTCATTCCATTAAGAAACTATAAATTATTATAATATTAATTAATTTTAATTTATTCTCCATCTAAATTATTAAAATTTTCTTCCTTTACCTCCATAAATTTTAGTTTTTATAACTTTAACCATATCATATAAGTATTTTATCATAAAGAAAAAATAAATATATTTGATGTATCAAATTATATTACTCTATAATATTAATTATTAATAAATACAATTTTTTGAATTTCTTTTGAAATTTCAATAACCAAATTTCTTCAGTATAAGTTTTTATACATTATCCTTGACACTGAACAATTATAAACATAATACGTGATCTACTTGTCTGTGGATACATAAAAACATAACTTTCCCATTATTTGATTGTCATATTTTTATATATTCTATCTTTCTTTTAATTTATTTTCCTATTTATTTATCTATCTATCCATCCATTTAATTTATTTATCTATCCATTTAATTTATTTATCTATCCATGACCAGCAAGCAACTCTTTATTTTATTTATTTTTTCAACGTTCCATATTTTTTTAATTCAACAATAATTTTGTTTAGACACTTTAAATCTTCCATACACAACTGTATGTACTCTAAATATATTAATACTTCAAATGTATACTTTGTTATACATACTTGTAATAACAAACTATCCATTCAACTTTCCCAAGTTATGTGTTTTATAAAAATTTATAAAAAATAATGATTCTATGTAAAATAATAATTCTATGTGTATCAATATGTATTCTTATACAAGATTTAGAAACCAAAATAGAACAACTATTTTTCCATATTTCAAAAAAATTCCTATACTAGAATTACATTCCAACTCCCCCTTACATAATGATCGACCGATCAATATGTCACTTTTGATTTTAAGTCCATATCAATAATAATTTAAGTTCACCAAAAAAAATATGATCCTTGATCACATAATCAAAAAATAATTTTGAAAAACTAGAAATAATAACAAAATAGAATTTTAGTTGTGCTTGTTTCATGGTCATGGAAAAATCTAAAAAATAAAATAATCTTCCCAAATTGAAATTCCAAATGATATTTCAGTTGGCAGGTATCCCTGGTACCTTCAGATCTATAATTCATAACCATAACTTTAACTACTGGAATCAATTATGAAACATACTCATAAGAAGTAGAAATCGTATTCAAAATATAATTCCTATTCAAATTTAGCAAAGGCCTAGCCATGTTTTGTGAACAAACTTCTGAAATTCCTATACCTGTACTTTGTCCTATGAAACAGATTGGAAATAACTATGCTAATCTCAAAAGACATAGAAGAACAGACATTCTTCATCCTGTCATTAACTCAAAAAATTAACAAACCCTTAGTCTAAAAAAGTTTTTAAACTAAAAAATATAACAGGTAAATAAGTCGCCTAATATTTACCTTTTCTTGAATCATCTTACCCTATTTAGACTTAAAAAAACTATTGTAGCGTTCTATAATATCTGGGTACTAAAGATGATAAGAAACAAAAACGTTATCAAATACTAAAATTGCATACATGTCCTTCATTACCTGTCCTATAAAAATGAAAAAAATCATTATCTGATTCCATGATTTGAAAACAACTCAATGGAATATGACAAAGTTCACAACTTAGCTTTCATTAAAAATATATTAATTTTTCCTAGAATTACCTCAATTAATTTTATCAAAAAAATTAACTAAAGGAAAAAACATACAGTACTTGTATCCTCCTCTAGCAGGTGAAAAATCTAATATAATCAATCTACATAGATTGCAAAATCTCTCAATACTTTGTAGTAGTATCAGGTTACTCTTTCCCTTTTGAATTGCTCTATAAACATAATAAAACAATATTCAGAAGTTTGATGACAAAATGCTCTAATAATGAGTAGTTCAAAATTTCTTTCATTAGCTTAAACAAAAAATCAATTAATCAATTTGTCAGTCAATCTGTCAGTCAATCTGTCAGGTACCTGGGTATACAAAAATTAATATTTTCATTTAAAATTAACTCTATCCATTATTGTTGGAATCAATTATCTTTACAATGAATTTTATCTTCATTACCAGTCTGTACTGAGACAAAATTTTCATCGTCCCCCTTTTATCCTGTGACTAATTTAAATTTTGTAAAAGTAATATTTTTACCATATTATTGTATTTTTCTTTACTTTACTTTACTTATAATTGCTTTAATTTTGCAAAAAAACATTTAGGTTGGGCTTTCCTAAATATCTTATTTCTAAAAGAAACTTAATCATGTTTAAGTACTTTTTCTGAACCAATCATACAATGATTGATTGAACCACATGTGCTCTGTCACTTCTGACTGCTAAACAAACATGTCTTAAGATCATTTTTCAGTGTAGACAGATACTCAGAAAGTTTCATCTGTGTCCCTGGATCCATTTTAAAAGCACAAAATCCCCTCTCAATAAATATCCACTGAAAATGTATAAAGTAACTTTTGCATGATTTACTTACATAACTGTGGCTTTATCTCACTGCATAATTTTAGCCTTAATGTGTTTATACTTTTACTACCTTTCTTTTTAACATCCAGCTGTCACTAGGCAAAGCTTCATCAAAGCCTTGTTTTGACACCCTCATGTTCTCCTTAAAATAACACCTTTTAGTTTTTCTAAACAAATGGTGCAAAACCCACATGTTTGTTTCAAAACAATTACTTTAGTTAGTAATACCTTTTTAAACATATTTTTCAGATCCATGAACCTTTATTTCAGATTTCTGAAAAAAGATTTAAACACTAACATGTGTTCTAAACCATAGAAGTGAAAAAAAACTGTCATGGCATGACTGACCATCTGCTTCTCTGTTAATAGTACATTCTTTTACATGTCACACTCCCAGAGAATGATCTGTCACAGTCAGTCTTAGCTACCATTCACTATACAATCTGTTAACAATCTCATATTATCGTTTTCGGACTTTTTAACCTTTTTTTTTTTTAAATGTTAACATATTTGGTTTGTACATATGCCAAACATCATGTATATTACGTTATTATATGACGTTTCTTGATTATAGTAATGCCAAAAAATTGTTTAGCGGAACAATCTCATGAAACCCAGATTGGCCCCTGCGCATGAACCGACCTGCGTCTCCCTGAGAAAATTACTCCAACCAACCAATAGTCCCTACTTTATAACTCAATTAAAAAACTTTTAACAATAGTTTTTTCTACAATATTTGCTAATTTTTAGATTGAACTAAACTTTCATATATTAATATTTTACCTGGGTAAACTTTAGTAAATTAGAATAATCTACGATTTTTAATTTAATAACCAAAACCAAGTTTGGAATCTTTTGTAAAAATTGCTCAATCCTTAACTTATTATATCCTGCAACCAAACTGTAGGATTTTTGTTAAATACTAAATACCTTGTTGTTTTCCATGAACTGAATTTTATACAGTTCTTTACATAATCTTAATCAATAGTTTTTCCTTTAAACTTCTGTTCTTGTTTGTGCTTTGAATGACATGCAATAACACATTTCTGTTGTTTAGGCCTAAAATTTTCCTAAACATATACAAGCAGCATTAATTTCCTTTAAAGAACTTCTTTACACTCTGGCATTAATTAATTTATTACCCTACTACTGCTATATATGCCTGTATTGCATATATATATATATATATATATATATATATATATATATATATCAAATCCCGATAGTACAGGGATATACTTCTGAACTTTAAGATTTTTAACCATCCCATGTTACCTACTCATATAAAAAACATATTTACCCCTTGTTTAGAATAATTTTTCCTGTGTACACTTAAAATAAAACAAGAGATGAACAATGTCCTTTAAACTTTTTCTGTTGTTTCTTTTGTTCGTTTCTTTGGCTTTGTTGCTGCTTCTTGTTGCTTTATCTTCGTCCGTTGCTTTTTCTTGGAAGAATATTGTCCTTATCTTTTTCTTTGAAGAATAGTTTTCTGGTTGTTCTTGTCTAGTTCTCTGGCTCGCCTTTTTCCTATGGCTCTTGTAAGTGTAAATGTTTAGTTAGGCTATTAATGGCCTCAAGTAAACAAATGTAAAGATGCGTGCGTATAAATAATGTCTTTCTCCTTTTTGTGTTTGCGAAAGGAATGTATAGTGTATAGTGTATTCTTGGACTTGTCCAAATCATCAAAAATCCGACCTTCATTATAGCTCACCCAAAGTATACATCTGCCTGTGTATCAGTGGTGGCCTTCAAAAATAACGTGAAGCTTAGATCCTATTTCAACACTTCTTCTGTGAGAACTCTCACCTTATTTAGGAACTTCTTGGCAGAATCTTCACGTACGTAAACGTTTACGGTTTTTCTCCATAACCAGAAAGTCCTCACTGGATTTTGAACGATATCTTGAAACATTCTGTCCAGACACAGCTGACACATCAGCCTTGTCATGTAAGTCTTAGTTTTTTTGTTCTTCTGCTTGTAAGCTAGGTGAGAAAACAAACAGCATAAAAACTCACCCTCGTGTTTTTGAGCCTTCAATCGTCTGATGGAACACAAACACCTCTTTTTCTAGGTCCTGGATCGTTTTTTCTTCAAGACTTGAACAAACATCTCTGTGTCTTCATTTCCATTTCCCCCTGTTCAAGGCTTTAGGAACAAAGTTGATCAATCTGGCTGGCTCGCCAATGTTAAATGTTGGTGGAGGAGAAGATATTTTTATGGACAGAGACAGAGGACTGTCCTCTAACACGTGTCATGCGATATGTCAAAAACTCTCCTTCTCCTGCAGGCGATTTGGTTACCAATATACAGACTTAGGATTTCTTCATAATACGATGTTTTATTCTTATTCTTCAAGACAGGACAACAAACAGTCAATGCTTACATATTTGGCAGCTGGTAAAACATGGCAGGATGGTACTTCAGAAACAGGTATTAGATGGTACATCTTCTCTGCTGGATAGAGCCCCCGTCGGGTCGGGTGACCCTAAGGTCCCTCATCTCTCTGGCCGGTGACCCTAAGGCCCCAGAGCTTCCCTAGCTAGCTATGCACATCACATGTGTTCTTATACTGTTTTTAAGCCATGCTCAGCACAATTTCTTTTTGGAATAGCTCCAAGAAAGGTGACAAGTTTCTGCCTCAAATGTAACACCCCCTTGTGTAAATAAAGCAATTCTTCTCCTCCCATTATCTTGACGTGAACTCCAAAAATACATGTAGTCTACACACCAACTGACCTTCTTCTGTCCTCAAAGCTACCATGTTTAACCCAAATGATTCAGAAACATTTATCACATAAAATAGTAATAAATTCAAAATCTAACAGTTACCCTGTTCGAATACAATCAGACAATGTTACTGCTGTAGCCTACATCAATCATTAAGGAGGCATCCGGAGCCGGGATGCTCAGAAAGAGGTGAATCGGATTTTAATATGGGCAGAAAGACATATGGGGGACCCCGAATAAAGACCTGCTAGCCTCCAGACTCAACAAAAATTTGGACAATTTTTTGTCTAGGACAAGAGATCCGCGAGCCTACGGAACGGATGCGTTGACAAGAAATTGCTGTGCAGGATCAAGAAGGAGGGAATACCAGTGCTCCTAGTGGCCCCAAATTGGCAAAGGAGGCCCTGGTATGCCCCAAATCATAAAGATGGCAATAGGAAGACCTTGAGTGCTTCCGCTCCATCACAACCTGTTGTCTCAAGGACATGTATTCCATCCTTCTTTACAGAAGCTAAATTTGATGCCCTACATCTTGTAAAGACAAGGAGTCTCGGTCCAGCTCTTTCTACAATCATTAGTGCAAGAAAGCAAGCCTCTAGGCTAATTTACTATAGAGTCTGGAAAGCGTATGTTTCTTGGTGTGAATCCAGGAAATGGAATCCCTTAAAGTATGACATAAGTAGAATTCTAGCCTTTTGCTAAGTTGGCGTGGATATGAAATTACCCCCCGAGTACCATCAAGGGTCAAATATCAGCTCTATCAGTCTTTTAAAAAAAAAGGCATCTCATTCCCTAGTTTGGGCTTTCATTCAGGGAGTACTGCGGATAAACCCGCCAGTCAAGTCACCCTTGTGTCCTTGGGATTTTAACCTAGTATTGTCAGTTCTGCAAGAGCAACCTTTTAAACCTATTCATCAGATTCTTTTGATTCTCTTGAGCAAGGAATTTTCTTTTTTGATTGCTATCTCTTCTGCCAAAAGAGTATGGTAGTTAGCAGCTCTTTCTGCTAAAGAACCTTATTTAATTTGTCATAAAGACAAAATTGTACTACACCCTCATCCTATCTTTCTTCTAAAAGGTGGTATCGGTAGTTTCATTTAAATCAAGACATTGTTTTGCCTTCCTTTTTTCCTGAACCGCAGACAGCGGAGGAAAAGTTATTGCACTCTCTAGATGTAGTGAGGGCAGTAAAATTTTATCTGCAAGCTACGGCTCAGATACGTAAAACAGATGTTTTGTTCATTGTACCAGATGGTCCCAAAAAGGGCCAACCGGTATCATATTGAGCATTGCTCTGGGACGTCCCACTATGTAATGAATGGAGGCTCTGTGTTCCTTGGTGTACGATAAGGAAAGTAGGATTTTTAACTAACAGCTTACCTGTAAAATCCTTTTCTTTGAGTACACCACGGGACACAGAGGTCCCCCCTTCTATGGGATACGTACTGCTTTGCTACAAAACTAAGGTACTTCCTGTATGGGAGGCGTTCTATGGAGGGAAAAACTTTTTCTCATAGGTTGTGCCAGTGACCATACAACCCACTATGTTATAAATGGAGGCTTTGTGTCCTGTGGTGTACTCAAAGAAAATGATTTTACAGGTAAGCTGTTATTTAAATATCCTACTTTTGCTAAAAAATTACTTAGAACCCCTAAATATATAATTTTATATTTTTAAATTATTTTTCTAACACCCGAGAGAATATAATGGCGGTCTTGCAATACTTTTTCACAACATATTTGCACATCGGTTTTGCAAGCACACTTTTTTTAATAAAAAATTCACTTTTTTAATTAAAAAATAAGACAACAATAAAGTTAGCCCATTTTTTTATATTGTGAAAGATGTTATTATGCCAAGTAAATTGATACCCAACATGTCACGCTTCAGTTGTGCGTGCCATAGCGACAAACTTTTACCCTTAAAAATCTCCATAGGCAAAGTTTAAAATGTTTTACATGTTGCATGTTTTGAGTTACAGAGGAGATCTAGGGCTAGAATTATTGCTCTCGCTTTAACAATCGTGGCGATACCTCACGTGTGGTTTGAACACCATTGTCATATGCGGGTGCTACTCACGTCTCTGTTTGCTTCTGCACGCAAGCTCGGGGGATGTTTACTTCTTACTACTTTACTTTACGTTTTATTTTACATTTTTACACTGTTGTAATGTGTGTCACTTTTATTCCTATTACAAGGAATGTAAACATCCTTTGTAATAGAAAAAACATGACCTCTTAAATATGAGATCTGGGGTCAAAAAGACCACAGATCCCATATTTACACTAAAATGCAATTAATTAATTAACTGTCATTTTGAAAAAAAAATTCCCTTTTAAGAGCTATGGGCGGATGTAACGTTTTGACATCGCTTCTGCCCTGCAATAATATGGAGACGGGTGGGGGTCATCCCCTCACTCGTCTTCATGGCAAGCCAGGGAGCAAGCGCAATTGTCTCAGCCAATGCTGGCAGCTCCGGTAAGCGGCAGAGGGTAAGGGAGAGCGGTGGGGTGGCCCTCTCCTGCTGCCAATAAAGGTGATCTTGCGCCAAATCCGCTGCAGAGACCACTTTTATCTTAAAGCGGCCCGCCCGCTGAAGAAGAGGATACTGAGGGTTATGGCAGCTAGCTGCTGCCATAACAACGATAACCCTCTTCAATGTACCGACGTAAAACGACGGCGGGTGGTCCGTAAGTGGTTAACATAGCAAAGAGTCATTAGCTATCCTTTTGTTAAATAGAATATAGTTGGCTTGTCCAAATGTTAGCCCATTCAATATGTCAATACTGTATGTGTGTATGTATACACTACTCAAAAAAAATTAAAGGAACGCTTTTTATTCAGAGTATAGCATTAAGTCAATTAAACTCCTGGGATATTGATCTGGTCAGTTAAGTAACAGTTAATTGTTGTTACAGTTGTTAATCCGTTTCAGCTGCTTTTGTGTTAAAGTGGATGTAAACCCTCTCCTATACCCAGTGAAGTGAACAGCCTCGGATGATACACGGCGATGAAACAAATCTCCCTATCTGCTGTCTTCAGCTTGCTATATTCTTTAGAATTCTTACATTGTGTTAGAATTGTAACTTCCTCATTCAGCAGTAGGAGTGTAGTCTTGGCTTACACTGTGTGACAGCTGATTTGGAGGAAAGGCACACACCCCCACTCCACATAGGCAGAAGAACAAAGAAACTTTCAGAGCTGTGCTGTGAATAGACAACCTATCTGCTAATCTATTTATAGCACTCAC
This sequence comes from Rana kukunoris, assembly GCA_029574335.1. Lineage (NCBI taxonomy): Eukaryota > Metazoa > Chordata > Amphibia > Anura > Ranidae > Rana > Rana kukunoris. The sequence goes on along the minus strand of CM056055.1, from coordinate 92,984,459 downwards.
ACCGACACACATTTCAGGCTGGTTTTATCTCCCGTCTGGGAGAACTTGTCAGAAGATATCATGCTGATAACAGAGGAACAATACAGAAGAAAGACACGGGACTCAGGGCTTTGGAGAGAGATAAGTAAACACTACAGATGCAGTACTGCAGGTAACCTGCCCTGAAACACTAAGCTGACACTACAGTACAAACGGTCGCACTACACTCACACTTCACTTTTACTATATTCACACTAAACTCACACAAAGTAAACATTAATGGTCACACTACACTCACACTGCACTATCACTATAGTCACACTACACTAACACTCTAAACTCACAATAGAATCACAAAAGCACACTATACAGTAGCACTCGCTAGTAGCAATGAACAAAGCCCTGTTCTATCTCTCTCCACTCCAATATTACACTGCAAATGGCTTCTCTAGGAAGGAAGCTTTTATAGTGTGGGGTGGATCTATGAGCAATGAGACATGATTGGGCACAGTGACCATTACTTTCTGTAATCATGGCTCTGACAGTGTTCTGTGCCCTGACTTTGCAAATCTTTCATTGCTTCAGCTAATCAGGGCTTTCAATGCACTGTGCTGAACCGTTCGTCCCCAACACTAAATCAAAGTAAACGGGTTAACAAACTCCTAGAAACACTTTCCAAATCCCTATTTTCGATAGCAGGTTATGCTATGCAACCTACAATAACCATAAAGTCTATTAGCTGAATGGACTAAAATATATCTAAGGAACCAGCTGCTATGCTTACTGACCATTCAGTTATGGAGCTCTTACAGCTAATGCCTGTAAAGGCTTAGTGGATATAATCTGTCCTTCTTCTCAAATACGTTGTTTTCCTGTTATGTGGTGAACACTTTGGCTAAAATGCTGGTCAGTGGAACTGTAATGCAAAAAAACGCTGCCTATGCCCGGCTTTTGACGGAGAACATCTCTTTATAGCTTCTGTAGATAATTTTATCACTGGCGGGAAGAGTACTCGTTTACGTCAGCATATAAACCTAGACCTCAGTGGGAAAAAAATCCTCCAACTGAAACATAAAAGGTGTTCATTTTGTTTTTCCCAGGCCTCCAACTCCAAAGCCAATTTTCAACTACAAAATGTAATTGAAAAACTTGGGGTCACAAACCTTCCAAATAAGTCCTCATCAGCATGAAAGGAAGCACTAACTTCAAAATTGCAAAGACACATGTTTGCCTCTGTGGACACATGGTTAGCAGGAATCTCAGATGTAGTGTCCATAGGCTACAAAGAAGAGTTTCTTCCCCTACCTCTGCCTCGCTTCATGTTTTCAAGCCTATCTGTGCACAGACCAGCAGACCACCAATCTGCTCTTGCAGATCCTTTGTCATTGTTCCAGCTGCAGAAAGTCTTCAAAGTTTTTATTCCAATTATTTCATTGTTCCAAAAGGGGCAAATCACCCCAAATGCCTTAAATGTCTTCATTTAATTTCAAAAGAGTGGCATGAAATTCACCAAGCCTGTCATACTTTCTAGTACACCAAAATGTCCTTCAATTTTTCTTGTTGCCCTTCTATTTGGCCTTGCTTTAACCAAAAAAAGTAATTTATATAGTATCAGAACCTTATATTTCACAAAATGTGGCAAATATGCATATGGCAGTGTTAAATACTGAGAGTTTACAGATCAAAACATCAAACTGATAAAATGTCAATATAAAACATATTTTTGTTTCCAATTAGTTTGATTTTGAGTGCCGAGCCAGAGGAGCTGATATTCTTGCTTACCTGCCTGTTGTTGCTGGAGGAGACAGAGCAAACACGCTGCATTATGTGAAAAACGATCAGATAATCAAGGTGAGTAAAGTGTAGATAAAATAGTATTTATTTTCTAGTGCTGTTTTTTTGCTTGTATGTTGTATCTTAATCTGAAAGGATGTTTTAATTGTAATGATTAATTACTTCCATGTCTGGTTATTATACATTTTATTTAAAAAATCCCAAAATTCTGAATTAGCATTTGTTGTCTTGGGTTGCTCATATAAAGTCTATGCAGCTGTTTAATTAACCAATCCCCAAAGCCTATGGTAGCTGTTCAAATGTCAAGCTCAGGGCATTTGTTTACTGCTTGATTTCTTTTTTAATCTGAAGTGCTTTATTTTTATTTTAATCTGAATTGGACTTCCTCCTGTCAAGGAGTTTTTTTTTCTTTCACTTTAGTGGCAAGCAGTATAAGTTCACGTTTTTGTTTAAGGCTAGGTTCACACTGCTGCGAATTCAAAATTGCGCAATTTTACTGCGATTTCGTGGCTGCGTTTTTGCCGCGATTTCAGGGAATACCAGTCTATAGAGCAGAATTCGCATCGCACACGGATCAAACTCACACAGGACCCTTTTTTCCTGCAGCTTAGATTCGCACTGCACTGATGTGAACGGCACTAATGGAAAACAATGTTATTTTAATGACTTGCGAATTTGAGAAATCGCAAGGGCTCAAATTCGCAATAAAATTTTCAGCAGTGTAAACCTAGCCTTAGGCTCGATTCACACCTATGCATGTTGCTTTTGAGCATTTTTGCGGTGCTTGCTGCGTTTTTCGATATGCTTTTTTACAGAGATTTGCGATTTTTTAATAATTCTTTTAACAACCAGCTATAAACAGGATAAAAAAAATGCAAATTGCAGCAAAATTGCGGTAATAACGCGGTACTTGCGTTTTGGGTGCAGGTCCATTGAATTCTATTACATGCAAAATGCTGCTTTTTGGGGAAAAAAGTCCCCGACCCTTTCCAAAAGCGCAGAGGCACAAAAAAGCATTGATGTGAACATGTTCTATAGGAAACCATGTTAAAAAATTTCCCTCCATTTCTGTAAAATGCACCAAAAAACACATTAGTGTGAATGGAGCCTCAAAGTGAAACCTTCACCAAACTATTTTAGCTTAGGATAAAATGGGGAAGGGCTAAAACCACAGCCAGGTTTTTGTTTCTGTTTCCACATTGGAGAGTTTTTTTTTTTTTTTTTTTTACTTCCCGTGCTTAAGACCACATACAAAATAAGGAGAAGCTTCCCAGTGGGGCGTAGACAACAGTACAAAACTGCCAGAGGTTCTAAACCTTCCTTATTTAACAACCAATGTCTTTTTGCCTGTAGTGACCACATAGGAGGTAAAGTGGACTTGCAGATGCAACTGAAAACCTGCTATAGGTTCAGTATAACAGCTCACTTCACTTTATAGTTGATATACATCCATGAGTCAGCAAGAAAATTTTACTTTAGGTGAAAAAAGCAATCCTACAGCTCCTCCAACAGATCAGTGGGTGATCCAGCCAGTTAAAATGCAAAGAAAACAGTAGCATGGTGCAGGTATTAAAAACTTGTACTTATTTATAAACAATAGTGGGCACAATTCACTAAGCAATATGTTACCGCATCAGAGGAGTATACAGTAAAATAACACACAATGGCCCGAAGTATGCCTTAAATACCGCATGAAATCGTGTGGTCAGTTATCGAAAGAAGCTACCATCTGAATTCTGGTATGATGCTTTTCCAAAGAAGTGTAAGGCAAGCAATTTGGTCATGGCTGGTAGCAAAGATCCCGAAAACACCCCCCCCCCCTGTTCAGTTCGCACCAGAGCTTTCGAACAGAAAAAAGTTCTGACCAGAATGGCGAACCCTGTTAAAGTCTATGGGACCCACCTTTGAGAAATCAAAAGTCTCCATTTTGAAGGCTTATATGCAAGTAATTGGTCATACTTCCGTGAGGAACATGTATCAATGCAAAGAAAACTTTTAAATAAGATTTTTTCAAGAGCAGTGATTTTAATGATGCTTTAAGTAAAACAATATAAATGAAAATTCCTTTAACCACTAGTTATACGTCGGTACTTTGAGGAGGGATATCGTTGTTATGGCAGCAGCTAGCTGCCATAACCCCAGTAACCTCTTCTTCAGCGGGCGGATCCACTTTCATATAAAAATGGTCTTTGCGGCAAATTCACCGCAAGATCACTTTTATCGGCAGCGGGAGAGGTGCTCGGGTGCCCTCCGCCGCTTACCAGGACCGCCGGTAGCGGCAAAGGCGATTGGGTCCTATGTCCTGTTAGGTATGGAGATGAGTGAGGGGAAGATGGCCCCCACCTGTCTCCATACCATTGCAGGGCGGAAGCGACATCAAAACGTCACTTGCGCCTATAGCTCTTTTTTTTCCAAATTACTTTTTTGTTCTTTAAATATAATTTCTGATATCTTTTTAACCCTCATCTCATGTTTAAAAGGTCCTATCATGCTTTTTTTTCTGTTACATGGGATGTTTACATTCCTTGTATTGGAATAAAAGTGACACACATTTTTTTTAACCACTTAAGCCCCGGACCATTTTGTAGTTAAAGGACCAGGCCACTTTTTGCGATTCGGCACTGCGTCGCTTTAACTGACAATTGCACAGTCATGCGATGTGGCTCCCAAACAAAAGTGGCGTCTTTTTTTTCCCACAAATAGAGCTTTCTTTTGGTGGTATTTGATCACCTCTGCAGTTTTTATTTTTTGCGCTATAAACAAAAATAGAATGTAAATTTTGAATAAAAATTCAATATTTTTTACTTTTTGCTATAATGAATATCCCCCAAAAATATATAAAAAATACTTTTTTTTCTTCAGTTTAGGCCGATGCGTGCTCTCCTACATATTTTTGGTAAAAAAAAACGCAATAAGCGTTTATTGATTGGTTTGCGCAAAATTTATAGCGTCTACAAAATAGGGGATAGTTTTATGACATTTTTATTAATAGTTTTTTTTTACTAGTAATGGTGGCAATCAACGATTTTTATTGTGACTGCGACATTATGGCGCACACATTGGACACTTTTGACACTATTTTGGGACCATAGTCATTTTTACAGCGATCAGTGCTATAAATATGCACTGAAATATGTGAAAACGACACTGGCAGTGAAGGGGTTAACCTGTAAGGGGCGCTGCGAAAGTGATTCTTACTGTAGCGGGCATGGCTTGGCGTGTGACATCACTGATCGTCGTTCCCTATGACAGGGAACAGACGATCACTGACGCTGCCACTAGAAAGAACGAGGAAAAGGTTTGTTTACACTTACCTCTCCCCGTTTTTTAGCTCTGTGACCCGATCCAGTGTCCTGGGGACGTACCTGTACACCCCTGTACACCCTTTTGCCCAGCCGTGCCATTCTGCCAACGTACATTGGCATGCGGCGGTCCTTAAGTGGTTAAAAGGACAATGTAAAAATAAAAAACAAAAGGTAAAATAAATAAGAATAATTGCTGCTTAAGATTTATTCATTATGAGCACTAACAGTTATTAGTTATTTTTTTTTAATTCTGTAGCCTTGCAGAATTTTTTTTTACTACCGCTGCACATTTTATTATAATCACAAGTTTTGCATTTTGCCTGTTGCTGTGATGACTTATTTTAAACACGTCCCGTCCCGCCAAGCTTGCGTGCAGAAGCCAACGCATATGTGAGCAGCACCCACATATGAAAATGGTATTCAAACCACACGTGAGGTATCGCCGCGATCGTTGGAGTGAGAGCAATAATTCTAGCCCCAGACCTCCTCTGTAACTCGGCAATACAAAAAAACGCCAAACAAAAAAATATGGCAGGGGGACCCACCAATTATTTTACCAGACCCTTTTTCAAAGTATGCAGCCTGGCAGGACAGGAAAAGGGGGGACAAGCGAGTGCCCCCCAGCTCTCTTGAAAGCTGCCAGGCCACATGCCCTCAACATGGGGAGGGTGCACCCCAAAACACCTTGTTTCCATGTTGATGGGGACAAGGGCCTCTTCCCGACAACCCTGGGCAGTGGTTGTGGGGGTCTGCTGGCAGGGGGCTTATCAAAATCCAGTAGCCCTCTTTAACAAGAGAGCCCCCAGATCCCGGCCCCTCCCCATGTGAATGAGTATGGGGTATAGGCATAGTACCCCTACCCATTTACCAAAAAACATATAAAGATTTATAAAAACAGTAGGCAGTTTTTGACAATTCCTTTATTAAAAATGAAAAAAAAAAAAAAAAGTCCCCTGATGTAGATCCATAGTCGATCATGACGCCACTGCCACTACGGACCCCAAAAAAACAGGCTCCGCCGTTTGACAGTTCTTATATAGATGAGGGGTGGAGCAACCTGGCAACGTCACATAGTGGCATTACCCCCCCTTGTGACGACACAGACCGGTGCATGCTGGGCCGGTGACATCTGAAGGGGACAGTGCCACCAGGTGGCTTCACCCCTTACCTATATAAGGACTGTCAAACGACAAGCCAGGCATTCTGCAGTTTGCCTTAGTTGACGGCAGAGTGATTTTTTTCTCATTCAGGTCAGACTGTGGCAGCAGCGTCATGATTGAAGATAGATCTACATCAGGGGGCAAAGCTTCTTTATTTTTTATTAAAGGAATTTATTTTTACACTTGTAGACTTTTCCCCCATACTCATTCACATGGGGGAGAGGCGGGATCTGGGGGCACCCTTGTTAAAGGGGGCTTCCAGATTCCGATAAGCCCCCTGCCCGCAGACCCCCACAACCACAGGCCAGGGTTGTCAGAAAGAGGCCCTTTTCCCCATCAACACGGGGACAAGGTGCTTTGGGGTGGGGCCCAAAGCACCCCCCATGTTGAGGGTAAGTGGCCTGGTATGGTTCAGGGGAGGCGCTCCCTTTTCCCTCCCTTTCTTGACCTGCTTGGCTGCATGCTCAGAAATTTGGGGGGTCCCCACATCGTTTTTTTGTATTGCCAGCAATTTTAATTCAATTATTTCTTTTTCTTTCTTGTACATCACGGGACACAGAGCGGCATATTCATTACTATATGGGTTATATGGAGTACCTTCAGGTGTGGACACTGGCAATCTCAAACAGGAAGTCCCCTCCCTATATAACCCCCTCCCCTAGAGGGAGTCCCTCAGTTTTTTCGCCAGTGTCTTAGGTGTTGGTCACGGAATAGCTTTGCTCCACATCCTTGGGATTAAGGGCGGGCTAACCGGATCTGTCCAAGGAGCCTCAGTGCCAAAGTGGACAGTACCCGGGCCCCAAACCGTGGGGTTTTGCCTATAATGCTCCTCTTTGGAGGGCTGGACCCTGGGCCCAGGACTTGGAGTTTGTAAAAACCATAAGTTCCTGTTTGCCAGGGTGCTATATAGGTCCAGGACAGTGGGTACCTTCATAGGACCCCAGGGCCTGAAGGTCTACTACGCTACCCACGGAGATGGGAGAAGATTGGATCGTTTTGCTGGACAAACATCCTGCAGCATGGAGCAGGTAAGAGGGGAGCCTGCGGGACTTGGTTCGACAGCAGGCTCTCCGGGGTAACCTAAAAGGGGGGTAGCCTAAGTATGCTCTGAATTGGCAACCTTGCTCACTATGTCTGAGAAAGACAGGATGATCCCTTTTCCCCCATCACTAGGTTCCCCTGTCTAAGAATGGTGTTGCTAGCTACCTGCTGCTTTCTTCCTAGGACTGGTAAGGATCCCTATGGGGCCTTTTGAAGAGTCCTACCTGGCCGGGGGTTTGAATCTGCCGCCTGATTCTGCAGTCCTGGGTCTCCAGCAGCGCGGCTCCTCCATGTTCCTCCTGCTCCGGCATACGCGCGCGCGCGCACGTCTTATAGACGTTTTTCGCGCCGTTCGGAGAGGAGGGCGGGGGGGGGGGGGCGTGCCTGCAGCGTCATACAGGGGCGCGCCTTGTGCTGTTATAGATCAGCAGGCATTGTCAGTGCTCAGTCTGAGGCTGATCTCAGAGGGAGAGGACGCAGAGCGGCAGAATAGTGACTCCCGGTGGCGGAAGAGGGGTAGTACATGCTGGACTTTGTTCCAATGCCTTTTTTGTTAAGCCAAGAAATTCCCCTTTTTGCAGCAGGTTGGAGGCTGGCAAACTAAGTTTGGGGTCACTGTATGTTTGAAAAAAAAAAAAAAAAAGAAAGAGACTTATATATATTTAAAAAAAAAAAAAAAAAAAAAAACATACGGGGCCCCATCAGTTTTTGGGCATTAGTGATCTATTGTCCCCTAAGCTCTAGTTTTGTACTCCTGGCCACTACAGTCTGTTGTTGTTGGCGGAGTCCCTCGATTTTGTATTATGGCTTCCAAAGGTTCGGGGTTAAAGGGTACAAAAAAGACCAAAAAACAAAGGGGTTCCCCCTCTGATTCTGATGATATGCCGATACTTTCCCCGCAACTTATTCCCATAAAGGGCGCCTTGGATGAGCCATTAGGGGGGTCTGGTGCGGAGGCTGGCCCAGATCAGCCCAGCCCTGTGTTTATCACAGAGGAGATGCTAGCCGTATCCCTAGGGGGGCTAGAAGAGAGAATAGCAGCATTGATCGCTAGAGCTATTCCTGGCAAGAAACGGGTTAGATCCCCATCACCAAGAGGTGTATCCTCAGATGCTGAGATTCTCTCTCCGGAGGAATTGGAATCGCAGGAGGATCAACTAGACCTGAACCAAGAGGGTTCAGGGATTGAGGGATCTACCTCTGAGGAACCATTTTCAGACTCCCAGACAGAGAGACTGTGGGTACAGTCTTTGATGGACATGGTCCGCTCGGCATTTAGTTTACCATTGCCAGAGCCTCAGGTTCCTCCGGTATCCTCTCTGGGCTCTTTGAAAGCTCCGTTAAGCAACGCAGTTTTTCCGGTCCATCCTCTCTTGGAGGAATTGATCTTTCGGGATTGGGTACGGCCGGACAGGATTTTTCTGCCACCGAAGAGATTTGCGGTCATTTACCCCATGGAGGAAAAATTCTCCAAGAGGTGGAGGCTCCCAGTGGTGGATGCAGCCATCTCATGTGTGAATAAATCACTAACTTGCCCGGTGGAAAACATACATATGTTTAAAGATCCGGTTGATAAACGGTTAGAGACACTTTTAAAAGCATCCTTTGCTACGGCAGGAGCAGTGGTACAGCCAGCTGTGGCTGCAATTGGAGTTTGTCAGGCGTTAAAAGACCAGACAAAAGAAATGTTAAGGGACATGCCTACCCAACAAGCAGAAGAGTTTTCTGACATTCCCAGAGCTCTGTGTTTTGCTGTAGATGCTATAAAGGATTCCATCCAGCAGGCCTCTCGTTTATCACTATTTTTGGTGCACATGAGAAGGCTCTTATGGTTGAAGAACTGGGCGGCGGAGCCCCCATGCAAAAAGCTTCTGGCAGGGTTTCCCTTCCATGGAGGACGACTCTTCGGGGAGGATCTGGATAAATACATTCAGACTATTTCAAGTGGCAAAAGTACCCTTTTACCGGTCAAAAAGACATTCCGGGGTCCTACATTTAAAAGGCAGCTCTTTCCTGTCTCAGGGCCCTCAAATTCCAGGCAGTATCGACGGCCGCCTGCACGATCCAACGTTAACAGTAGATCGCAGGGACAGGCCCCTGGGGGTAAGAGGCCATGGTATCGCAAGCCGACAAAGACAGCCCCTAAGTCTGCCTTATGAAGGGGCACCCCCACTCTCGCGGGTGGGGGGAAGGCTTCGTTTCTTCTCAGAAGTTTGGGAAGCCAAGATCCCCGACAAATGTGTCCGGGCGTCTGTAACCACAGGCTACAGACTGGAGTTTCTAAACTTTCCTCCGCCTCATTTTCAAGAGTCAAGGCTACCAAAGGATCCAGCAAGGAAGGCCTCAATGCTGGCAGCTTTGGATCACCTGCTTTGCCAGGACGTAATAATAGAGGTGCCAGCCCAAGAGCAAGGGCTAGGTTTCTATTCCAATCTCTTTGTCATACCAAAGCCCAACGGCGATGTCAGGCCAATCTTGGACCTAAAGAGGTTAAACGGTTACCTAAGGGTTCGTTCCTTCCGGATGGAATCCATCCGGTCAGCAGCCGCCGCGCTTCAGAGGGACGATTTTCTGGCCTCCATAGACATAAAGGATGCTTACCTTCATGTACCAATCTTTCAGTCGCATCAAAGATTTTTACGCTTCGCGGTGGGGCAGCGACACTTCCAATTCAGGGCGCTCCCCTTCGGGCTGGCCACGGCCCCCCGGGTATTCACGAAGATCCTAGCCCCAGTTCTGGCCAATTTAAGGATCCAAGGGGTCACAGTCCTAGCGTACTTGGACGACCTTTTAATCATAGATCACTCACGGCCGTGTCTGCAACAGGCAGTAAACCTCACGGTTCGGTACCTCGAAGGATTCGGCTGGGTCCTAAACCGGGAAAAGTCAGCGTTCCAACCTACAAAGCAGTTGGAATACCTCGGCATGAGGTTAGACACAGAACAGCAAAGGGTGTTCCTGCCCCTTGTAAAGATCGAGGCTATCAAGGGGTTGGTTCAGTTGGTTCTAAGCAAGAAAAAACCAACTATTCGCCTGTGTATGCGATTACTAGGCAAGCTAGTGGCCACGTTCGAGGCAGTACCATACGCTCAGATCCACACTCGCGTCCTACAGGCAGCCATTCTAGCAGCCTGGGGCAAGAAAGCACATGCCTTAGAGTCCCCTTTGACGCTATCATCAAGGGTCCGACAAAGCCTGGCCTGGTGGTTGAACTCTCAGAATCTTCTAAAGGGAACTGTTGTCTGGAAGGTAGTTACCACAGACGCCAGCCTGGCAGGCTGGGGGGCGGTCTTCGAGGGGTTCTCTCACCAGGGAACTTGGGTGAAAACAGAGAGGCAGCTCCCCATCAATATCTTGGAGATCAGAGCTGCTCGCCTAGCCCTTCTGGCATGGACCTCCAGATTACAGGGGTTCCCGGTGAGAATCCAGTCAGACAATGCCACAGCGGTGGCATACATAAACCACCAAGGGGGAACCAGGAGTCAGGCCGCTCAGAGGGAGGTGAGCTTGATTTTTCAGTGGGCAGAGGTTCATGTACCCTGCATTTCGGCGATATTCATTCCCGGAGTGGACAACCTGCAGGCAGACTTCTTAAGTCGCCAGAGTCTGTTGCCAGGGGAGTGGTCTCTGCATCCCCAGGTCTTTCAGACAATCTGACAGAGGTGGGGAATGCCAGACGTAGATATAATGGCATCCAGGTTCAACAAGAAACTAGACAGGTTCGTGTCTCGAGCGAGGGACCCTATGGCCTGCGGAACCGATGCGTTGGTTTGCCCTTGGCATCAATTCAAACTTCTATATGCATTCCCTCCGCTACAGTTACTTCCTCGCCTGTTGCGCAGGATCAGAGTGGAGCACAAGCCGGTCATTCTAGTAGCTCCAGCTTGGCCCCGGAGGACATGGTACTCACTAGTCCTGAAGATGGCAGTAGGAGACCCTTGGACTCTTCCTCTACGACCAGACCTACTCTCACAAGGCCCGATCCTCCACCCTACATTACAACGTCTAAATTTGACGGCCTGGAGGCTGAATCCCTGATTCTCAGGGGTAGAGGTCTGTCTAGGCAGGTAATTCCTACCCTGATTAGGGCTAGAAAGCCGGCCTCCAGGGTGATTTATTACAGGGTGTGGAGGAACTACGTAGGCTGGTGTGAATCCAAAAGATGGAATTCCCGCAAATATACCATTGATAGGGTGTTAAGTTTTCTCCAGCTAGGAGTGGATAAAGGCCTGGCATTAAGCATAATCAAGGGACAGATTTCAGCTCTGTCAGTGTGGTTTCAGAGGCCGCTGGCCACCCACTCGCTGGTAAAGACCTTCATACAGAGGGTCTTGCGTATTAATCCTCCTGTCAAGTCACCAATTTGTCCATGGGACTTAAATCTTGTCCTGTCCACTCTACAGAAACAACCCTTTGAGCCGTTGGCTGAGATTCCTTTAGTTTTACTGACAAGAAAGTTGGTTTTCTTGGTCGCCATAGTTTCGGCCAGGAGAGTGTCAGAATTAGCAGCCTTATCGTGTAAGGAACCATATCTCGTTCTACATAAGGACAGGGCAGTTCTCCGGCCCCATCCTTCCTTTCTACCAAAGGTTATATCCAATTTTCACTTGAACCAGGATTTGGTACTTCCATCCTTCTTTCCGAAACCCACATCTAGAAAGGAGGGGTTGCTGCATACCTTGGATATTGTCCGGGCCATGAAGGCCTATCTTAAAGCAACAGAAAAGATCCGGAAAACAGATGTGTTGTTCGTTCTACCAGATGGCCCCAAGAAGGGGCAGGCAGCTGCAAAATCCACCATCTCGAGATGGATTAGACAATTAATCATTCAAGCCTACGGTTTGAAGAGGTTGCCTCCTCCTTTGTCGGTAAAGGCCCATTCTACCAGGGCCATGGGCGCCTCCTGGGCAGCACACCATCAGATCTCTATGGCTCAGATATGCAAGGCGGCGACGTGGTCATCAGTCCACACGTTTACAAAGTTTTATCAACTAGACGTGAGAAGGAATGCGGATTCTGCCTTTGGACAGGCAGTACTACAGGCTGCAGTTTAAGATCCTCGGGATCAGAGGCACCCTTGGTTGTAAAAAAGAAAAAAAAAAAAAAAAAAAAAAGTTTTTTCTTGACTAAGTTGGAATTATTATTATTATTTGAGTATACCTCTAAATTGAATCCTTCTTTGGAAGATGTCTCCCTCCCCTCATTAAAGCATTGCTTTCGGACATCCCATATAGTAATGAATATGCCGCTCTGTGTCCCGTGATGTACGAGAAAGAAAAAGGGATTTTTAAATACAGCTTACCTGTAAAATCCTTTTCTTGGAGTACATCACGGGACACAGAGCTCCCACCCCTCTTTTGGGGAACATTTTGGGAGGCATACTGCTTGCTACAAAACTGAGGGACTCCCTCTAGGGGAGGGGGTTATATAGGGAGGGGACTTCCTGTTTGAGATTGCCAGTGTCCACACCTGAAGGTACTCCATATAACCCATATAGTAATGAATATGCCGCTCTGTGTCCCGTGATGTACTCCAAGAAAAGGATTTTACAGGTAAGCTGTATTTAAAAATCCCTTTATCGTACATCATAGGACACAGGGCAGGCTATACATTTTACTATCTGGGTTATGTGCCACCTACAGGTAAATGGACACTGGCAGACCAAAAAAACAGACATGTAGTCCCCCTCTATATAACCCCTCCCATGCAGGAAGTACCTCTGTTTTTTCCCCCAGTGTCTTGAAGGTGATGGGCACAGTTGTAAGGCTCTCTAAAAGTTTCATTTTATGGTCCCAAGCTGTTTTTTTGAGAATCAAAGAACAGATTAATCAAATCCATTTAAAATTGCTATATTGTGATCAGAGTAGATGCTGTAGTAGTTCCCTGGAACCAGTTCTCCCTAATTTATGCATTTCCCCCGATTCCTCTCCTGCCGCATCTCTTGTGCAAGATTTAAGGAGAAGTGGCTTTGGTCATTCTGGTGGCCCCAGCCTGGCCCAGAAGAGCCTGGTACTCAGAGATAATAAAATAGGTGGTGGACAGTCTATGGACACTTCCAGTCCACCCTGATCTACTATCTCATAGATCGATATTCCACCCCACTTTACGGACGCTAAATTTGGCAGCATTGCTATTAAGGTCAGGGTGCTTGGAGATTGTGGCATCTCAGGACCGGTGGTGTCTACTCTAGTGAATGCCAGGAAGTTGGTCACAAGGAGTATCTATCACAGGATCTGGAAGGAGTGAAACCAGAGAATGACATCCTCGGAAATATATAATTGAGAGGGAAAAACAGAAAACTGCGCTTATATATTGAGAGATAAACTAATTAGGCAGCAGCTGGCGTGCGATACACAGAGCAAAAACTAAATACAAAAACAAAGCCGTGCCACAATATAACACATAAATGAATGTTCAGAATGAAATATGAATCAAGTCCATAGTGAGCAATAAGCACTGTAGGTTTTTTATGAGGTACAGTTCATACAAATATGGAATCCTGAAAATTTCCACCACCAAAGTGACATATATTGACGTAATAAAGTGTCCCTTCACCAGGAAAATGAGGCCGCTTACCAGAGGGCAAGCTTTCTATGCAGTCGGCTATAGCCCAGACACGGCCTTTGTGGACTCACAAAATCACAAGGGGAGACAGGTCCCAGGAAACAACAGCCAGGTGCATTCACAGGTTCATCCGATGATAGGAACGAAAAAGAAGATGCACCATAGCATAATTCTGTATAAAGATATGGCATTTATTATAAAAACATAAATATACTCACAAAACATAGGTTAAAAACCGCGTATAAAAAATGTGCCGGCCGGCAGATTCTAGAGGCCCTTCCTCCTTAGCGTGGTGATGTCACTGCACGTCCTCCCAGATGTGTTTCGTCATCAATAGGACGTTCTCAATGGAATAGGGTGGAAAAGTGATTCACTAAATAAATAGAGCCAAGCCTCATTGTGAAATGCAGGACAATAGCAGCATAAACGGCATCTTAACCGAGGTAAAAAATGCCCATAGTCGGCGGTGCGACTCTACACCACCAGGCAAACTAAAACTTTATTAATAGATATGTACGGGGGAATGGTGCCTGAAGAACATCTCCACCCCATATGTGTCGAATGTCAAAAGAGAAATCACACAAAATAATTGAAGCTAGCCTGGCACAAGCCATGTGTCTAGCCATTGTATACTCCCACATACTCTTAACCTACCGGCAGAAAATTTTACCACTACCTTCAAAAAAAATGTAAACTCTGCAGGCATTGTTACACCAGCCTGCAGTTAGCCCAGAGAACCTCTCTTTTATGGGCTACCCATAGAGAAACGACTCGGTGCATATCTAAATATGGAGCTTACTCTATCGGTGTGGGGAACTACTTCTCTCACTAAAAAATGTGTTAACCCCTTCCATGCGTTGATGGAGAAGTAAAGGGTGTAAACACATGAGCAGACAACTGAAATTAATCACCTCTCTACCCTTAGCGTGATATTAACAAAAAAGTCTTCTTGTGGACCGAAAATTGCATGATTAATATTAAATTCATATGTAACGGTCACCACCGTTTACGACCTTCCATCCACCCACGACAAGCTTATCCGACACACTCCGACAATCCTGCATACACGATCCATTCCCCAGAATCACGAGACTGACAGCTCTGTGTTCTGAGTCAAATGTATGAACACTTTAATGGTATCCTTAGCTTGCTTATATATCCAGTACAGCATATTAAAGTTAATCACAGGAACAAAGAAATCTCCACCCCCCCTCTTCACACACTATGACTAATTACTAATTAGTATCTAGACATTTTGGCACCGATCTTCACGAGACACATTCCTTTAGCTAATGACATCAGTGAAGTTAATTACTAATTGTAACAAAATGCGTTATCTAGAAAGCTTGGCTCTGCATAGCTTGTCAAGTTCCCTTGAACATAATTGACATGCTAATTCAATACACCTGACAGGAGACTGCTAACTACAACACACATACGATGAACTTCAATCACATTCTAAAAGACATTTAGTTGAGGTAATTATCTCCCAGAGACGTCCCATCTCTGACAACAGCTATTCACCTGCAGAACACAATAAAAAGGTATTTCACAAGCCGTCTCCACTTAGCATTGCAATAGCCTGAGCTAAGCATTGAAGGGTCATTGTCCTATTGACCTTGTCAGGACAAAATAAACCACTTGTAATATGTCCAGTATCTCCTGCAATGAACTGTCAGTAATGTCCCATATTCTGCAATATATGAAGTATGATTCACTAGCCACCCCATAACCCAAGAGTTATCAGTGACGCTGACACAGGAGTATCCCCCATCCTTCCAAAATCTCTGGTTGTCACGGGTCATTCCGTTACATCATATATTAATAAAAAGGTGCCCAAAAAAAAGCCAAAATAATGTGTACAGGTTATCACCTGTCCACAATCCCTAGGTTGAATCTGGTCTAGTGAAAATAAGTGTTTAAAAATGTAGGAACGTAACCCTTAAGGGGTTTACATTGTATTTAATTATACTAATGTAGAGTGTTAACATACAAAGGAACTCTAAGGAGGCAATAAAACTAACAGAGCCCCTCCTTCGAAATACAAATAATGTGTTGGGGAAAAAAAAACGTAATGTGTGTGTGTGTATATATATATATATATATATATATATATATATATATATATATATATATATATATATATATATATTGCTATATACATATATAAAAAAGGAAAACATTGAAAAAAAGTAGGGAGGGGGTGATACACCGCTTCTATTGTTGCATGTCACAGTGAGTTTACAGATCACGCATTGTTAATAAACGCATTCACATCTGTTTCAATGTTCAACCAATAGAGGGCGTAGGTCTTTAAACGGTAAATCCAACCCATTTCCATTTTGGAAATTTCCCCAACGAGATGACTCTATTTATCAATCCCTAAGAACAGGGTTTTGGATGGATCTTTCTTATGCTTCAACCTATAGTGGTTAGAAACAAAATGGTTTTGAATCCTGTCAGAATGTTAGTGATGTGTTCATTAACACGGATTTGAAAGGATCTCTTAGTACGGCCCACATACTGCAGGCCACAAGGGCACTGTAGTAAGTATACTATGCCTGTAGAGGCACACGTAATACAGGGCCTGATTTTATATTCTCGCCCAGTAGCTGTGGAGGTGAAGGTAGTTACACACCTCTGTGTGCAGGAGTTCAGGGAGCAGACCCTGCAGCGTCTACATCTATAGTACCCTTTCAGCTGGTCGAAAAAACCTATACCTCTCAATGGAGGATCGAGAACATTTATTGCCATCTGGTTCCTTATGGACTGAACACCCCTAAAAATAACCCGAGGTTTAGGGGGCAGGATATCCATCAGCACAGGGTCACTCATCGCTATATGCCAGTGCTTGTTGACGAGTTGGGTAATAGTTTTATGCTGGATGGAATAGGTTGTAATGAAAGGCACCCCATCAGGGAACTTAGCACCCTCAATAATGACTTTCTCCCGGAGAAGGTCTTCTCTCCTAGTGGCCAGAACGCCATTTAAAGCCCCCCTGTAGGGACTCTTCAGTGTATCCCTTCTCCAGGAAGCGACCAGTCAATATCTCAGCCTGAGCCAGAAACTGATGAGGATCAGAACAGTTCCTCCTCAGTCTGAGATACTGACTCTTGGGGACTGCTCTTAACCACGGCCTCGTGAAGGCAGCTATCCATTGGGATGAAGGAGTTTCTATCAGTTTCCTTGAAAAACGTGGAGGTGACGAATTTACCATCCCCAACCTCGATTTTCAAGTCCAAATAATGCACAACAGTCTGGCTGGCCTTTTTTAAATTGGATCCCTCTCTGGTTGTTATTTAAGCATTCCATGAAGTCTGACAGATCCTGGTGCTCACCCGCCCATAGGAGGAGGGTGTCATCATCATCAATATACCTAGCCCTAAAGGGCTACCTGTGGTATTTCTTTAGAATAGATGACATCCTCCTCCCATTTGTCCATAAACAGGTTGGCCAAACTGGGGGCACATTTGGCCCCCATGGCTACCCCCGTGTCTTGTCTGTAGAAGTTATCATCAAACCAAAAATAGTTTGATGCTGCTGCAAACTTTAACAAGGACATCACGAATTCCACTTGTATACATTGGAGCCCGGAGTCTCTTGTTAAGAAAGATTGGACTGCCTCGAACCCCAATTCATGGGGGATAATCGTATACAGGGAAATGACGTCCACTGTAACCATCCACATATTGGCTGTAGGGGAACATCCAGAAAGGATATTGATGATATGTCTGGAGTTCTTAACATATGATGGAACTTTTTTCACCAATGGTTGCAGGTAAAAATCTATGTATATGCCCACCCGGGACGTAATGAAGTCAATACCATTCACTATGGGACGTCCCGGGGGGCAGACTGGATTTTTATGAAGTTTAGGTAAATACTAAATGGTTGGGGTGCGGGGGGCCTTAGGTATCAGATAGAGTCTCTCCTTAGGAGAGAGTATTCCTTCATAAAACCCCCTCCCAATAAGTACCTCCAGGTACTTTTTATATTTGGCTTTGGGGTCACTTGGTAACAAGGTGTATGTACTGGTGTCATCCACGATGTTGTGCATTTCTCTTAAGTAATCTGCTCTGTCCAAGATGACAATCCCCCCCCTTGTCCGCTGGTCTAACCACCAGGTCCTTGTTGGTACAAAGAGAATCTAGCCCTTCCTGGAGGGTCTTACTGAGTCTCGCCTTTTTAGTCTCAATGGCCTCCAGTTCCCTAATTAATACATCTCGAAAGATCTTAAGAGGTTACGTTCCTACATTTTTAAACACTTATTTTCACTAGACCAAATTCAACCTAGTGATTGTGGACAGATGATCACCTGTACACGTTATTTTTTTTTTTTTTTTGGGCATCTTTTTATTTATATATTAATTTAATATTAATCATGCAATTTTCGGTCCACGAGAAGACTTTTTTGTTAATATCACGCTAGAGGTGATTAATTTCAGTTGTCTGCTCATGTGTTTACACCCTGCTAGTTTTGCGTACTTCTCCATCGACGCATGGAAGGGGTTAACAAGTTTTTAGTGAGAGAAGTAGTTCCCCACACAGAGTAAGCTCTGTATTTAGATATGCACTGAGTCTTTTCTCTATGGGCAGCCCATAAAAGAAAGGTTCTCTGGGCTAACTGCAGGCTGGTGTTACAATGCCTGCAGAGTTTCAATTTTTTTGAAGGTAGTGGTAAAATTTCCTGCCTACCTAAGTAAGGCTCTAGGTGGCGGTAGGTTATGAGTATGTGGGAGTATACCATGGGAATACGCATGGCTTGTGCCAGGCTAGCTTCAATTATTTTGTGTGATTTCTCTTTTGACATTCGCCACAAATGGGGTGGAGATGTTCTTCAGGCACCATTTCCCCATACATATCTATTAATAAAATTTTAGTTTGCCTGGTGGTGTAGCGCCGCACCGCCGACTATGGGCATTTTTTACCTCAGTTAAGATGGCGTTTACGCTGCTATTGTCCTGCATTTCACAATGAGGCTTGGCTCTATTTATTTGGTGAATCACTGTTCCGCCCTATCCCATTGAGAACGTCCTATTGATGACGAAACGCGTCTGGGAGGACGTGCAGTGACGTCACCACACTGAGGAAGGGCTCATAGAATCTACTGGCCGACACATTTTTTATACGCTGTTTTTAATCTATGTTTTGTGAGTACATTTACGTTTTTATAATAACTGCCATATCTTTATACGGAATTATGCTATGGTGCATCTTCTTTTTCGTTCCTATCATTGGATGAACCTGTGAATGCACCTGGCTGTTGTTTCCTGGGACCTGTCTTCCCTTGTGATTTTGTGAGTCCACAAAGGCCACTGCTGGGCTATAGCCGACTGCAAAGAAAGCTTGTCCTCTGGTAAGCGGCCTCATTTTCCTGGTGAGGGGACACTTTATTACATCAATATATGTCACTTTGGTGGTGGAAATTTTCAGGATTCCATTATTGTATGAACTGTACCCCATAAAAAACCTACAGTGTTTATTGCTCACTATGGACTTGATTCATATTTCATTTTGAACATTCATTTATGTGTTATATTGTGGCGCAGCTTTGTTTTTGTATTTAGTTATATAATTGAGAGAATCCTTTCCTTTCTTCAGTCTGACATAAAGATGAAGTTGGCTTTTGGAACAATTAGGGGGCAAATTTTGGCCTTATTTTTATACTTCCAGAGACCTTTAGACCCCTTTCACACTTATACGACTTGTCTCACGATTTTGTACTGCAAAATCGTATGACAAGTCATTCTCCATGATTTTCAATGAACATCATTCATACTGGCACGACTTTAAGTAGTGCCGACTTCAAAGTAGTCCCTGCATTACTTTGGTCCGATTTTGATGCCACTTACACAGGCATTCATTAAAATCGCGGCAAAATCGCGGTAAGATCGCGGCCACGAATCGCGGTAAAATCGCGCAACTTTGAAGTCGTACAAGTGTGAAAGGGACCTTAGCCTCACACTGTTTGGTCCGGACTTTTCTACAGGGTTTGACTCATGTACTTCCTCCTGTTAAGTTACCTTTGTTTCCTTGGGATTTAAATCTAGGTTTTGTCGGTGCTAAAAAAACAGCCTTTTGAACCTATCCATGAGATTCCATTAATCCTTTTGATACGAAAGCTAGCTTTTCTCATTGCTATCACTTCGGCTAGAGGGGTGTTGGAATGGGCGGCTCTTTCTGGTAGAGAGCTATATTTAATTCTTCGCCACAATAAGGTGGTGCAGCGATACGGTTGTTTCTGGTTTTCATTTAAATCAGGACATTGGTCTTCCCTCCCCCCCCCCTCTCATCTGCGTTATGCGGAAGAAAAACGTCTGCTTTCCTGGGATGTGGTAAGGGCATTCAGAATCCATCTAAAAAGATAAGCAAGGATCAGAAATTCAGATGCCTTGTTTGTGTTGCTGGAAGGGCCCAAAAAATTTCAAGCAGCTTCCAAAGCATCTATTTCCCATTGGATTCACCAATTGGTCAATCAGGCCTATGAGTTGAAAGGTAAAGCTCCCCCTTCAGGATAAGAGAAGATTCTACCAGGAGTATAGGAAACTCCTGGGCATTTCACAATCAGGTGTCTGTTGCTCAGAATTGTAAGGCCGCTACCTGGTTGCAAGTGCATCATTCACAAAAGTGGATGTTATAGCAGCCGGATATTTGGCATTTGGTCCTAGTGTGGTATAGGCTGATGGTGTTTTTCACACTGTGATGTGTCTCTCTTTCCTCAAAGGGATTGCTCTAGGACAGTGGTCTCCAAACTGCGGCCCGGGGGCCAGATGTGGCCCTTTGCTTACTTTTAACTGGCCCTTGGAGTGCTATTTTATTCACCAACAACAATGAAGGGCACAATTCCTTCCAATGACACCAACAATGGGGCACAGTGTCTCCCAATGACACCAACAATTGTGTCCAATGACACCAATGATGGCGCACATTTTCTCCCAATGGTACTAACAAAAGGGCCCAATGACACCAATGGTGGCGCACAATTCCTCCCAATGGCACCAACATTGGCCTTTTTGACACCAATGAAGGGGCACAATTCCTCCCACTGACACCAATGATGAGGGTTTGCTTACTCCCACTGATGCTGGGACATTTTGTGGCACAGTTCCTACCAATGACACCAACAATAGTGCCCAATGACACCAATGATGGCGCACATTTCCTCCCAATGGTACTAACAAAAGGGCCCAATGACACCCAATATGGCTCCCAATTCCTCCCAATGGCACCAACAATCGGCTTATTGACACCAATGAAGGGGCACAATTCCTCCCACTGACACCAATTAGGGGCACAATTCCTCCCACTGACACCAATGATGGGGGGTCTGCTTACTGCCACTGATGCTGGGACATTTTGTGGCACAGTTCCTACCAATGACATCAACAATGGTGCCCAATGACACCAAAAATGGCACACATTTCCTCCCAATGGTACTAACAAAAGGGCCCAATGACACCAAATATGGCTCCCAATTCCTCCCAATGGCACCAACAATGGGCTTATTGACACAAATGAAGGGGCACAATTCCTCCCACTGACACCAATGCTGGGGGTTTGCTTACTCCCACTGATGCTGGGACATTTTGTGGCACAGTTCCTACCAATGACACTAACAATGGTGCCCAATGACACCAATAATAGCGCACATTTATTCCCAATGGTATGAACAAAAGGGCCCAATGTCACCCATTATAGCGCACTATTCCTCCCAATGGCACCAACAATGGTGCCCAATGACACCAATAACGGCACACATTTCCTCCCAATGGTACTACTAACAAAAGGGCCCAATGACACCAATGATGGCGCACAATTCCTCCCAATGGCACCAACCATGGGCTTATTGACACCAATGAAGGGGCACAATTCCTCCCACTGACACCAATGATGGGGTTTTGCTTACTCCCACTGATGCTGGGACATTTTGTATTCGGGATGGCCACAGTCTGGCCCCCCTAAAGTCTGAAGGACATAAAACAGGCCCTTTGTTTAGGAAGTTTGGAGACCCCTGCTCTAGGACATCCCAGATCAATAAGTATATAGCCTGCTCTGTGTCCTGTGATGTACGATAAAGAAAATTAGATTTTTTCTACATACTTACTTGTAAAATCCATTTCTTGGAGTATTTTATGGGACGCAGAGGTAATTTCCCTCTTTTTGGCAGTTCATTGCTTGCTACAAAACTGAGGTACTTCCTATATGGGAGGGGTTGTATTGAGGAGGACTTTCTGTCTTGTTTCTTTGGACTGCCTTTGTCCAATCACCTGTAGGTGGCGAATAACCCAGATAGTTAAAGGAGTTGTAAAGCTTCGTTTTTTTCACCTTTGCATTCTATACATTAACTGCTTGCCGACCGCCCACCGCAGTTATACGGCAGGACGGTGGCACTGCTGGGCGAGAGCACGTAGCTCTACGTCCTACCTTTAGCGGCCGCCCCCCCATACAGTTAGAACACAAGCAGGAACACACTTAACCCCTTCCCTGCCCCCTAGTGTAAACCCCTTCACTGCCAATGGCATTTTTATAGTAATCCAATGCATTTTTATAGCATTGATCGCTATAAAAATGCCAATGGTCCCAAAAATGTGTCAAAAGTGTCCGATGTGTCCGCCATAATATCGCAGTACCGAAAAAAAACACTGATCGCCGCCGTTACTAGTAAAAAATTTTTTTTATAAAAATGCCATAAAACTACCCCCTTTTTTTGTAAACGCTATAAATTTTGCGCAAACCAATCGATAAACGCTAATTGCCATTTTTTTTTTACGAAAAATATGTAGAAGAATACGTATCGGCCTAAACTGAGGAAAAAAAATGTTTTTTTATATCTTTTTTGGGGATATTTATTATAGCAAAATTTAAAAAATATTGCATTTTTTTCAAAATAGTCGCTCTATTTTTGTTTATAGCGCAAAAAATAAAAACCGCAGAGATGATCAAATACCACCAAAAGAAAGCTCTATTTGTGGTAAAAAAAAGGACGCCAATTTTGTTTGGAAGCCACATCGCACGATCGCGCAATTGTCAGTTAAAGCGACGCAGTGCCGAATCACAAAAAGTGCTCTGGTCTTTGACCAGCAATATGGTCCGGGGGTTAAGTGGTTAAGGTGAAAAAACATCCGATGCTTACAAGCCCCCCAGCCCCATTTACTTAAGTGAGCCCTCGAAAGTCCTGCGTTGTGAGTGCGCTGGCTTCTCGACCCGGTCTTCTCGGCTGTTCTCAGCTCTTCATTGGATATTGATAGCAGCGCAGCCATTGGCTCCTACTGCTGTCAATCAAATCAATGACGCGGTGCCCCAGGGAGCGGGGCCGAGTGATACACTTGGCGGCTGTGGCTGCCACTTTATCACACGGTAGCGGGCCTGAAAGCTAACCCCCTTGGGAGAGGGCTTTCCAGAAGGGGGTTAGCTCTTGCAAGGAGGAGCCGAGACAGCCCGCTGAGGGACACCAGAAGACGAGGATCGGGGCCACTCTGTGCATAACGAACTGCACAGTGGAGGTAAGTATGGTATGTTTGTTTGTTTTTTAAAGATATACCTTTACAACCCCTTTAAGTATATAACCTGCTCTGTGTCCCGCGATGTACTCCAAGAAATTGATTTTACAGATAAGTATGTCAAAAAAATCTATTTTATTTTCTTTGTAAATGTCAGTTTTTCTGCAGCAGGTTCCATACATGGTACAGATGCGCCACTTTACACTCAGATTAACCACTTGATACCCGCCCACCGTCAAATGACGGCGGGCGGGATACCCTATGATCCTGACAGGACGTCATATGTAGTCCTGTCACTTTAAGACGCTAGGGGAGCGTGCACGCGCACCCGACGCGTCACTTAGAACACTGTGCGTGTGACCGGCGGCCGCGATGGCCGCCGGGCACACGCGATTGCCTACAATTGAGCTGGGACGTGGAGCTCTGTGTGTAAACACAGAGCTCCACGTCCCTGTCAGGGAGAAAGGAGACCGATTTTGTCCCTTGTACATAGGGACACAATCGGTCACCTCCCCCAGTCACCCCCCCCTCCCCCTACAGTTAGAACCTAGGATACACATTTAACACCTTCCCCGCCCCCTAGTGGTTAACCCCTTCCCTGCCAGTTACATTTATACAGTAATCAATGCATATTTATAGCATTGTTCACTGTATAAATTTAAATGGTCCCAAAAATGTGTCAAAAGTGTCCGATGTGTCCGCTATAATGTCCCAGTCCCGGAAAAAAAAATCGCAGATCGCCGCCATTTCTAGTAAAAAAAAATAAAAAATCATAATTATGTCCCCTATTTTGTAGGCAATTTTTACCAAAAATATGTAGAAGAATATGTATCGGCCTAAACTGAGATAGAAAATGTTTTTTTTTTTTTTAAATGTGATATTTATTATAGCAAAAAAACGAAAAATATTGTGTATTTTTTCAAAATTGTAGCTCTTTTTTTGTTTATAGCGCAAAAAAAAAAAAAATCGCACGGGCGATCAAATACCACCAAAAGAAAGCTCTATTTGTGGGGGAAAAAAAGACATCAATTTTGTTTGGGAGCCACGTCGCACGACCGCGCAATTGTCAGTTAAAGCGACGCAGTGCCAGAAGCTAAAATTTTGTCTGGGCAGGAAGGGGGTGCACAGTAGGCAAGTGGTTAAGGGGACACTGGAACTAACACAATGTGAATTGTGAAATGTAAACAAAGATGTGAGTAATATAAACTAATAATGAAAGTTCAGAGAAGCGGGTAGGCTTCAAATAACAATGTGAGAGAAGTCCATGTGAAGAAAACACAATGAAGGAAAATTCTTCCCATTTAGATGGCTCAAAGTGAGAGGAAAATAGGTTGTCTGCTGTTGCTCTCAAAATCTTCAAAACATGTACAGATTAGGTACTCTTACCAAATGGAGGGGGGGGGGGGGGCATTTGTTATACAACAGTGGGTCATACAGGCTTGTGATCCCAGATGGTCTGTATCAGTGTTAGATGGATCCTTGCGGTCCCCAGAGGCCTGAATCAATCCTGGATAGAAATGGTGGTCCAGCAGGCTGAGGTATGGAGTTCATACTCTTCCACTGACAGATGAATACCAGGGTCATTCCATACGAACTCCAAAAATAAAAAAGGGAATAGAAAGAGATGTTGTTTATTTTTTTGTTTATTTGGGTTCTAGCTCAGTTTGAAACACAGAGATGGAGCGTCATCCCCATCTGAAGTGTTATCATTGGCTAGTGAGCGGCACTATCCTTTAAAACTCCGGGGGGTGCATTGGTTTAGCATGCTCTTAGAGAAAGTCCGAACGGACGAAACGTCAGAGCTCTGCTAACCAGCAACCCGACCGGAAGTGACGTTTGCGCTCCACAGGAGAGAGGAACCAGGAAGTAAAGCTGCAGGAAAGTCTCCAAAGCGGTCTTCAGGGGTCCACATCAAACCGCGAGAGTTGCTAAAACGTCAACAATATTATACTTTTGCCTGACTATTTACTCTGTCTGGTACGCATGTTTTATAAGGGGACTGGTGTTTATATGTTTTTGGGGTGACAATAAAACTTTCAAAACAATATTGCACTATATAGATGTTTCCTTCCCTTATTCAATACCTGGAGAGTGAACATCCAAACGGTGATCAAAAGGGGAGAGTGGTATGCTGATCTAACCATCTGAAGGGTGACATGTGAGGTGATATATAATGAAATGCTGTTATAAAGAAACCTTCTGGTGAGTGTTTCACGCGAAGGGGACCCTATATCCCCCCATGCGGTGAATGTCTCTTGGTGATTGGAGCACATACTATCGATACTTTTGATCCGGTCATTACACACAGCTTTCTCTTCAAACCAGGGGTTTGCAGCGCTGCTGCAGGACTATTTACAAGCTCTGTGCGAGCTGGTTTTATTTTTCTGTGTTTATCAATCGGTATAAAATTAGACAATCCGTCTACATGTCAGCTAAAGCAACACTGTTAGTGAGGAGCTGAGCAGTCACACTTGCTGCCCAACAAACTGTATGCCAACATGCCAGTGGCATCCATGCTCATAGCTATACTACTGACTTTAGATGAGCAAAGAAGGAGGAGGGCACGGGAGAGGATTTTTTTTTTTTTCCCCAAAAAAATTTCTTTGCTTTTATAAACATTTTTACAAAAAATATACATACATATATACATCAATACATAACATACATACAAATTACAAACACGGTCTCACTATCTTTCAATAGCCCTTTAAAACCTTGATGAATATAATAATCTAATCTGATACAAGCCCCTCACTCTTCACTTGATATATCACACACGCATAGACATCTTTGGCATGAGTGATTCTGAGGTGTCTCGCATCTTCAGATTCACCCCTCATGCCATCCTGGAATTAACCACAAACCTGCAGTTGGACATCACCAGCCCAACATATAACACCACCCATGACACCCATGACAGCTACATATACAATCCTAGCCCCATCCCCACAGATTTCGAACAGAACATGTATGGGGACAGCTGGCTGGTTGGTGAGTGACATGGGTGGCAGGCATGACTGTCCCCCCCATGATGCTGAAATCACAAGGGGCACATGCACTACTAACATCCTCCTGTCTTATCCCTTCAGGGTGACTCTGCATATGCACTGGGACCCCATCTCATGACTCCTATACGGAACCCCCCATGGTACCCTGTTGTATTCCCCAAACTTTGTATGCCAGATCATCGGTGCATGTTGCATGCTGCACAACTTCGCAGTGAGAAAGGGCCTGGAGATTGACATACCCGATGACCTGACCCCCGAACCAGACAATCCCCCCTAACCGAGGCTACCCCGTCTTCTGAGAGAAGAGCAGCCAGGAGACAGCTCACATTAGGCATCTTTGCACGTTAAACACACACATTAATCATGGCACAATGAGAATGCATGCATGCACACCACTGTGGTCCCTAGCACAGACACATCACATCCTCATCACATTGGATTGGCACAAGCCCACCATCATGCAGGACTTGTGAGCAGCAACACCATGCCACGGCTCCAATTATGTCACTGTACATTCATACACCATTCACACGGACCTGGGGATCACTTCTCCACCACAAATGAGGGTGACACCCCTTTTCCGGCAAGAATGTCACCCCCACATTCCAAAATCATTCACAAACCGAACCAAAAAATAAATAAATTGACCAGCAAAAAAAAAATAATGCCCAGCAAAAATATAATTTAAAAAAAATAACAACAAAGAAAACACATAAAAGACAAAAATCACTCTGCAAAACAGTCCCCAAATATCTCAAAGACACGTCACGTCACAAACAAACAAACGCTAATAAACAACAGAACAAAAGCACCTTGCTGTATAGGAAGGGATACAAAGGGATGTACTTGTGCAAAGGAAGGGCGTTTGTCTCTGTCTATTTAAGCTGTCTGCGTAGTTCACTAAGTTGCCCGGGGCCACTTCCAATTTCACTGATTGCGCCGTTCCCGAGTTGTGAGTATGCGCACAGAGGTGCTGACCATGGTCTGCTTCATGTGCGCATGCGCGAGCCGGCCGGCCCTTCATTTGCATGGGGTCACGGGTCATTTTAATGAACGCCCACGTCCTTCCCAATTTGAATTACTTACGCCTCGGAATTAACGTTACTCCAGCGCTAATTTCTGCGCAAATACTACGAGGATACGGTGATTGCGCCTCTACATTGCGACGGTCTAACGTAAAGGAGGTGCGCTACGCTGGTCAAAAAATGCGCCAATGTACGTGAATCTGGCCCAGTGTTTTTATGGTGAGTCCAACAAATTTAAAACTCCCCGATGAAAAATTTGGAAATATCTCAAATAACAAATGATAATTAAAATGTAAAGATTATAGAAAAATACTTTGCAAATATTTTTAAAGAAATCTATGTTTTTGTTTCTTTAGGATGGAGAAATGGTTCTGTTGGATGGTGGATGTGAAGCATCAGGTTATGTCAGCGATGTAACACGTACATGGCCTGTAAACGGCAGGTAGGACCTCTGTAATTGTGTCATGCAGTTATGGAAATAAGCAGTACAAATATCACAATTATGTGGTGTAAGACAGTTCTGTTGTTTTACCTCAATGCATTCTATGTGTGCAGCAGCGCTCCCAGCCCCTCTAATCCTTCGGGTACTCTCCCTCCTCATTGGCTCCCGCTGCTGTCAATCAGAGCCAGTGAGGAGAGAGAGGGGGCAGGGCCGAGCCACGGCTCTCTGTGTCAATAGACGCACAGAGCAGTGGCTTGAGAGCAAGCCTGCTCGGGTGCTCTGGGGGCAGGAGGGAGGAGCCAGGAGCGCTGGCAGGGGACCCGAGAAGAGAATGATCTGGGCTGCTTTGTGCAAAATCACTGCACAAGGCAGACATGTATGACATTTTTTTTTTTTTTTTTACAGAAGACAAGCCTTTAATATCACTTTTAGACCCCTTTCACACTGGGGCACTTTGCAGGCGAAATAACGATAAAAATAGCGCCTGCAAAGCGCCCTGAAACAACCGCTGCTGTATCTCTAGTGTGCGCTGGCAGGATGTTAAAAAAAAAAGTCCTGTGAGCAGATTCTTCGGAGCGGTGTGTATACCGCTCCTCCACCGTTCCTGCCCATTGAAATCAATGGGCACCGTGGCTATACCACCGGCAAAGCACCGCTGCAAAGGCGCTTTGCAGTGCCACAAAATTGACAGTAAAGCGCTGCTAAAAATAGCGCCGCTTTACCGCCGATGCATCCACCGCCCGGTGTGAAAGGGGCTGTAGTGTAAATATTTGCAAAGAGAGTTCCTTTTTCACTCACAGCAGCTACCGAAACTGCATTACTCAAAATAATTGCTGAGCACTTTTAGCGGCAATGATATAAATTGTTTTTTAAATCTATCTTGACTGTGGGCTCTATGGCTAAGCTTCAGTGGGCAGGGGAGAAATGCATCAAGGTGTATGGTGTGGTGGATACATGTAGGCTGAGGCCACTTCTCATTGTTTATTCACCTGGGCTGGTCAGGAGTAGCGGCAATCCTTTTCTGCTTTACTCCTTTGACTGTGGAAGAATCCTGTCTTTCTTTGCCAACTCGTTTTTCTCCTGAAGTTCACTAGGAGATACAGCAGATCACTGGGTATGTGCTGTGCCATGTTAAGGTTGTTCGTTAGGCAAATGGCACCCCCCAACATATCTTTCCAGTGTGCTTGCTTTACAGCACACTGCAAACCATGATAACACTACCGTGTGTTGTGGTCCACTGCATTGTTAACCACTTTATTTCTAACCACTTCAGTTCTGGAAGATTTTACCCCCTTCATGACCAGACCATTTTTAGCTATGCAGCACTGTGCTAATTTAACTGACAATTGTGCGGTCATGCAATGCTGTACCCAGTGGCGGCTGGTGCTCAACATTTTTGGGGGGCTCAAACAAACTAAAAAATACTGAAACAAAACCCCCCCATCAATTGCAGCCTCACTGTGCCCTCCAAACGCAGCCACTGTGCCCTCCAAACGCAGCCACTGTGCCCTACAAACGCAGCCACTGTGCCCATGAAATGGTGCCACTGTGCCCCAAATTCTGCCACTGTGCCCATTAAACGCTGCCACTGTGCCCCAAATGGTGCCACTGTGCCCCCACCTGCAATCTGCCTGGCACTTATCCTGTCTCGGGTGGGCAGCGGGTGACGGCAGCAGGCGGCGAGCTGTGTCATTGATGCCTTCCTCGATGTCTTCTCCTACCCACTCCTCCCATCCTCTCTTATGATTGGACGCCTGATAGGTGTCCAATCACAGCACCTGTCATTTCAGCCAATCCGGTAACAGACTCGAGCAACTGATTGGCGCAGAGGCAGTTCACTGTTGGGAAAGCGAACAGAAGAGTGAACTGCGAGCACCAAGCATGGCACTCACTGTTCACCTTTTTTTAAGCCTATTAGAGCCTAGGGCTCTAATCAGGAGATTCAAAAAAATACCTTGCCGCTGTAATTCAGGTGCCGAGCACCTGAAAAGGGTCTGAGTGCCTGAATACGGGGTGTCAGCGGCGGCCATAGATAGATAGATTCATGCAATGCATGAATCTTTTGGTGATAGAGAGGTGGCAGGAGAGAGGGGGCAGTGCCCGTGCACCCTTGATGCAACGCTACTGGCTGTACCCAAACAAAATGTATATGATATTTTTTCACGCCAATAGAGCTTTCTTTTGGTGGTATTTGATTACCTCTGGGTTTTTTATTTTTTATTATATAAATGAAAAATGACCAACCAATTTTGAAAATAATAATAATAATTTTTTCTTCTATAAAACATATCCCAAAATGATCAAATCTCTTGAAAAAGTTTGGCCAAAATGTATTCAGCTTTTTGGTAAAAAAAAAAAATCACAATAAGTGTATATCGATTGGGTTGTGTGAAAAAGTTATAGCGTCCCAACCCCCTCACTTAGAGAATGGGCTCATGCAATAAACCACATTTTCAAAATGGAAGAAACACTTGCTATAGCTAATGAAACTTCCGAGAAGTTCCACAAAACATGGTCTGCCTGGTTTCAATTTAAATACTCGGATGCCTATGATAGTCTTACAACAGGGTGAATGCGTCCTTGAGTTATTATCACACCTACTAGGAGCTTGACCAATCATTGTTTAGGACCTAACATTCATAGAACACATTCCTATTTGTGACTACTCACTGGGGCAATCTCAACCCTTTGTTTGTTTATTTACTCCCTACTTAAATCTTATAGCACCTATTTTTCTTTTCTTTCTTTTCATGTTCTTTGTATTTTAAAAGAGGTCCGCTGCTCTCCGAGTACCTTCTCGGAAGTGACAGACTTTATTCTGTTCAGCAAAGATTTGTAATCCTTAAACATAAGTGAAATGTTTGTTGAACAATGTTCATATTTTTCTTCACCTTCATATATTAAGCCTCATTGATGCTGCTTTATTTTGTTATCCGTTCCATTGTTTTTTTTGCCGGGGGTCGTTCGGCCCACGTCTACTTAAAACCAACCAATCTGTTTTGTTGTTTGACTGGAGTGCCAAAATAAAGTCTCCATATGCATTACTGAAATGAATTCAGGCTGCAAAAATATGCTATTCTGTGTATTTTTACATGGAATAATGATTTAAATACCGTGTGCTAGCAATACCCTGGAGAATTGGATCACTGCTCTCACACACAAGTAGCATTGCAGGTCTTCAGTGGTCTGACACTCTCCTGCATACTACTTTTTTTTTTTTTATCCAACAAAAAGGTTTTTATTGATGAAAAGGTGTTGTACAGCATATGGCATTCAACATTGCACTTCAAAACCATGAGTACACTTCTCAGAGGGCAAACACAATATGACATTTCACTCACTGAGCTGTCTTCCCTCCCACCAAAATATACTTTCCCGCACATTACAGCACTCATCCCATATTTAATCCCAACAGTCTGTCCATGACCAGGTCCACCGGCGAAAGCCCCGGTGTATCCAGCCACGGAGCCCAAAGGTTCTCGTATTTACGGTTACTGTCCCTGTGTTGGTAAATGAGCTTCTCCATGCGTATCATTTCGCCCATCCTATCAATCCACTACTTCAAGGTCGGAGGGGTCTCAGATTTCCAGTGTACCATAATCAACTTCCTGGCCTGAAATAGCACCCTATGCACCGCCTCCCTTGTGTACACCTCCTCCACATATTCCTCCAACACACCCAGTAAACAGACCCTGAGGTCCACAGGTACGGATAGCCCAAACACCGAGTAAACAGTGCTCACCACCTCAGTCCAGTACTTGTGCAGTTTGGGACACCTCCACAGGAGATGTATGAGATCGCCATGATCCCTCTTACATCTAGTACACGTGTCATCTGCTTGCATCCCCATCAGTTGCAGCCTATGTGGCGTATAGTACACCCTGAAAATAATGTATAGCTGGGTTAGTCGCTGAGCCACATTCAAGGAACAGGAGCTCACCCCCTGAAATATCTCCTCCCACTGTTCTCCATCCAGTTGTCCCACGTCCCTCTCCCATTTTTCCCTCACCAGGACTGGATGCTGACCCAGTAAGTGTTGTAACAGGATGGCATAGCATTGAGAAATAAATCCCTTCGAGGTCACAGCATCACCTAGGAGATCAAACACCGGGGTTGGCGACAAATGCCACTCAGAGGACCTACTTTGGGCCCTCACTGCGTGCTGGAGCTGTATATATTGAAACAACATTGAGGGCGGGAGTCCGTACTCCGCCCGCAAGTCTGCGAAAGGCCTAAGCCTCCCATTCCTAAATACATGTTTAATGTGTGTGATCCCATGGCCTTTCCACCCAGTCCTGATCTGTAATTTGGCCAGTTCTGTATAAGTATCCTTATGCCAAAGGGGGCTGTATTCAGTGTATCCGTCAGCATGTTGAATATATTTACATTTATTCCACACCTTTTGTATAAGATTGTATGTCCGGGTATGTCTTGTTGGGCTTGGCGAAGGCCAGGGCCTCCAGTGCCATGGGGATGGGCCCATCCCCCACCGTGCGGAGCATCAGTGCACCTAAGGGAACCGGCCGGTTTCCCCCCCGAAGCACCCCACCAGGTGTTGCAGCTGCGCCGCAAGATAATACAACCACGGGTTGGGCAATGCCAGCCCGCCGCTGTCCTTGGGCCTCTGCAGATGTTCAAGTTTGATTCTGGGCGTCTTATTTTTCCAGATCAGAGACCGGAAGATAGAGTTTACTATTCTAAAGATTTTAAGAGGAATTACCGCAGGGGCATTGTGAAGACAGTAAAGCAACTGTGGCATTAAAATCATCTTCACCAAGTTCACCTTGCCCGCCACTGATATACGAAGAGTATTCCATGATTTAACCCTTTCCCGGAACCTCTGAAGCAAGGGAGATGTGTTCAAATGGGTAAAATCCCTGGGGTTGGCCGTTACATAAACTCCAAGGTACTTAAAGGAGGTCGTGACTGGTATGGGGCAGGATGATGTCACCGTTTGCGTGGCACCCCCGTCCAGCAACAGCAGGGCCGATTTCGTCCAATTAATCTGTAGGCCCGAGTACCCCCCAAACCTCACAATACTTGCCATGGCTTCCCGCAGAGACGTGTCAGTATCTCCCAGCATGAGCAAGGTATCGTCCGTGTAAAACATCACTTTCTCCTGTAGGGGGCCATAGCAAAACCCAACTATACCCGGATTGGCCCTAATGTCCATGGCGAGGGGCTCAATGGCCAACGCCTCGTCCCCCTCCCCAGCGCAAAGCCCTGGGACAGACACCCAAAGGCCCTGATAGCGGCCTCCGGGTGGCTGTAGAGCAATCTGACCCAAGCTATGTATCTATCTCCAAACCCAAATCGCGACAGCACCTCCCACATATACGTCCAGTCGATGCTGTCAAATGCCTTAGCAGCATCTAAGGAAAGCAGCGCCCTGCTTCCTACATTATCTGCGTCGGACTGCATGTTTAGAAATAACCGTCTGATATTAATGGCAGTTGACTTATTTGGCATAAACCCCGCCTGATCACCATGTATCAGGGACGTTATGACAGTGTTCAACCTAAGTGCCAACACCTTCGCCAGGATTTTTATGTCACATTGCAGCAACGAGATCGGTCTGTAGGAGCCTGGTTCAACCGGGTCTTTGCCCGGTTTAAGAAGCAGAACAATATTGGCCTTTGCCATGGAGGGCGGAAGCACTCCATCCCCCAGGGCCGCATTAAACACCCGGAGCAGCCTTGGCAACAAAACTTCCGCGTGCTGTTTATAGACCTCCATGGGAATCCCATCCTCCCCTGGGGCCTTACAATTAGGAAAGAGTCCCACCGCCTCCTGAAGTTCCTCCACTGTAAGGGGTGCATCCAACCCCGCTTTCTGCTCTGCCGTCAATCTAGGGAACGCCAGCCCACCCAAGTACTGCTCCAGGTCGGCCGCAGCATAGGCCGCACCGGGGCAGTACAATTCTTCGTAAAACCCCGCCAGTTCCTTCATAATAAGTTCGGGTGTGCTGACAATGGGCCCAGCTTTGGATTTTATGGCTCCTATAGCCGGGGACCTCTGTTGTAAATTCGCTATTCGCGCAAGCATACGCCCAGTTTTTTCCCCTTCCTCACAAAATGCCTGCTTGGAGATGAACCGCTTTTTTTCCGCCCTAGAGGAGAGCACCCGCTCATAAGCAGACTGAGCGGCCTGCCACTCCTTCCTGGCCGAATCAGAGGGGTCCAGGACAAACTGTCCCTCCAGAACCCTTACCCTTTCCTCCAGCACAAAAGCAGATGAGGCCTTCTTAACCTTGTTCATTTCTGTGACCAAAATCCGTCTCAGGAACCCTTTAAAATCCTCCCATTGCTGTACACAAGAACCCTTGGATCCTGAGCAGTGAAAAACCCACGCACACTATCTTCTATGATCTCAGGGGACTCAAATAATTTTAACCAAAAGGCATTGAACTTCCAGGGGGCCCTAAGGAGCTCAGTGGGCTGAGAGGTCAACAAATGCACTATTAATGGAGAATGATCCGACACACTGCGAGGTCTGTACTCCATTTTGGAGACATACGGGAGCATGTGTGCGTTTCCCACCCCCATGTCAATCCTAGACAAACTGCCATGGGATTTAGAGAAGCAGGAATATTGCTTAACTCCCGGATTCCGCTGCCTCCAGACATCCACCCAGCCCACCTCTTGCAACAACCGCGCCAGGGGGGTACCCCTGGAGAGGGCAGAGGCTACTACAGCCGGGTGTCTATCCAGCGCAGGGTCCAGGCAACAATTAAAGTCCCCAATTACCAGCAGCGGCACCTCGGGTCTGCCATCCAAGTAGGCAATCAATGCCCGCAGCACCGTCGCCGCAAACGGGGGGGGGGTACATACACACATGCAAGGATACACGTCAAATCCCCCAACCTGCAATAAAGAAATACAAATCGCCCCTCAGGGTCAATGCTACTGTCCAGTTCTTGAAAATCCAGGGAGCTGTGCACCAGGACACTCACACCCCTGGAATAGGAGGTGTGAGTGGAATGGTATGCTTTATTCACCCAGTTGTACCGTAAACAGCAAATAGTGTCCACCGTAAGGTGCGTTTCCTGGAAACAGAAAATCCCTGGGTGAAATTGTTTAAGACACATACGTATCATTGTTCTCTTAAGTGGGGAGTGAAGTCCTCTCACGTTCCACGAGACTATGGGTACCCCTGCCATGAGTGAAAGCAACATTTAGTACTAAGCAAGTATACCTCCATGAGCTGCAAGAGTCCAGGAGTCACCGCGCCCGGTGACAAGAAGTGAGGGATCATCCACCAAGGGTTTGCGATGCCCCTGCTGACTGTTGTAACATTCGTGCTGAAGAACCACCTTTCAAAAAATAAAAATAAAATAAAAGTAACAGAAAAGAAAAAGAGAAAAAGGGCGCAAACCGCAGCCCACATCAACTCTGTAGCTCTGGACCCTGCCAACAGGGCAGGGCCGGCGTAAGGCATTCCCATGAAACTCCGGAAGCCAGAACAAGTCAAGTGTAGTAGATTCGCCATTGAAGATTGCTGAAGCTCTCGTCTTGATCTATAGCAATATATTGTCCCTCAGCCAGAGGTTAACCGTATAAACATAACACAAGATTTCCTCCTCAAAAACGTGGTTCCAAACATCCTGCCGGCGGGCCGGGGTCCCGCTATGGGCCTGGGCATTATTACCCTTCCTCTGCTCCTTCTCGTAGACGGCGTCTCAGGGGTTGTTCATTCCGGTCCAGCCAATTAGCGGCATCTTTCGCGGACTCAAAGAACTGTGCCTGCCCTTCCACAATCACTCGCAGTTTAGCCGGGTATAACATGGCATATGATAGTTGCAACTGTCGGAGCCTGCGTTTCACGTCAATGAACTTGGCTCTGCGTTTTGTACCTCAGCCGAGAAGTCAGGATAGAAGGACACTCTGGCCCCATTATGTTGTATGTTAGCCCTTTCTCTTGCCAGGCGCAGCACTGTTTCTCTGTCCCTGTAATGCAATATTCTCGCCAGCATTGGCCTGGGCGGCCCCCCCGGCTGGGGAGGGCGAGCTGGAACTCGGTGGGCACGCTCGATTGCAAAAAGGGGGGAGAACGAATTCTTCCCAAATATGTCCAACAACCACCCCTCCACATAGGCAGTGGGGTCCCTGCCCTCCACCTTCTCAGGGAGTCCCACAATGCGCACGTTATTCCTCCTGAGGCGATTTTCAAAATCTTCAGCCCTGTCAGTGGCCTCCCTCGCCAGTTGATATGCGGCTTTGGCCTCTCGTTCTATGGGGGTCATGCGGTCTTCCATCTCACTCACCCTGCTTTCCACAGCCGTGGTGCGCTCCCTCATTTTCTGAAAGTCCTGCCGCAGCAATGACAGTTCCTCCCTCATAGTATTAACTGAAGCATTGCCCAGATTAGCAGCAGCATCCCCTGTGCCCCGGGCCCCCAAGTTAGGTAGATCAGTCTCTTCTCCCTCACTGTGGTCGGCAAAGATGGCCGCTAGGGCCTGTGTCTCAGGCACCTCAGAGTCACTGTGCTTGGGGTGTCCATCACTATCATTCCCCGCTAGCCCATTCAGTTCCTGAGTATAATAAAGCATATCCTTCGGGGCGTCCTTACCCTGAGACTTTTGTGGCGTCTGCTGTTTGGATCCGTGTTCCTTCATCCTGTCAGCACCTCGTGGAGTCCCCTTCACTGAGAGGGCGGCGGCGCCATCTTGGAAATCGGGACCCGGATCAGCAAGTACTTTTCTGA
The DNA here is from genome assembly GCA_029574335.1 of Rana kukunoris. NCBI lineage: Eukaryota > Metazoa > Chordata > Amphibia > Anura > Ranidae > Rana > Rana kukunoris. Next base: position 92,947,938 of record CM056055.1, on the reverse strand, counting down.
CCATTCCCCTCGTGCAGAGAGCTGGCAGAGGTTCCCCCGAGGTCTCGGGGACAGCGGGAGTCAGCATAGAGTCTTTACAGACCTGTGGCTTGGCTGAGGGAGGATCGAGGTCAGGAGCTGTGAGAGCTACATCCTCTCACATGCCCTTCCATGCCACGCCCCCTGCATACTACTTTAATCAACAGCATTCTAGCCACCTGAGCTGGACTGCTGATTGGAGTAGTGTGCAGGGGCAAACGGGAAGTAAAGAGGGAAATCTCCCCAGTGGGACACAGACAATGACAAAAAAAATCTTTGTTAGGAATTTTAACTCTTCCCTACTCTATCAAAAACAAATGAAAAACGTTTTGGCTATATGTACATTTTAATAGGCTTTACCAGTGTCGGCTGGTGCTCAATTTTTTTTTAGGGGCGCAAACAAACAAAAAAAATAAAATCAAACGCAGCCACTGTGCCCATCAATTGTCGCCACCGTGCCATCAAACGCAGCCACTGTGCCATCAATTTTTGCCACTGTGCCACCAATTGTCGCCACTGTGCCATCAATTGTCGCCACTGTGCCATCAATTGTCGCCACTGTGCCATCAATTGTCGCTACTGTGCCATCAATTGTCACTACTGTGCCATCAAACGCAGCCACTGTGCCATTAAATGTCGCCACTGTGCCATTAATTGTTGCCAGTGTGCCATTAATTGTTGCCACTGTGCCATTAATTGTTGCCACTGTGCCATTAATTGTTGCCACTGTGCCATCAAACGCAGCCACTGTGCCATCAAACGCAGCCACTGTGCCATTATTTGTCGCCACTGTGCCATTAATTGTCGCCACTGTGCCATCAAACGCAGCCATTACTAGTATAATTGTTTTTAAATAAATAATAGAAAAATTCCAATAAAATTTTTTGAGCAAAGTAAGCAACATAAAAAACAATGGAACAGATAACAAAATAAAACTGGAAAAATCTAAAGTGCCCATTTTGAAGGCTTATATGCAAGTAATTTGGCATACAATGTTTATGGGGGTTTGAGTACTGCCCTGGGGGACATGTATCAATGAAAAAAAAGTTTGCAAATACATTTCTTTAAATGAGAAGTGATTTACTAATGCTTAAAATTAAACCATAACAATGAAAAAGTCCTTTAAATATAGTGCCTGTGGGGTCCGCTCAGTCTACCTGTAAAGTGGCACATCTGTACTGTGTATAGAACCTGCTGCAGCAAAAATGACATTTATTAAGTCAAACTAAATTATATTTTCTTTGCAAGCTTTCTTTATTTTGTAAACAATGGTTTGGGGAACCAGTCTGCATTATGAGGCCATTAATTTAGTGCACTTGGAACAAAATTAGAGATTTTTTGGATAAATTCTGGTGTCTCTTTTGCAGACTTTGGATAGAAGTAACAGGTGCTGAAAAATTGGGCTTTGGGTGCTGGTGGTGCCTTCACATTGTAACACTATAAAGATACTCTTCAAGAACGCAAGAATTGGCCTTGCTGTCAAAAATTGAAATGATATGCTCCTATTCGATGGAGATACTGATAACCTTTATAATTTCATGAGCTCTCTAAATGCCAATCATAGGGGCATCATATCTATTTTTTAGATTTGAAGATTGTAATTAAAGATGGTAGATTTGTTACCTGTACCTTCTTTATACCCACTGATAGGAATCCTTTCATTCCCCTGGACAGCTGCCACCATGAGTCATGGTAGAAAACGGACCCTAAAAGTCAGTATGTGAGACTGAGACGGAACAGCACAGATATTGAGGAGTACAAGAAACAGGCCGCTGTCTTGACTGGGAGATTTGTAGAAAAGGGATATAATGTAGATTCACTCAATACCACAGTTGGTCAAATCCAACAGATTAATAGGAGCATACTATTAAAGCGTGGGTCCTGCGGAAAATCGTTTTTTTTTTTTTTTTTTTATTTATCTGTGCATCTACCACTGTTAATATAGTTATGATTCTACTCACGTGTCTGATTTTTATAGCCATCCGCATGGACATTCAGACGTAAAGAATAATTTATAAAAATGTGTCCTGTATGGTTCTAACTTGCTTGTTGGCACTGTGAAGCCCACAAGCTAATACTTCCGGGATACGGTGATTGCTGATGTCCCAGCATTCACCGCTCTATCCCGTGCATGGGCAGTGATGACGGCGAGTGGCGCCGTCAACACTACACGGGTGCCATCACAACAGTCGGTGTACTGAAAATTCATTCAATATTTGCTCTGTATGCCTTCTGAATCATCTCCTGGGAGGCGTGACACTGTGCTCCCAGGAAATATTGCTAAATAATCACAGAAAGCACTGGGGCACAGGGAGATGAAGCAACACGCCCCCTCCCGCGGGAGGAAAACCAGGAAGTGCCAGACTCCAAATCTAAGGTATTGGAATGATATTGCAAACTATGGACACTCAGTCTGATTAAACAATACTTAAGATTTAGGTGAACCTCCGCTTTAAGGAAGAGAGAACTCAGTCCAACAGAAGAAGGAAATAAAGAACCCTTTCTTCCCTTTATCACAACTTATTCCAGCATTTGATACAGAAACATTGGCATATTGTATGCAATGACATAGTGTTGGGGATGGCCTTGCCCACCTGACCACAAGTGGTTTTCAGAGGGGTACCTTCCCTTAGGGATAAAATTGCCCCTAGTGTGCTTAATCCACCTTCCAAACAGGTGTATTTTTTCAAAACCTTGTAGTCTACTATCAATGCAGAAAATGTCAAGTATGTGCCATTAATGGATGTAAGTATGGATATTATTTCAACAAGTACCTCCCGAACTTTCAAGATAGAACCCTTCGTTACATACACAACTACTGGGATTATATACTTTAATGGGCTTGTGGACTCCAGCAATGTGGGAAGGACCAAGGGGGCTCTGCAAGTTAGGCTTGATGAGTACATAAATAATATTAGGAAGGGTTTTAAGAACCATTCTGTTTCAAAACATTATGCTATTGTACATAATAGGGACCCTACAAACACAATATTTCTAGGCTTTGACAAACATAGCCCACACTGGAGAGGAGGGTCTCTGTTGAGGGGGATTTTGAAAATCTAAATTAAATGGATATACAAAATAGGATTCCCCCCCCCCCCTCTTTGGTTCCCTGGCGCTGCCATGTTGATGGTGGGCTGTGCTATCTGAATAGACATGTCACAGGTCCTTGGAGGTTGCAGGCAGGGAGAGGGTGGATAAACTTCCACTCAGATCACCTAGGCAATCCAAGCAGAAGTGGGAAAATGTACCTGTCAAAACTAAGCACCCTCTTCCTGAAAAAAAAACCTGTTTACAATAAAGAGGGAGTAATGTATTGAACAGTTCACAGGCAGTTCTGTGAAAGACGTGCAGTAACTTTTTTTTCTTTTTTTTCTTTGAAGGTTCTCTGCTGCACAAGAAGAGTTGTATGAAGCTGTATTAGAAGTGCAGAAGTCCTGTCTAAATATGTGTATTTCAGGCACAAGCCTAGAAGACCTCTATAGCCACATGTTGATTGAGCTAGGTAAAAAATTAAAGAGCCTTGGCATCATGCACAGTGGATGTGGCAATAGCCAGATTTTAAAGGTATGTTTGTATACGGTAAATGTCACAAAACTAAAAAAAAAAAAAAAATTTAATGCTGCTGCATGTCCATTAAAGGCCAATTTACACCAGTGCGTTTTTGCACACCTGTAAAATGCAGATCAACACAAGGACAGGAAAAACAACGTGTCCTTTTGACTTTATAATGTTGTATTGTGTTAAATGCAAAATGTATGTCAACAAACGTCAAAACGGTTGTCAGTGCTTGTTAAAACGTGACTAAAATGGACAGAAATGTACATGCATTTGAGCGCAAGTCAATCCGCCCTGTAAATTGTCCCTAAAGCTGAACTTGAGGCAAACCTAGTAAATATAGTATTGAATATAGTATGGAAATATATATATATATGGTAGCTGTTTTACCTGCCAATGGATTGTAATTGTGTCCATGCAGTTTTCAGTTTTACACAGCTCTAAAAACATCACAGCCCTGTCTGGCACGTGAGGGGACATGAATTTTCTCAGCTGCAGTTTTGTTTTTAGGCTTGGTTCACACTGGGCCGGATGGTTGTGGGAATCACATCTGTTCCCGCACCTGCAACCACTGTAGCCAAATTGCTCTGCTCTTAGGAGATATGCTCCCATTTATTCTGAATGGCACCCACAGGCATCTCAGCCAGGGATGTATTATGGCCTAGGCCAACAAGGCCCAGGCCTAGGGCGGCACTTTGTGGGGGCGTCCCTCTGTCCTCTTCCCACGATATCCCTCTCTCCTCTTCCCATGGCGTCCCTCTGTCCGTCACCCACGGCAACCCTCTGTCCTTCTGCCAGGGCGTCCCTCTGTCCTTCACCCACAGCATCCCTCTGTCCTCTTCCCATGAATATGACAGGGATGTGGCTTTGACAGGAAGGGGTGGGTCATATTTAAATTAGGGGGTGCACAAGTTTAGTCAGGCCTAGGGCAGCACAAAACCTAAATACACCTTTGATCTCAGCCTTTAACGTTTGCGGGTGTGAGAACCGCAGAGAAAATTGCATGGTCTTTTTGATTTCCCTGTGGCCACATTTTTGAAAATGTGCATGTACATTTTTATCTGGAAACGCAGGCATGGCAGCCCATTCAAATGAATGAAAATTTGCCTGCGCAAACATAAACCGCATGGCCCGCACTAGTGTGAACTGAGCCTTATGCCGCGTACACACGGTCGTTTTTTGCGATGAAAAAAAACGACGTTTTCTGTGAAGTAAAAAACGAAGTTTTTGAAACGTCACTTTTCAAAGACAATTTTGCATACACACCATCGTTTTTTCACAAAAAGCGAGGTTACGTTCACTACTCTTTTCCATTGAAGCTCGCTTCATAACTAGCTTCTGGGCATGCGCGGGTTGAAAAACGTCGTTTTAAAAGACGTTTTTGCTACACACGGTGACTTTTTGTGAAACAAAAAACGACGTTTTGAAAAACGACACAAAAAATTCAAGCATGTTGGAATTTTTTTTTGGTCGTTTTTATGAAGACAAAAAACGACGTTTTGCCCACACACGATCAATTTAAATGACGTTTTAAAAAACGTCGTTTTTTTTCATCGCAAAAAACGACCGTGTGTACGCGGCATTACAGTTCTGTTAAAGCTCAATGATTTCCCAATGTAATTGGTTAATTACCCTCAAAAGGTAGTTAAGCATTTTTTTTTTAACCTACTATATAATAATATGTGAATTAATTTCTATCTTGTAACTCCCATGGCTCGAGGAAAAGGAATAACACCTCAGCCTCTGATGAACTGCATACCATTAAGACAAAATCTAATTAGTATCATTTAAGAAGCTAAGGGAATTTTTCATAAAACTTTGTTAAAAAGTAGAATAGGAAAATGGTTAAAAGTTTATGTAAACACTAGCAATGAACTTTTCTGGTCTGTTAAATACACTATTGAAAGTCTTTTGTTATATCTGTTGGATAATTACAAAATAACTGTGATCCTGCTAGAAATTGCTGTCTTGTGTAGTCTGCATTGTTATCTCAAGTAGACTCATCTTCTGGTCCAGTTTGATTCTGTGGACTAACACCTTCCATGAGACGAGGAGAGTTGAAGGTGTTCTGTAGTGCTATTACACTTTCTGTCCTGGGGTTATAACAATGCTCCTCCATAAATACAGTAGAGTTAGTGAGCATTGTTACCCTGGGACAGGCTTATTGCCAGGTTTACCAGGTAAAATTGAAGGAAGAAAAGCCTAAAAAAATAGAAAAATTGAATGCTGCCACCGCAATATATTACATATTTTATTCTTGGGTTTAGATACACATTGAACATGGCTGGTGGATGGCAGGGTGCTGTATATAGCTTCTACAATGACATCTTTTGGTTTGACAGATGAGTTTCAGCACCATGTCCCAGGAAAGTACACAAGTTGAGTCTATAAAAATGTATTTTTTATGAAATAATATTTAAAAAAAAATGTGTCCAAAAAAAAATCTCAACAATTGTTGACACAATCAATTACAGAGGCAATATACATAAGCAACCTTCCCCTTCCATTAGATCACTAAACTTTCTTAGGCTCAGTTCACATCTATGCTTTTTTTTATGCTTTTTGCAGAAACGCACTACAGTCCATTTAACATGATTTCCTATGGGACAAGTTCACATCTATGCTTTTTTCAACCGTTAGGTATTTTGGAAAGGGTCAAGGACCTTTCTCTTTCGTTCGTGGACAGACACAGCCCTAATCTTGACAAAGTAGTATTAGCCTTCCTTTAGGAGTAACTAGGCAGAAACTTATAGAAGTGTTAAACACATCACACACCATACAGTCCTGCCCAGGGAGGCCTGGAGGTTTATTTCAATTTTTTTTTTTTGTTTGTTCCTGTGATCTTCGATCAACTGCCGACTGGGCAACAGGCTGGATCCCAAATCCTTGTAGTCTCCCCAATTTCGGCCATCGAGCGTGTGCCGACTATAGCTATGCGCTGGGTTGTCCACGACATGCCCGTCACTCTACGGGTCCGGTGAGCTATACGCTCCAGGGCATGCATATGACCAGTCTATAGGGCCGAGGCGCAGCAGCCGGGCCGACAGTCACCTTCATCACCATGCGAAAGAGGGTCTGTCTGGGATGCTTCCAGCATTATTTCCCTGCTTCTGCAGAAAGACAGAGCTGGGCATTCCTGAAGAGGTGAGTAAGGGGGTCTATCCTCCTTTCCCCCCTCCCTTCCTGCCCTCCTCCCTAGGCTCCCTGAGCTAGGGTGGCTGCTGGGGCAGGGGTTCACCTGGGGGGGGGGGGGCTTCACCTGCGTATGTACATCCGCTAAATATGTTTTGAGCTGCCATAAAGAGATTTGCTTACCTGTGTGTCCTGCTCCATGCTATGGGCGGCCATTTTTGCTGTGAATCCATCCTGTGTTTTGCTTCTATCTGCACTGGCGGCCATGTTCTTGTGGTCCCATTACAGGAACGGTTTCAGGGGTTTTACTCAAATCTGTTCAAAGTACCAAAGAAAGAGGGTGTTCGTCCAATCCTGGACCTCAGGCCCCTTAATTGCTTTGAAAACACAAACTCAATACAAAATTATGTGTATATATAAACATTGAAATGTGCAATCTATTATTACAAAAATCATATATTATTAGTGAAGTGAATTAGTGTCCATACAATGAAATCAAAGAAAAAAGTCCCAATAGTGCTAAATAATAAGCACCCAATGGTATATCTCAATTCAAAAAAGACGTATATATTGCAGTTCTGGAACCTCCACCATATAATTGCACCCGATGTGATCGATAGAAATGGCTCCTTACCAATAATAGTAGACTCTTTTAATTAAAAAAGAAGTCATAAACCGCTTTTGTCACTAGGATGACTCAGAATGATCCGGATAGGCACGTCAGATGATCCAACATTCATAAAGATAGGAACAGAAAGGCAATCATAGTGAAGTATTGTTTATTAAAATGTAATAAAAAGTAACATGCCAAATGGCTGCTTACTCAGATTGTGCCCTGATCCCGGCACTGAGGCTTTGTAGCGTATATTCGATATCCAATCGAACCCGCGGATTCGGATGTAGGACGGTGATCCGTCGCGCTGGTAGTCTCACTGGCCGGCGTACGTTCTACCGTCGAAGCAACGTGGATTCGGAGAAGGATCGAAAATCCGTCGCACTGCTAGTTTCGCTAGTCGGCGTGCGTTCCACCGTCGGAAACCAACGGACCCGGAAATCGGAAGTGGTAGGGAAAAATGTGACTGGTTTGCGCCTCGACGTACGTTTCGTTGTTTACGTCATCAGGAAGCGCTTCCTGATGACGTAAACAACGAAACGTACGTCGAGGCGCAAACCAGTCACGTAGAACGTACGCCGGCCAGTGAGACTACCAGCGCGACGGATCACCGTCCTACATCCGAATCCGCAGGTTCGATTGGATATCGAATATACGCTACAAAGCCTCCGTGCCGGGATCAGGGCACAATCTGAGTAAGCAGCCATTTGGCATGTTAGTGAAGTATTGTTTATTAAAATGTAATAAAAAGTAACATGCCAAATGGCTGCTTACTCAGATTGTGCCCTGATCCCGGCACTGAGGCTTTGTAGCGTATATTCGATATCCAATCGAACCCGCGGATTCGGATGTAGGACGGTGATCCGTCGCGCTGGTAGTCTCACTGGCCGGCGTACGTTCTACGTGACTGGTTTGCGCCTCGACGTACGTTTCGTTGTTTACGTCATCAGGAAGCGCTTCCTGATGACGTAAACAACGAAACGTACATCGAGGCGCAAACCAGTCACGTTTTTCCCTACCACTTCCGATTTCCGGGTCCGTTGGTTTCCGACGGTGGAACGCACGCCGACTAGCGAAACTAGCAGTGCGACGGATTTTCGATCCTTCTCCGAATCCACGTTGCTTCGACGGTAGAACGTACGCCGGCCAGTGAGACTACCAGCGCGACGGATCACCGTCCTACATCCGAATCTGCGGGTTCGATTGGATATCGAATATACGCTACAAAGCCTCAGTGCCGGGATCAGGGCACAATCTGAGTAAGCAGCCATTTGGCATGTTACTTTTTATTACATTTTAATAAACAATACTTCACTATGATTGCCTTTCTGTTCCTATCTTTATGAATGTTGGATCATCTGACGTGCCTATCCGGATCATTCTGAGTCATCCTAGTGACAAAAGCGGTTTATGACTTCTTTTTTAATTAAAAGAGTCTACTATTATTGGTAAGGAGCCATTTCTATCGATCACATCGGGTGCAATTATATGGTGGAGGTTCCAGAACTGCAATATATACGTCTTTTTTGAATTGAGATATACCATTGGGTGCTTATTATTTAGCACTATTGGGACTTTTTTCTTTGATTTCATTGTATGGACACTAATTAACTTCACTAATAATATATGATTTTTGTAATAATAGATTGCACATTTCAATGTTTATATATACACATAATTTTGTATTGAGTTTGTGTTTTCAGCGCCCCTTCACTTCCGATTCTACTTGTATTTTCACACACTGAAAATTTTAGGTGGCAGCTCTTACTAGTATATTTAATATATTTAGGTTTAATTACACGTAATTCTACCCATTTGTTGGGAGAATTAATATTGTTTTTCTGTGGCGCAAATTATACACATTTTCCTCCCTTAATTGCTTTGTGAAGGTCTAAAGATTCCGGATGGAAATCGGTTCGCTCTGTCGTCACTGCCTTCCAGCCGGGGGACTTTCTGGCATCCTTGGACATCAAGGACGCCTATTTGCATGTCCCCATATGCAAGGCATCAGAGATATCTGCGTTTTGGGGTCGGGGAAGAGCACTATCAATTTGTGGCTCTCCCCTTTGGCCTGGCATCGGCACCAAGGGTATTTACCAAGGTGCTTGCCCCAATTTTGGCCCTACTAAGGCAATGTGGCATCACTATCGTGGGATACTTGGACAATCTTCTTCTGAGGGCCACTTCAATCTCAGAATTAGAGGTGAACGTGTCTATAACCTGTCAAACCCTCCAACACTTTGGTTGGGTACTGAACACTCAGAAGTCAGTAATGGTGCCGACTCAACACCTAGTGTATCTGGGGTTGATTCTGGACTCCACAGAGGCAAAAGTTTTTCTTCCTGTGGAAAGGTTGCAAACTTTTTGGGCTTCGGTGCAGCAGTTGACATCCCAAAGATGGTCGTCACTCCGCTTTTGCATGCGAGTCTTGGGCATCATGGTGGCCTCTTTGGAAGCGGTACCATATGCGCAATTTCACACGCGAGTGTTACAGAAGGAAATTCTGTCCAGATGGGACAAGTGCCCATCATCCCTGGATTGTCAAATCCGGGTGAGCCACCTGGTCAGGACTTTCCTAGTTTGGTGGCTGACGTCAGCGGCACTTCTGGCCGGGAAATCATTCCTTTCCTTTTCACTGGATGGTGATCACGACAGACACCAGCCTTACTGGTTGAGGGGGAGTCTGGGGGGTTCAGTTGACCCAAGGTCGCTGGTCTCCAGAGGAATCCTACTTGCCTATCAATGTCCTGGAACTTTGGGCAATCAGGCTGTGCCTCTCCACTTGGTCTCAGAGACTATCAGGGCGTCCAGTCAGGATCCAGTCGGCCAACACCACAGCAGTGGCATATGTCAACCATCAGGGAGGAACAAGAAGCTTGGCTGCAGCGTCAAAGGTCACTCACATCCTAACGTGGGCAGAAAGGAGCGTATCGGCCCTTTCGGCCGTATACATTCCAAGCGTGGAAAACTGGCAGGTGGACTACCTGAGTCGGCAGATGCTGGACCAAAGAGAATGGTCTCTGCACCCGGATGTGTTTCAACTCCTTTGCCAAAGATGGGGCATGCCAGACGTGGATCTCCTGGCATCTCGACTCAATCGGAAGGTATTGAGGTTTGTGGCCAGGTCAAGAGACCCATGGGCAGATGCAACAGATGCGTTCAGTGGCACTGTGGAGAAGGTACCGGCTAATTTATGCCTTCCCCCTCTAAGGTTCTTTCCTCATCTGCTTCGCAGAGTGGAGACAGAGGGGATTCCAATTATCCTAATTGCTCCGGATTGGCCTTGGCATCCTTTTTTTTTTTTCTCAAACAAAGGTTTTTATTGAACAAAAATAACAATACAAGCGATGAGCTCCAGAGCAGACATATATCGTCAGGAGAGTGTGGCGCAGCACACCCAAAATCAGAAAAATAAGAAAAAGACATGGTAAAACTTTACATACATATGTGTGTCCCCAACTCACCCCCCCCGGCATCTCACATACAGTAACTCAAGCACAAGCCTCCACCCCCCTACGCCTAGATGTGATACCCCACACAGTCAGCATTCTGTATAGTGTTATAGCCCAGGGGCCCACTCCCACCCCACGACCCTAGAATAGCCGATCATACACCAAATCAATCGGGGCCAGACCCGGGACGTCAAGCCAAGGGGCCCATACTTTTTCAAATTTAGAGTCAGTGCCTCTATGTTGAAATATTACTTTTTCCAGCCGTAATGTGACCCCCATCTGTTTGATCCATTCAAGCACAGTGGGGGGGCTCGGTGTCCTTCCAGTGCCTTGGTATCATCAGGCGGGCCTGAAATAGGGCTCTACAGATCGCCTGTCCAGAACCATTCTCCACCGTCAAGGTGTCGCATATTCCCAGCAGGCAGATCTTGGGATCTAGCGGTATCTGTACCTGAAAAGCCCCGTTAAGGGTATCAATGACCTTCGTCCAGTAGAGATGCAGTTTCGGGCATCTCCATAGTAGGTGAATAAGATCACCATGATCTCTGCAGCACCTAACGCAGATGGGGTCAACCCCCAGTCCCATTCGTGCCAGTCTAGGCCTTGGCATCCTTAGTACGCCGACCTAGTGCATCTAGTAGCAGACGTCCCTTGGCGTCTACCGCCGAGAGAGGACCTGCTGTCACAAGGTCCCATACTTCATCCTGCTTTACAGTCGCTGGCTTTAACATCATGGCTATTAAAAGCCAGGTGCTAAGAGACCGGGGCCTGTCGGATTCTATGATTCCTACCATGAGGAAGGCTAGGAAGTTAGCCTCTAGGAAGATTTACCATCGCACAGAGAAGAGGGGCTCCCCCCCCCCCAGAGGACTCGCCACCCTAGCATGGTACTGTCATGGACCTTGGAATGCTGAAGTGTTTCTACTTGAAATCTGCTACACAGTGGGATGTCTTCTGCCCTGTCCCCCTCCCTCCAGACGGCTCCATGGTCTGGAGGAAAAGCATTGTTCTGTGTTTGGCTGTTTGTGTACTGTGATTGCCCCCTGGGGCTTCTGTCTCATTACACATATCAGTCCTCCTATTCAAGCTATTGGACCAATCCCTGCTCACCCTGTTTCAAGTCCTTATTTGCATGGCCAAGGGGACCTAATTGAGAACTACAATGTACTTTACAATTGACCAATAGAAAATTGGTTGTTGGGGACAGTGTGTTCAAACTGCTGTATAAAAGTGTGTGTGCATCCAATAAAAGAGTTCTGTATGAACTTACATACAGCCTGCCTGGTGTTTGTTCTGAGCTATCACAGCTGGATTCGAATGGCACATAGCTGTAGTTTGAATCCCCGAGCCTTGGATGACCGAACCATCAGGTGTTGCGATCTGCAATTTGATTTAATAGCAGCAGAGGAGTGTCGGGAGAGTAGAACTGAGCGAGTAAGGGTCTCGTTACAGGTACCACACAGCTGCCACTTGCTTTCTACTTGCCTGTGTCAGTCAGACCACTCTGCAGCATGTGTCTGCAGACTTGCACCGTTTAAATGCACCTCTTGAGGCCAAAAGCCCCCGCAAAATGGCCATTGAGCGGCCGTACTGTAAAACGGACCGAACAAAATGGTTTTTAACCCAGCGCTCATTTTGGTATGCACTATAACTCTTGGTAAAAAAGGCATGGGAGTTAAAATGAGAGTAGTTTCTGTCTTAGCATGCTTAGTTGTGCTGGCACCTAGTTGTAAAGAGACCGGGAATTTATCTCTTCTCAGACTTTTAACCACTTTTAAGGACCGCCGCACGACTATATACGTCGACAGAATGGCACGGCTGGGCACATATATGTATATATACGTCCTCTTTAAGAGCCCAGCTGTGAGTTGTGAGCCCGCCGGCGCACTCGCAAACCGGTCCGAAGCTCCAGGACCGCGCCCGTGGGACCTGTGGACCCAAACCTTCCCCGTTTTTTTCTGTGGCAGTGTCAGTGATCGTCTGTTCCCTGATATAGGGAACGACGATCAGTAATCACACATCCAGCCCCGCCCCCCTACAGTAAGAAACACACATGAGGTCACACTTAACCCCTAAAGGGTTCCCTCGGATTGCGAGTAACACGGTTAACGAGTATTTCGCAATACGAGCACTGTTTCTTGAAAAATCTAACTCGGTTTGCGAGTGTTGTCTCGCGAAACGAGCAGGATTCAGGCCAAAGTGGTGTGCAGTAAAGGCATACCCCACTTTCTTTATCGTACATCACGGGACACAGAGCGCATAGCCATTACACTTGGGTTATATGGGTACTTTCAGGTGTGGACACTGGTGTAATCAATTTCACAGGAAGTTTCCTCCCTATATAACCCCCTCCCACTGGGAGTGCTTCAGTTTTTTCGCCAGTGTCTTAGGTGTTGGTCACGTCTAGCTGTCCCTCGGAGGTCTCGGGACCCAGGATAGCTAGCCGGATCCGTCCGAAGTGCTTCAAAGCCAAGGTGTACGGTACCCGGGCCCTGCTGGAGTGGGGTTTTTGCCTATAATGCCTCTCCTTGGAGGGCTGGATTCTGGGCTCCAGTGCCTTAGTCTCTTCCAAGAACTAAACGCTACTGATGCCAGGATGCTATATAGGTCCAGGGGTGTGGGTTCCTTAACACAGGACCCCGGTCCCTGAAGGTCCAAGACAATACCCACGGAGATGGGGGAAGGCTGGGCCTCTTGCAATTTGCAATACCCTGCGGCGTGGAGCAGGTAAGAGGGAACCTGCGGGACTTGGTTCGACAGTAGGTATCCCCCTGGGGGTTCTGGGTTGGCTAATGGTATGCTTGTGCATCAGCCACTATCTCCACTATGTCTTTTGAGGCAGGATGGGATGTACTAATGTTTACCCAGATAACATGTAGATATATATATGCTTTTAAAGATATGTATTTTGCTACTCCCCCCAGATTTGCCTGTTAGCATGATACTGCAGCCCCATGTGTATAGAGAGGAAGTGCTGACAAAACTCCTGTTTCCTAGGAAGCCTAGGGGGACAGCTTCCTCTATGTGTGCACTACAAAGATTAGTGGCTTACCGGGTGTCTGTGTTACTAGCGATGGTCCAGGCTTCTCCTCTGCTCTCTGCTTCCTCCATGTTGGTTTCAGCGTGGGGGGGGCGGGCCAGCAGCGTCAGGTCTCAGATAAAGCAAAAAAGCATTTCCTGGCTGGTCATTCCCTCCTGAGAGCAGTGGAGAGTGAGGACATAGAGCGCGCAGCTGAGCCAGTTCTGGCTAACAGTGACACCCAGTGGTGGTTTGTGGATCTTCAGGTCTGGACTTAGTCCACACTGACCAGGAAAAAAAAAAAAAAAAAGTTTTTTTTCTCAAAGGGACTCAGCCTTAGATCTGGCAGTATCTGAGTCGGTGCAACCTTGGACTCCAGCTAACGGGCATTGGTGTGGCAATACTCACAGGACTTTCCTCGGTATTGCCGCCTTCTCAGGCGTATGAAAATTTAGATTTTTTTTTACCATAGCCTGTCCTTATTAATGTTTCACTTCTAGCTACAACAGGTGGGTGTTGGCTGTAGGGGTGTCTCAAGGTTGTGCAATGGCTCCCAAGGGATCAGGACCAGCTAAGGCTGCAAAAGGTGCCAAAAAAGTAAAGGGGTCTCCAACGGGGTCAGAGGATTTGGGCCAGGCTCCAGTGGTCCCACCCTCACCAGATAGACCACCGAACAGCATCGTGCAGGAGCCATTGAGGGTGCTAGGGGCAGAGGCGGCCCCCAATCAACCCATTCCCGTTTATGTTACGGAAGAAATGCTAGAATCCACCCTGGGTGGGCTAGAGAAAAGGTTAACTGCTTTAATTGCCCGCTCTTTGCTGGGTGGCAAACAGGCTAGATCCCCGTCACCTAGAACGGTGTGTTCGGATGCAGAGGTCCTCTCTTCGGAGGAATTGGACCCACAGGGGGATCAAGCGGACCTGAGTCCTGACGGGTCAGACATTGAAGATTCCACTATAGATGAAATTTTTTCGGCTTCTCAAGCAGAGAGTCTGTGGATCCAGTCTCTGACGGATATGGTTCGCACTGCTTTTAAACTTCCAGTGTCAGAACAATTAGCCCCCGCGGTATCCTCTTTAGGTTCCTTGAAGGCACCATTGAGTGGTGCGTCTTTCCCGGTTCACCCCCTTCTGGAGAGCGTGATTTTTCAGGATTGGGCTCGACCTGATAGGATTTTTATCCCTCCTAAAAGGTTCACCATTCTCTATCCTATGGAAGAAGAATTTGCAAAGAAATGGGCACTCCCTACCGTGGACGCAGCCATTTCCTGCGTAAATAAATCCCTGACCTGTCCGGTGGAAAATGTCCAGGTGTTTAAAGATCCAGTCGACAAAAAATTGGAGACCCTACTGAAGTCTTCTTTTACCACAGTAGGTGCCGTGGTTCAGCCAGCAGTGGCAGCCATTGGCGTTTGTCAGGCTTTAAAGGATCAGACTAAACAGATATTAAGGGACATACCGGCTCAGCAAGCTCGTGAATTGGCTGACCTCCCAAGAGCTCTCTGCTTTGCAGTAGATGCTATTAAGGACTCCGTTCAACAGGCGTCCCGTTTATCTCTGCTGTTGGTTCATATGCGTCGCCTTTTGTGGCTAAAAAACTGGTCAGCAGAGGCACCCTGCAAAAAGCTTTTAGCAGGATTTCCCTTTCATGGTGGGAGACTATTCGGTGAAGACCTAGATAAATATATCCAGACCATATCAAGTGGTAAAAGTTCTTTCTTGCCTGTCAAGAAAAGATCGCGTGGGCCCGCATTTAAGCGACAGGCCTTCACAGGCTCGGCCCCTTCAACTTCCCGTCAGTATCGACGGCCTCCCGGGCGTTCAGCATTTAATAGCCGCCCACAAGGACAAGCCACGACAGGCAAGAGGCCATGGTCTCGCAAGCCGGTTAAACCAGTCCTCAAGTCAGATTCATGAAGGGGCGCCCCCACTCTCTTGGGTGGGGGGAAGGCTTCGGTTTTTCTCCGAAGTGTGGAAGGCCAGAATTCCCGACTCTTGGGTAAGATCCGTGGTAACCACGGGCTACAAGCTAGAGTTTCGGGAAGTCCCCCCTCCTCATTTTCAGGGGTCAAGTCTTCCAAGCGACCCATTAAAGAGGGCCTCTCTTGTAAAAGCATTGGATTGTCTCTTGCTCCAAGGGGTAATTGTAGAAGTACCAACCCAGGAATGGGGTCTGGGATTCTACTCCAACCTTTTCATAATACCAAAGCCCAATGGCGACGTCAGGCCTATCTTGGACCTCAAACGCCTAAATCGCTTTCTAAACATTCAGACCTTTCGTATGGAGTCCATACGTTCGGTGGCAGCCAGCCTACATCAAGACGACTTGCTAGCATCTATAGACATAAAAGATGCGTATCGGCACGTGCCGATCTACCCGGCACATCATAGGTTTCTTCGTTTTATGATAGATCACCGCCATTACCAGTTCATAGCCCTCCCTTTCGGGTTGGCAACAGCTCCGCGGGTATTCACAAAGGTGTTAGCCCCGGTGCTAGCCGTCCTAAGGACAGAAGGCATTTTAGTCTTGGCATACTTGGACGATCTTCTGGTTATCGACAGCTCAGCTTCCAACCTCAATCAGGCAGTAGGTCGCACAGTTCAGCATCTAGAGGAATTCGGGTGGATTGTAAACCTAGAAAAATCGGTATTGAAACCCACAAAGCAGTTGGAATATCTAGGCCTTCGGCTAGATACAGACTGCCAGAGGATAATTTTACCTCAAGCAAAGATCAGATCAATAGCTCAAGCAGTTCAAGTGATCTTAGGCAAGAAGAGGCCGACTATTCGCCTATGTATGCGACTGCTGGGGAAGATGGTGGCCGCCTTCGAGGCTGTGCCCTACGCCCAGATCCATACCAGATATCTTCAGGCAGCCATTCTCTCTGCTTGGAACAAGTCCATTCAGGCGTTAGATCGTCCGTTAGTGCTCTCCCCGAAGGTCCGGCGCAGCCTGTCTTGGTGGCTGGTCTCTCAAAATTTATCAAAAGGGAAATCCTTTTGCCCCATCACGTGGAAGATAGTATCCACGGATGCCAGCCTGTCAGGTTGGGGGGCAGTTCTAGAAGAACAGACCCAGCAAGGGCAGTGGTCGGAGGCAGAAAAACTGCTTCCCATCAATATCTTGGAGATCAGAGCTGCTCGGCTGGCCCTGATCGCCTGGACTCTCCCCCTTCAGGGTCTGCCAGTAAGGATACAGTCCGACAACGCCACTGCGGTGGCATACATAAACCACCAGGGGGGCACGAAGAGCCCAGCAGCCCAAAGAGAAGTAAACCTGATTTTCTCATGGGCCGAAGCCCATGTACCCTGCATCTCGGCGGTGTTCATCCCAGGGATAGACAATTCTCAAGCAGATTTTTTGAGTCGTCAACAGTGGCTCCCAGGGGAATGGTCTCTTCACCCCCAGGTATTCCAAGAGATTTGCCAAAGATTCGGAGTCCCAGAGGTGGACATTATGGCAACGAGATCCAACAAAAAGTTGGACAAATTCATATCCCGAGCCAGGGATCCCTCGGCCTACGGGACCGATGCCTTGGTTTGTCCTTGGCACCAGTTTTCTCTTCTGTATGTGTTCCCTCCACTGCAGATGATGCCCCGCCTTCTACGGAGGATCCGGGTGGAGCGCAGGCCTGTGATCCTGGTGGCCCCAGCCTGGCCCAGGAGGGCTTGGTATGCACTCATCGTGAAGATGTCAGTCGGGGCGCCGTGGCCGCTCCCCCTGCGCCCAGATCTGCTGTCTCAGGGCCCAATCTGCCATCCTGCTTCACAGCAGCTAAATTTGACGGCTTGGCGGCTGAATCCCTAATTCTTAAGGGCAGAGGCCTCTCAGATCAGGTCATATCTACGTTGATTCAGGCTAGGAAACCGGTCTCCAGAAATATTTATTACAGAGTCTGGAGAACCTATGTGGAGTGGTGCGAGTCTCAAAAATGGCATCCTCGAAAGTTTTTTATTGACAGGATCTTGCGATTCCTCCAGGTTGGCGTTGACAAAGGGTTGGCTCTTAGTACTCTAAAGGGGCAGGTGTCGGCCTTATCAATATGGTTTCAAAGACCCTTGGCCACCCATTCGCTTATGAAAACCTTCTTGCAGGGGGTCTTGCATGTGACTCCCCCTATTAGAGCTCCCCTCTGCCCCTGGAATTTAAATCTGGTCTTGTCCGCTTTACAAAGGCAGCCGTTTGAACCTCTGACAGAAATCCCTCTGGTGCTACTAACCCGAAAGTTGGTTTTCTTGGTGGCTATGGCTTCAGCCAGAAGGGTTTCCGAGCTGGCAGCCTTGTCATGCAGGGAGCCATACCTTATTCTGCATAAGGACAGAGTGGTTCTGTGGCCTCAACCTTCTTTCCTTCCTAAGGTCATATCCAGTTTTCACTTGAATCAGGACCTAGTCCTACCATCCTTCTTTCCTACTCCCCAGTCCAGAGAGGAAAGACGGCTTCATACTTTGGACGTGGTTCGAGCCATGAGGGTCTATCTCAAGGCTACAGAGAAGATTCGGAAAACAGATGTGCTTTTTGTTCTTCCGGATGGCCCCAAGAAGGGTCAGCCGGCTGCCAAGTCTTCCTTGGCTAGGTTTATTAAGCAGCTGATTTTTCAGGCCTATGGTCTGAAGCGCGTTCCACCTCCCTTATCAGTTAAAGCCCATTCTACGAGGGCCATGAGTGCCTCCTGGGCGGCACACCATCAGATCTCTATGGCACAGGTTTGCAAGGCGGCAACCTGGTCTTCCGTACATACGTTTACTAAATTTTATAAGTTGGACGTTGCAAAGGGTACGGACGCAGCTTTTGGGCAGGCGGTCCTACGGGCAGCAGTATAGAATCCTCTGGCCCGGTTCACGCCCCCTTGTTTTTCTGTTGGTGGAGCTATTTTTTCTTCTGACAATGTTTTTATTTGGCTATTCTTGGCCTTACGGTCTCCCTCCCTTCATAGAGCATTGCTTTAGGACATCCCAAGTGTAATGGCTATGCGCTCTGTGTCCCGTGATGTACGATAAGGAAAAAAGGATTTTTAATAAACAGCTTACCTGTAAAATCCTTTTCTTGAAGTACATCACGGGACACAGAGCTCCCACCCCTCTTTTGGGGAACATTGTGTAACCTCGGGAGAATTGCTTGCTACAAAACTGAAGCACTCCCAGTGGGAGGGGGTTATATAGGGAGGAAACTTCCTGTGAAATTGATTACACCAGTGTCCACACCTGAAGGTACCCATATAACCCAAGTGTAATGGCTATGCGCTCTGTGTCCCGTGATGTACTTCAAGAAAAGGATTTTACAGGTAAGCTGTTTATTAAAAATCCTTTTTTTAAGTACACAATGGGGTTTATTTACTAAAGCTGGAAAGTGCAAAATCAGGCTTACTTCTGCATAAAAAACAATAAGGTTTTATTACCAAAGCTTAATTAAACAAGCCGGGGTTAGAAGCTCATTGGTTTCTATGCAAAAGTGAGCCTGATTTTGCGCTTTCCAGGTTTAGTAAATAAACCCCATTATGTACTTAAAAGTGGGGTATGCCTGTACCGTGTTTGGCCTCAGGAGGGGGGGGTGCAGTTCAGAAAGTCTCGGAAATACTAGGTTTCTGAGCCTTTCCAAGGTTTACCGAGGTCAGCCGAATGCTCTCCGGCACCCCCCCCCCCCCCGCCTCTGGCCGAATGCGGTATTACATGCCATTGAAGTCAATGCAGAACAAATTATTTTCGTTTCCATTGACTTCAATGGGGAAACTTGCTTTGATTTGCAAGTACTTTGGATTACGAGCATTCTCCTGAAACAAATTATGCTCATAATCCAAGGTTCCACTGTATAATTGAAAGGCCCTGGGCTTCCAAGTGACACATGAGTTGACACCTTCAAAAAAATCCTTTGAAGGTGTAGGGGTAAAAGTAAATAATTTGTTGATGATCTCCTCATGAGGGAGCTTTCTGAAGGAAGCTACAGTATGGCATACAAGTGACCCTAGTGTTCCCTTGGAGTGTGACTTAGTTCTTCAACGAAATGTACTGGCCAAGTGGGACAGCTCCCCTCTATCTTTAGGTGGGAAGCTTTTCTTGTTTCCTCAAACCAAACAGGATCTGTTCTTCAGCCACCCAGGGTTTATAGGTCGCTCTGTCCTTCCTCTGCATTGAAAGATCCTTACTACAGACCTAAGCCTATCTGGTTGTTAAGGAGTCCTTAGAACCTTATAGATGCAGGGTTGCTGGATACTAGAGAAAATAGGATTTTTATAACAGCTTACCTGTAAAATCCTTTTCTTGGAGTAGATCACGGGACACAGAGAACCATAGTAATTACTATGTGGGTTATAGAGTACCTTCAGGTGATGGACACTGGCACGCCCTTAAGGCAGGAAGTTCCCTCCCCTATATAACCCCTCCCATACCGGGAGTACCTCAGTTTTGTAGCAAGCAATAAGTGTCCCAAATTCCCCAATTAGAGGGGCGGGAGCTCTGTGTCCCGTGATGTACTCCAAGAAAAGGATTTTACAGGTAAGCTGTTATAAAAATCCTATTTTCTTTATCGTACATCATGGGACACAGAGAAGCATAGTAATTACTATGTGGGACGTCCCAAAGCAATGCTAATGAGGGGAGGGAGACCCCAAAAAATATTAAGCCGGGCGCCATCAGACATGAGGAATCAAACTGCAGCCTGCAGCACACTGCGCCCAAAAACGCTTTCCTCATTTTTCCTTATGTCCAATTGGTAAAACTTTGTGAAAGTATGGACAGACGACCACGTCGCGGCCTTGCAGACCTGAGCCATGGAGGCTTGATGATGCACTGCCCAGGAAGTACCCACCGCTCTGGTGGAATGTGCTTTAACCTTAAACGGGGGAACCTTACCCCTCAAGCCATAGGCTTGAGTAATGACCTGTCTAATCCATTTGGAGATAGTGGATTTTGATGCTGCCTGTCCACATCTGGGACCTTCTGGCAGGATAAACAAAATGTCCGTCTTCCGGACCTGAGCAGTAGCCCTAAGGTAGATCTCAACTGCCCTACGCACGTCTAGCGTGTGCAAAGACTTCTCCCTTGCAGAACTAGGTTCTGAGAAAAAAGAAGGGAGAACTAGATCCTGATTCAGATGAAAGTTAGAAACAACTTTCGGAAGGAACGCCGGGTGAGGCCGTAGGACCACTCTGTCCTTATGGAAAATAAGGTATGGTTCCCTACATGATAAGGCCGCCAACTCCGATACCCTCCTAGCAGAGGTTATGGCTATAAAAAAAACCACCTTCCTGGTTAGAAGGACCAATGGAATGTGAGCCAAAGGCTCAAAAGGTTGCTTCTGCAAGGCAGAAAGAACCAGATTCAGATCCCATGGACACATGGGGGTTTTGACTGGAGGATTAACCCGGATCACACCCTGTAAAAAGGTTTTGACCAGAGAATGTGTAGCTAGTGGCCTTTGAAACAATATTGACAAGGCCGAGATCTGGCCCTTAATGGTGCTTAGAGCCAACTTCATGTCTGCCCCCATCTGCAGAAAATCTAGAATTCTGCCAATGAGATACCTCCGTGGGTGCCACCCTCTGGTTTCGCACCAGGCCACATAAGATTTCCAAACTCTGTAATAAATAAGCCGGGAAGCTGGTTTTCTGGCATTAATTAAAGTAGACACTACTGACTTAGAGAGACCCCTCCTTTTTAGGATATGGGACTTAACAGCCAGACCGTTAAATTCAGAGACGGTAAGGAAGGGTGGAATACCGGCCCCTGAGACAGTAGGTCTGGACGAAGCGGAAGGGTCCATGGACGCCCCACGGACATCCTTATGACCTCTGAGTACCAGGCCCTTCTGGGCCAAGCCGGAGCGACCAGAATCACAGGTTTCTCTTCCGACCTTATCCTGCGAAGGAGGCGGGTACTAATTGCAGTGGAGGAAACGCATACATCAGGGAGAATTGGTCCCATGGAAACACCAGCGCATCCGTGCCGCAAGCGAGTGGATCCCTTGTCCGGGACAGAAAGTTGTTCACCCTCGCATTGAACCTCGATGCAAAGAGGTCCACATCTGGTGTTCCCCACCTCTGATAAATGGCCTGGAAGATGTCGGGGTGAAGAGTCCACTCCCCTGGGAGCAACTGTTGGCGGCTTAGGTAGTCTGCCTGCCAATTGTCTATCCCCGGAATAAAAACCGCAGATATGCAGGGGACATATTTCTCCGCCCAGGTCAGAATTTGATTCACCTCTCTTTGGGCTGCACGACTCCTTGTGCCCCCCTGGTGATTTATGTAGGCCACAGCCGTGGCATTGTCGGACTGAATTCTGACTGGGAGACCCCTCAACTTGTCCGTCAAAGCTGATAGGGCTAGATGGACTGCCCGAATCTCTAGCAGATTGATAGGTAATGACCTTTCGGGGATTGACCACCTTCCCTGGAGAGACAGGCCCTCCAGGACTGCACCCCAGCCCAGAAGACTCGCATCTGTGGTCACAACCTGCCAAGAGATGGGAACAAAGGACTTCCCTCTTAGTAAGTTCTGGGGAACCAGCCACCAACAAAGGCTCTGCCGAACTGTCCGGGAGAGGGACAAAGGGAGGTCTAAGGCCTGAACCTTTTTGTTCCAGGCAGACAAGATGGCGTGTTGAAGTCCCCTTGAGTGGAACTGAGCGAATGGGACGGCCTCGAAAGAGGCTACCATCTTCCCCAGTAGCCGCATACAAAGGCGAATAGAGGACAGACGCCTTGACTTGACTAGCTGAACTAGTCCCTTTAAAGCATCGATCTTTCTCTGGGGAAGAAAAATCTTTCTTTGGTCTGTGTCTATGAGTAGACCCAAATACTCGAGCCTTTGCACCGGCACTAAGGCCGACTTGTTTAGGTTGAGAACCCAACCCATGGATTCTAGGAATTCCACAGTTCTGTGCACTGCTGAGTTTAGACCGGCAACTGAACGGTCTACCAACAACAGATCGTCTAGGTAGGCTATTATAGAGATGCCTTGAGACCTTAGATCGGCTAAGAGTGGGGCCAGTACTTTCGTGAATACACGAGGTGCGGTGGCCAGACCAAAAGGCAAGGCCACGAACTGAAAGTGGCGCTGATTTACCGTGAAGCGCAACAGCTTCTGATGGTTGAGGAAGATGGGAATGTGTAAGTATGCGTCCTTAATATCGATGGACGCCAAAAGCTCTCCTCCTTGTAAGGAGGCAACCACCGACCGGATTGATTCCATCCGGAAAGACTGGACCTTTAGGAACTTGTTTAAGGCCTTGAGGTCCAGAATGGGCCTTACATCTCCGTTTGGTTTGGGGACGGTAAAATAATTTGAATAAAACCCCAAACCTTGTTCTTCCGATGGCAGTTCCTCGATTACCCCTTGGGATAATAGATGATCCAAGGCCAATGCCAGGGACCTTCTTTTTCCCGGATCTTTCGGGACGCTTGAGGCCAAGAAGCGAGGTGGAGGAAACTCGCTCAACTCCAGCTTGTAGCCCTCGGAAACCGTAGTGAGAACCCAATTGTCTTGGATCCTCCCTTGCCAAGCCTCCGCAAACAGCTGAAGTCTTCCCCCCATCCTGCTGAGTGGGGGTGAACCTTCATAATGCTGACTTAGATGCTGGCTTGGACGGTTTACGGCCCCAAGGCTTTTTGGAAGCCTGAGGCTGGCCCTGCGGTTTCCCACCCGCATTAAACCGACCGGGAGGCCGTCGGAACTGCCTGGTAGCGGAAGCACTAGGGATCGGAGAGGAGGATTTTTTAAAGGAGGGAGGACCCTTAAACCTTTTCTTCACTGGTAGCAGTGTGCTCTTGCCACTGGAAATTTTCTGAATGTATGCATCCAGATCTTCCCCAAATAAACGCTCTCCATGAAAGGGAAACCCTGCCAGTAACTTTTTACACGGGGTTTCAGCCGACCAGTTCTTTAACCAGAGTAATCTGCGCATATGAACCAAAGAGAGAGTGAGACGGGAGGACTGTTGTATAGAGTCCTTGATAGCATCTATGGCAAAGCATAATGCTTTAGGAAAGTCAGCCAATTCCTGAGCCTGTTGAGCTGGGATATCCTTCAAGACCCCTTTCAATTGGTCTTTTAAGGCTTGGCAAACACCAATAGCTGCAATAGCAGGCTGGACTACCCCTCTAGCTGTAGAAAACAAAGTCTTTAACAGCGTCTCTAATCTCTTGTCTGTCGGGTCTTTAAATACCTGAACGTTGTCCACTGGACAGGTCAAGGTTTTGTTTACGCAGGACACGGCTGCGTCCACTGTGGGGATACCCCACTTTTTAGTGAATTGTTCCCCCATTGGGTATAAAACCGAAAACTTCTTAGGAGGAAGAAAAAATCTATCTGGATGTTCCCAATCCTTGTAGATAAGTCCTTCCAGTAGGGGATGAACCGGGAAGGAAAAGTTAGCTTGAGGAGCTTTTAAAGAGCCTAAAGAAGAGACTGAACTTGATGCTGGCTCTAAAAGGGGCAACTTGAAGGCCGAACGGACCATCTCCGTGAGGGACTGGACCCACAATTTCTCGGACTGAGACGCCGAAAATGGTTCCCCCAGGGTGGAATCCTCAGAGTCCGAGACCTCTGAATGACCCTCTGCCTGGTCCCCAGAGGGTAAATCAACCTCTTCTGAGGATAGTTGTTCCGTGCTGAGGAACTCTGGAGAGGGAGACCTTGTGCGTTTTTCTCTTGAGAGAGAGGATGCAATCAAGGTCGCTAATCTCTGCTCCAGACCACCCATGGCTGAGGCCAAAGCCTCCTGTGTCACAAAAGCTGGAGCAGGCGGGACAAGGGCAGATGAGGCACCTGACAGCCCTGATGGTTCACCCTGGGCCTCCTCCAACTTATTAGGAGAGGAACTAGCCGCAGGAGCATGCCCGAGATCCTCTGAGCCTGATGGCGATCCCTTAGATCTCTTTGTACTTCTAGTCCCTGAGCCTTTAGCCATAATAAAGCTGAGTTACTCACAACAGGTACAACTACTTGCGGACCTATAGACCAGCACTGACGCTGCTATTTGATGGTCGGCAAGGTGCAGAGCCCACTATGCGCCTTAAGCAAGTGTCACTGTCCAACAACCAGCACTAATACTGAAAGTTTGTGCATAAGTACTCTCTGTGTCCACCGTCAGCCAGGATGGGTGAAGTGGACTTGAGCATTTATGGACTAGGTGCAAGTCACCTGACCTGCTCTGTCCTGTAATCTCAAGTCTCATAGAGAACAGCTGAGATGAACCTCTTGCGCGCACGCACGCGCCGCTGCCTGAGCGTGCATCACGAGGCTGCACGCGCGCGCACATGTTGCCGCACGCGCCTCTACAGCCCCATGCACGTCGCGCACACGCGTGCGCACCGATGCAGCCAATAAATTTGTGTGATTGCGCGCGCGCGTGCGCTTATGACACATACTATGTCGCGCGCACGAGACGCAGGCGCGCCTGTGCACGAGGTTGGAGCCACCACAGCTACCATGTGAGGACCAGGTAAGACAAACTGTGGCCAAAACTTTTGGACAACCTTACTCTGCTAAACCTGCACAGGAGGAGCTAATTGACTGAGCATAGACACCCCTCCTCCCACAGCACTCAGGACAATGTTTTTAGAGAGGCACAGACAGATAGCTTAGGCAAGCATAATAGCTCAAAAAAAGAAGGATACTTTCAGGACCAAGTCCTAAAGCACCTTCACTTACCTGATTCAACGCTGCAGGACTCTGCACACACAGAGCCCAATCTTCGCCCATCACGGAGAGCAAAGTCTGCAGACCTTCAGGGACCGGGGTCCATGGACAGGAACACCACACACCTGGACCCATATCGCACCCTGTCAGTAAACTTTTGGTATTAGGAAATTGACCAAAGTACTGAATAATCAGGATCCAGCCCTCAAATGAGGAGCATTACAGGCAAAACCCCGTTCTTCTCAACCGGGGCCCGGGTACCGTCCACTTTGGCTATGAAGCGCTTTGGACGGATCCGGATTTATGGAGGCTTTTTACATCCAGTATGGATCCCTCCAGTGGAGCTCCTTGGAGCACATGTTCACTCGTGACCAACACCTTAGACACTGGCGAAAAAACTGAGGTACTCCCGGTATGGGAGGGGTTATATAGGGGAGGGAACTTCCTGCCTTAAGGGCGTGCCAGTGTCCATCACCTGAAGGTACTCTATAACCCACATAGTAATTACTATGCTTCTCTGTGTCCTGTGATGTACGATAAAGAAATCCATTCTGCTGTTTCACATATTGGTTATCAGGGATATTTGCTTGTCTATTTTTACACTGGAGAGGACATGAGGATGGTTGACTTCCTAAGCTGTCAACAGCTGGGCCCCAGTAAATGGACCTTGTGTTTTTTCACCTATGCATTAAGGTGAAAAAACTTCTGACACTGACTGGCCCCCTAGTCCCGTCCCCCCCCCCCCCGTCTTACTCACCTTAACTCTTCGATCCCTCAGCGGAGATGTGCTCTAGCTCTCTGCTCTGGAGAGGAAAGAACTCCCTGGGAAGGCCTCTCAATCTCATATCACCTCCACATCCACCTTCTGCCTGTCTCTTTCCAGGGATTGGCTTGGCCATGATGAATATTCACATTGGACCTTTGACTCTCCCTGTCCTATATTCTGGAAGCATCTTCCAGAAATAGATGAGAGAAAACAAACACCCAGCTAGGAAACCCTGGCCAGACAAAAACGATAGATTAATGCTCCACATGTAGTGAAGCCAGACATGTAGTGAAGCCAGAAAGTACATTTGGATAAAACACAGCAAAGTGCACAGACTAAGTGTATTGGGTATTAGAACATTTATTTAAAAAATGTATTAAAAAAGACAATTACACTACACAGTCTGTGCGCTCTGTTTTGTCTGCTATCAAAGAAAATCCTTCAGACTCCCAGAGGTGCTGCAGAGTGTGTGCAGAATGATTGGATCTAGCAGTATAATAAAAAAGCCTAAGGACTTGTCCTGAGGACTTTTATACCACAGACTTTTGACCCAAGTTATGGCTATATGCACCATATCACCTATGTCAAAAACTAGATTTAGCCTAGCATCCTAACTAGAAGAGGGTGCTACACTTGGATACTATTATCTGAGTAAATTCTAATATATTTCAAAATTTTTATGATGACAGGTATTCATTAATATATAATCTGTTACTGATACAGTGTGTTAGCCATTATGATATGCTTTCTAACTATCAGGAAGTTAGAGAAATGTCCTATAAAGTGAAAGGAATTCTCTTCTTAGACAATTCTAACTGGAACAGGTGTTCCAGTTTAAAGATTTACCAATTGTGCTAGTGACAGGTACAATTTTGGATTTTCCATTATTTTCTGTTTTAGTGACAATGGTCACCATATAATCTATAATATACTAAGATTTGAAGGCTTTTTATTTTTTTCTCCTACTGTAGGTTGCACGAAGGCTGTGCCCACATCATGTTGGACATTATCTTGGCATGGATGTGCATGATACTCCTGATGTATCTCGATCTCTGTCCCTACAGCCGGGTATGGTGATTACAATAGAACCAGGTAAAAAATGTGCTCCTTCAAACACTGGAGAACTGGTTTGAACAGACTGCATAGTTTTATGTTTAAATACACACAATAACAAAGACCAAATGGCTGTACTGCCAAACCTTTGATTTTTAGCTGAAGATATCGATCATGAGTACTCTTTCATATGTATGTATTAAATGTGATGCCTACAGTATATTAGATTTTTTTTTTTTAATTTTCTCTTCTGTTTTCATCTTGTAATCTGGCCAGTAACAAACAAAACATTTCCCATCACACTTACAGGCTAGCCTGCAAAAAAACATATTGTCCCTGTCTAACAATTTGCGATAAAAACCGAGGGTTTAGTTTGTACACATTTGCAGATATATGTGTACGCCGCAGAAACAGAGGAGCCTTAATGTAAGCAAAGCTCCTCTGTATAGGGCAGTGATGGCGAGCCTTGGCGCTCCAGATTTTTTGGAACTACATTTCCGACTGCAGTGTGTCTGAGCATCATGGGAAATGTAGTTCCAGAACATCTAGCGTGCCAAGGTTCGCCATCACTGGTATAGGGTGTTACTTATCCATGTGTTCTTTTAGCAACATGTATAACAATACTTTAACCACTTAAGCCCCAGACTATATTGCTGATCAAAGACCAGAGAACTTTTTGCGATTCGGCACTGTGTCGCTTTAACTGACAATTGCACGGTCATGCGACGTGGCTCCCAAACAAAATTGGCGTCCTTTTTTTCCCACAAATACAGATTTCTTTTGGTGGTACTTGATCACCTCTGCGGTTTTTAGTTTTTGCGCTATAAACATAAATAGAGCGACAATTTTGAAAAAAATATATATTTTTTAGTTTTTATCATAATAAATAGCCCCCAAAAATATATATAAAAAAAAAAAAAAAGTTTTTTTCCTCAGTTTTGGCCGATATGTATACTTCTACATATTTTTCGTAAAAAAAACACAATAAGCGTTTATTGATTGGTTTTCACAAAAGTTATAGCGTTTACAAAATAGGGGGTAGTTTTATGGTATTTTTATTAATATTTTTTTTTTTTACTAGTAATGGCAGCTATCAGCGATTTTTTTTACATTGTATGAACAGACGGTCAAGGCACTTCTCCCCTGACAGGACAGGGAGCTGTGTGTTTACACACACAGCTCTCGGCCCCCGCTCTGTAACGAGCAATCGCGGGTGCCCGGCAGCGATCGCGCCCGCCGGGCACGCGCACAGGAGTCGGGGACGAGCGGGGCCTGTACCCCTATTGGCTGCTGGGCAAGGTGACGTATAGCTATGTGCTCTCGCCCAACAGAGCTGACCTGCCGCCGTAAAACTGTGCGGCTGGTCGGCAACCAGTTAAAAACAAGTCTATATACAGCGAATACAGAAAAATATGAAGCGTATTCATTGTTATTCTTTCCCATTAAACTAATTTGCAAGAAAAACCAAGCAATAAAAAAAGCACTAAAAGTTATTGTAAAGGTATTTTTATTTATTTAACAAACTTGTCATACTTGCCTGTTCTGTGCAATGGTTTTGCAACCCCAATTCTCCTTTTCCAGGGCTCCCCCACTGGCTCTTCTGGCTCATTCCCCCTTCTGAGTGCCCCATAGCAAGTTGCTGTCTATGAGGGCCCACACGGACTTGACCCCAAGCTGGGCTCTGTGTGTGCAGTGACACACATTGTAGCTTGGCGCCCACCCTCTACTCTCTCCTCACAGGCTGTGATTGACAGCCGCGGGAGGCAATGGCTTCCATTGTTGTCTCCATGTCCAGTCAAGGAAGCAAGAGAGGAAAGAGGCGCTGCTCTCAGACACAACACTTGATCCAGATTGGATTCAGGTAAGTGTTTAGCTGGGGCGGGCCGCAGAAGGTTTTTAATTAAATACTAAGAATGCATTAAAGTAAAGAAAAAAACTTTCCGCCTTTACAACCACCTAAAATCTGTTCTGATTATTCATAGTGATCACATCACTACATCATACATCACATCATCATAGTGATCACATCACTATATATCACTATCACTACAATGTAAACAACCTTTCATGAATGACTTTCCAGTCACGAACAGCTTCCTTACTGTTGTGATCT
The DNA here is from genome assembly GCA_029574335.1 of Rana kukunoris. Classification (NCBI taxonomy): domain Eukaryota; kingdom Metazoa; phylum Chordata; class Amphibia; order Anura; family Ranidae; genus Rana; species Rana kukunoris. The sequence continues at coordinate 92,918,581 of CM056055.1, read as the reverse complement.
GTGAATGGCTCAAAGTAATCACATGGTACCTGGCTATCTGTACCATGTGATTAGCTTAGCCCATCACAGAATACAATCAAAGGCAAGCTGTTCACAAATACTATCTAGCCACGCAGTTGGTGACTGTGGCCCGGTGGCTGAACGCTTCCACTGTACTGGAATCTTCGGTGGTCGGCTCGCTGGAGGCCCTCCAGCTCCTGCTCTATCGGGGCCCCCGCACCAAGTACCCCTTGACCCCCTCCATGCGAACCACCCTGCGGGCGTGGCGGACTGGTCTGGCCATTGAAAAATGCAAACCTACCAAAATTTCCCCGAATGCCCCTATCTGGATTAATCCTAACCTATCCCACTTCTATAAGCTCTTAGACCCCCTTGCATGGTCGAAGTATGGCATTAAGTTTGTATTACACATAGTCTCGCAGAACGCATTGATACCCTTCTCGGACCTCTCTTCCATGTTTAACTTACCCCAACACTATACTTTTAGATATCACCAGCTGTCGCATGCCTTCGTGGCTCCGTTCCTCTTGTCGTCCTGCATCGTGGCCCAGTCGGAGTTGGAGAGAACACTAAGGTTTAATTGTGACATGAAACCCACATCGCACTTGTACTCGTACTTGCTCTTTGTGTCTCTCCCCCCTCTGGATGGGCTGCAGTCCAGATGGCAGGGTGATATCCCCACGCTAGATACGGACGACTGGGATGAGGTCTGGGACCTCCCTTTCTGCTCACTTGTTTCTATTCGAGACAGGCTGGTGCAATACAAGATAGTTCACAGAGCATACCTCACTCCGTACAGGCTTTATAAGTTGAACCCGGCGCATTCTCCGGAGTGCTGGAGATGTGGCACCTCCGTGGGTGACTTCTCCCACATTTTCTGGCGATGCCCCAAGGTAGTGATGGAGGTGTGCCTCTTGGGAATAATTGAAAACATTGTCTCAACCTCCACGGGGCACACGTTGGTCAGCCTGTTGCTTTTCTATGCACGCAAAAATATTGCTATGAATTGGAAAAAACCCACACCCCCCTCTCTGGTGCAGTGGAGGCGCCTGGTGAACGCCAGCCTTCCCCTGTACAGGGACACGCACATTAATCGCGGCTGTCCGCTGAAATAGACAAGGTTTGGCGTGCATGGCTGGCAGAGTCTGGGACTGCTGGCTGAATATATATGACTTGAGTCAGTAAATAATGTAATGGTCCTTGAGAACGGTCCTTATTGAGCAGCCCTATGGGCACCCTGTGGTTGTTACAGCAAGGAGAACTGACACACCCCCACCCTGTTGCATCCTATGTCAATGCACAATTGCTGCAGATGTGCTTGAGTATTGTATGTCTCTTGTTCGTTGTTCTGTTTTCTCTTGTATATTGTTAAATACCTTAATAAAAAAAAATAAAAAAATAAAAGGCAAGCTGTTCATTAACCGGAAATGAACCTATTGCTTATACAGTGATCATCACTGTATAAGCAATAACAATGTAAAAAAAAATCCCGCCCAGAGTAGTAAAGTGTCACTATGTGGACAATGAACTACTCTGATGACAGAATGTTAAAAAAAAAGTAAACAAATTAAATTAAAAATTATCAATTTTTCTTTATCGTACATCACGGGACACAGAGCGGCATAGCAATAACTATGTGGGTTATATTCCACCTTCAGGTGCTGGACACTGGTGTAATCAATTAGAACAGGAAGTTCCCTCCCTATATAACCCCTCCCCTAATGGGAGTACCTCCGTTTTTTTGCCAGTGTCTTAGGTTTTGGTCACGAGTGAACATGTGCTCTCAGGAGCTCCACTGGAGGGATCCATGCTGGATTTAAAAAGCCTCCATAAAATCCGGATCCGTCCAAGGTGCTTAATAGCCAAAGTGGATGGTACCCGGGCCTCGGTACGAAGAACGAGGTTTTGCCTATAATGCTTCACTTTGAGAGCTGGATCCTGGGTTCCAGAACATTGGTCGATACCAAAGACCAAATGTTTTCCTGTTGCCAGGGTGCTAAATAGGTCCAGGGGAGAGGTGACCTGCTATGTACCCCAGTCCCTGAAGGTCTAAAACGAAGCCCACGGTGAGGGGTGAAGGCTGGGCCTCTTGCTTTGCAGTACCCTGCAGTGTGGAAAGGTAAGCGGAGATACCTACGGGACTTGGTCCGTCAGTAGGTCTTCCATGTAGGGGACTATGGGTCTCGCCTATTTTTTATGCTTCTATGCATGGGCAACTTAACCACAATGTGTTTTGAGACGGGATGGCTCTGGGACCCATATACCTCCCCTAGCTGGTCCTAGTCCTCTCCTGAAGGTGCTATTGGGTCTTGTCTATAATGCAGGTGTGCCTGGGCAAAAAGACCACTATGTCTGTTGAGACAGGATGACTATAGTACCCATAGATCTCCCCTGGAGAGGGCTGGATTGCCATGAGTAGCTGCATGTCTTATCTGTTTTTCCACCACTAAAGTCAGTAAAAAGACATGCCTGGTGTTTCGCTTACCATGCTTTCCAGGAAGCTGAAGGTTAGCTGATCTATGGTGCGTCTTACTTCCTCCGCTTCAGGCTCTGCCACGATGGGGGGGTCCCTCGTAGTCCGGGTCCACAGCGCTCCTTGGGGGATCCCTCTCTCCCCCGCCTTCACCATTCCCTGCGTGTGCGAGGGGGGGAGCGCTTTGTAGGCGGGGGGACGGGACGATGTGCTCGCCGGCTCATAGTGCAGACATAGGGCGGCTCCTTCAAAAGGCCCAGACGTCAGAGCTCTGTAAAGCCAGGGGGACACAGTAGCTTGGGGCACGTAAGCACCTTGTGTGGAATTGAATACAGACTCATCTAAGACACCTACTCAGCATCTAGCTGTGCAGATTAGCAGGCATTATTTTGCTAGACTTAGTTCAGCTGTTGATGCACCAGGGTTAAGTTCCTCTGCTTTTGGCTTAGGACTTCTTTTGTCTCCCCGTAAAAGAGGGTTCAGGGGTAGAAATATAAAGGGTATCGCCACCTGAAGCTGGGGGCACTTTATCATGCTTGCATGATACTATCCTCCCCTGTAGAGACTTAAGACAGCTCACAGAATGAGCTAATCAGCCCTGTCAGACGTTGCAGCCTCCCCCAAACATTACAGTCACTCTGCATATGTTTTGTTGCATTGCATGGCATTTATGGGTCTATAAGTGGTTAACTGCTATATTCGCAGCATCCTCACAAGCAGAAGACAGGGCGTGCCCCTTCCCTGCTCTAAATCCTCAATCAAGGGTATTGAAAGACCTGAGGATGAAGATTCACTGTTGGAGGACAGATAACAGGTGAGCCTAATTAGGAGAAGCCATCAGAAGCCCCACAAGCTCTGCTTGCAGCTGCAGTCTTTTCAGAGATTCAAGCTGCATATAACTTCCCTCAGCCTAGATGGCCAGAGCCTCTGTCTCCATAAGATCCTCATCCTGGTGTTGGCTTCAGGCTAACCAAATGCACAACTGGGGGATGCACAGTTGCTGGTGTACATGGCCAACGTCGCAGGTTGGCGGAGATGCACATCTGCAAAGCTTAAACTGCCTCTTTTCCAGTCTGCATGTTTGCATGAAATACATGAGTTTACAATGTTCAAAATGCATGTGGGGTAAAAACAGGTAACAGAGCATGTTTTATTGTTGATCACATAAAGATACATGTTTTTGTTTGTATGTTTTTACATGGTCACATAAGGATGCTTAATCACATCAAAGTGCCTAAAATCGCATAAAAATGCTTAAGCGCATAAAGATACGGGATCACACATGGTTACCTGATAACTCGAGTCCTTGATTACCCAAGAATATTTGATCACACAGAGAGGCTTGTTTCCACAGAAATGCCTAAGATCGCATAAAGATGCTGGAGTGCATAAAGATGAGGGATCACACATGGTTACCTGATCACCCGAGTCCTGGATTACCCAGGCAGATTTGGTCACACAGAGAGGTTGTGTCCTAAAATTGCAAAACATGCTTGAATGCATAAAGAAGCTGGATCACACATGGTTGCCTGATCAACCAAGTCCTTGATTACCCAGGGATACTTGATCACATAGAGAGGATTGTTCTCACAGAGATGCCTAAAGTCGCATTAAAATGCTTAATTGCATAAAGATGCTGGATCGCACAAGGGTGCTCGATCATACAAGAGTCCTTGGTCACACAAGGGTACTTGTCCGCACAGGAGTGCTTAAAATGCATAAGATGTTTGATCGCATGAAAGATGCTGAATCGCATAAGGATGCATGTTTGCCTAGATTTTGCATGGTTGCTTAATGAGGTTTCCTTAATTATACAGGATTCTTTGGGCAATGCTGCCTAACACATTCAGAGCGCATACTTGTTCATAGCACACATGCTATAGGTATGCATGTATATAGCACGCCCCCTTTTTTTATGTTTTTTGCCTAAAACATATCTGTATGAATTCATGCCTCCATGGTCACACGCTTCCAAAGAGGCATATGGCTTTAAAGCTTGCCACGTGCACATATGGGGAGCCATTTGCATATGTGTTTATTTACATGGGACTGCAGAGGTTGTCTGAATTTCGCAGGGGAACAGCACTGTCTCCAGTTGGTGGTCTTGCCCCTTGGGTTAGCCTCCGTGCCTAGAGTGCTAGTGCCCACCTCTAGCAGGTCCAAAGGCCCAGGGTATAGCAGTAATAGCATACCAAGGCAGCTCCTGTTGACGGATCAGTCAGTAGCATGGCTGGGCCTAGGGGAGTCCAGCATGGTTAAGTATCTGGAACTCCTGGATTAGGATCCCAGTCTAGAGGGACATTCGTTCATTGACAAGAAGCTTGGAATGTGTGGGACATAGCCCAAAAAGGAGAGTTTTTGGCCTCAGACAAGATCATCGCTATAAAAAAGCTGGTCTGTGTGTTCACGGCAAGGAACACTTCCTTACGTTTTACCTTTTGCTTAAGGTGCTAGGGAATATTCCGCTTCATTCAAGGCAGTAGCCTATGCTTAGTCTTATTCAAGGCTGATATAAACATTATTCTGTCGGCCTGGAACGAGTGGATCCTAACCTAGCATTATCCAAGGAGTCTGGTCCCAGAAATATGCTGGAATTTCAGTTGATGGTTCTTAACTAAAATGATTGGCAGATTGGAAGATCATTCATACCCATTACCACGGCCCTGGGGAGGTGGTCAAGCTCCAAGTGAGCCTTATCCATCAGCTTTCTAGAGCTAAGGATGGCGCATCTGGACTAAGGGCCTGGAAGTTTAGGTTACAGGATTGTTCTGTCAGAATACAATCTGACAATGCCTCTCTAGTAATTTACTTTGTTTACCAGGGAGGAGCTTGTGCCTTGCCTATTGACAATTGTCATTTCAGGGAATGCAAGATTGGCAGGCGATTCGCTGGAGCCGTCAACAATTGTGTCCGGGAGATTGACCTCTACACCCTGACTTTTTTCTGACCAAATGTCACAGAAACGGTACCCTGTACATAAAGGTTATTGACGTCCAGGTTCAACAAGAGATTGAACAGCTTTGTGTCAGAGACAAAGGATCCACCCGCATGCGGGACAGATGTGTTAGTGATCCTGGGGGACCAGTTATCGCTGGTTTATGTGTTTTCTTCCCCCAGGGCCGCGACTTTGTGGCTTCCATGCTACATCAGAGGAGAAGGGAAGCTGGCCTAAATGCTCTGGCATAGCCCATACAACCTTACTGTGCAGGTACAGCAGAGGTGATAGTAGAGGGCCCAGGGTCCTTTGCAGCTTGTCCAGGCTTGCTTTGCATACATGGGTATTAATGGTCAGCCTGCATTCTTGTGGATCGGGGCTTTCAGAATCAGCGGCAGTTACCTTGATTCATACAGAAGAGCTGGCCTCCAAGACCAGACATCCTAGGATCTGGTAGTCCCATGTTCCTGGTGTGAAACCAAGGGTCGGCATCCTTAGTAGTATGTCATAGGTAAAATTCTTGCCTTCCTACATTGGAAAGGAGATGGAGCTAGCCTTAAGTTCCATCAAGGATCCAATCTCGGCCTTGTCAATATTTTCAAAGGTCGCTTGTGTCACTCTTGATCCGAGCCGTTATACAAGGGGTGACGTGTATAAGTCAGCCAGTTAGGTCGCCCTTGTGCTCGGAGGATTGGATCTAGTTTTGTCAGCACCTTGGGCTGATGCACCATATTTCCCTTCATCCTTCTAAAGAGGAAATTGGTGTTCTTGGTTGCGGTTGCCTCCGCAAGAGAGTATTGCCAACTTTCTTTGTACAGAGCCACACTTAATTATTTTTACAAGAAGGGTGATGCTAAATCCTCACCCAACCTTATTTACTAGAAGGATCTAGTGTTGATTTGAATCAAGATATTCTTGCCTTCCTTTTTCCAAGACCTGGGTCCACGGAAGGAAAGGTTATTGCTTTTCTCTCAATGGAGATGAGAGTAGTAAAAATCTATCTGAAGGTTTTCAGATGTAGAGACCTAACGTTTTGTTTTACTGCCAGAAGACCCTAGATGTGGGCGGGCAGTGTTCAGATCAGCTATTAAAATAGCTACACGCACTCTCGTTAGAGTAGAGAGGTCAAGACTTATCTGCAGCGGCTGCTTGGATACGGAAAACTGGACGAGCAGTCGCCTGTAATGTCTCTCTTCGGAGGACTGGGCTCTGTGGTCCAGCACTTTCGCTACAGCAGCTAAAAGTCCTGGTCTTTTACAAGGCCCTGGGGAGAGCTATCCATTAAATAGGAACCCATATCCCTGAAGGTTGGCACACAAAACCTGCCGAGATGGGTGAAGATTGGTGCTGTCTGAATTTTTTTTCAGCAGAAAAAACCTAAGGCGAGGATAAAGGTAAGAGAAAAGAAATCCTAAGAACAAGCTTAAGGATCCTTTTCAAAACTATGAGTCTGTGTCTTCTCTTTTTTGGCCACTAGAGGGAATAAAGGGCTGAGTTTACTCAATTCACTCTGCAAGAATGTCAGATCCACAGGACAAGGCACATTCCTTCCGCTGCAGAGCTCTGCATCAGCGCGGCCAAAAGCCTCTCTCCTCCCAAAGACCGCTGAGTATCCCAAGAAGGGACAAGGAAAACGGCATGGAATCTGCAGGGAGAGGCTCTCCCTGATCCCTCACAGCCGCCATAATGCCCTAGGTCGAGCGCGCACGGGGCTGCGCTTTATCGGCGGAGAGGGAGGATCTGAGGATTTCTGAACATTCGCCATTCTCGAATGGAAAATATTTGATCAGTGGTCGCGGCCCTACAAGGCGGAGAATTCATGGCGTTAATAGACATCAAAGACGCATACTTACATGTGCCTATCCATCCCGCTCACCAAAGTTTTTTAAGGTTTGCGGTAGAACATCGCCACTTCCAGTTTGTGGCTCTACCCTTTGGTGTGGCTACCGCACCTCGGGTATATACAAATGTACTAGCCCCTCTGTTAGCAAATCTCAGAGCACAAGGCATAGCGATAACAGCTTATCTAGACGATCGAATGGTTATAGATCAGTCAGTGGCAAAATTAGATCATGCTGTGCTCACCACTATAAAATACCTGGAGCATTTAGGATGGATTGTAAACTTACAAAAATCCTCTCTACAAGCCCAAAGAAGGGTAGAGTACTTGGGCAGGATCATAGACACAAACCAAAGCCGGGTATTCCTCCCAGAGTCAAAGATCAAGTTACTAAATGACCTGATCCACAAGGTCAAGGCAAACAAGAGACCATCTTTTCGCCATTGCATGAGACTATTGGGGAAAATGGTAGCCTCCTTCGAGGGCGTTCCTTATGCCCAGTTTCACTTAAGACTACTTCAGGGCAGTATTCTAACTGCCTGAAACAAGAAGATCCAAGCGCTGGATTTACCCATCTGCCTGTCTCCACAGGTGCGCCAAAGCTTCAGTTGGTGGTTAAAGACCAAAAACGTGCGGAAAGGAAGTCACTGACTGATGAGAAAAGGAAGATCCTTTTCCCCAGTCACTTGGAAGGTGGTGTCTACAGATGCCAGCCTAATAGGCTGGGGTGAAGTATTGGAAGAAGCTTCAGCCCAGGGAACCCGGGCCAAGACCGACAGGAGCCTGCCCATCAACATACTGGAAATTTGGGTAGTATACTTATATAGCCCTCAAAACCTGGACAAGCAAGTTACAGGGCCACCCAGTTCGGATTCAATCCGACAATGCTACTGCATTAGCTTACATCAATCACCAAGGAGGCACCCAAAGTCAGGGCGCTCAGAAGGAGGTGAATCGGATTTTGACTTGGTCAGAAGAACATATTCTGTGTCTTTCTGCAGTTCTCATCCCAGGGGTAGAAAACTGGCAAGCGGACTATCTGAGTCGCCAGCAGTTGTCACCAGGAGAGTGGTCTCTCCACCCCGAGATCTTTCAGACCATATGCCAGAGATGGGGGACCCCAGATATAGACCTTCCAGATTCAACAGGAAGTTGGACAACTTTGTGTCCAGGACAAGAGATCCTCTGGCCTATGGATCGGATGCTCTGGTGGTCCAATGGAATCAGTTCTCACTGATCTATGCGTTTCTTCCGATCGCTCTCTTACAAAGGCTACTCTGCGGGATCAAGAAGGAAAAAATTCCTGTAATCTTAGTGGCCCCAGATTGACCCAGAAGACCTTGGTATGCCAAGATCATAAATATGGCAGTAGGATCACCTTGGAAGCTTCCGCTTTGTCACGACAAAGGTCCAGTGGTCCAAGGTCCAGTGTTCCATCCTTCCTTACAAAAGCAAAATTTGACGGTTTGGCTGCTGAGATCCACATTCTGAAGAAGGTCCAGTGCTCTACAATTATTAATGCCAGAAAGCCAGCTTCCAGACTTATTTACTACAGAGTCTGGAAAGCATACGTTTCATGGTGTGAAACAAACAAATGGAATCCTCAAAGATATGACATAAATAGGATCCTTGCCTGTTGCCAGCTAGGAGTGGATATGAAATTAGTCCTTAGTACCATTAAGGGTCTAATATCAGCTATATCAGTCTTCTTTCAAAGACCACTGGCATCTCATTCCCTAGTGCAGGCCTTCATTTAGGGGGTACAGCGGCTCAATCCGCCAGTCAAATCTCCCTTGTGCCCATGGGATCTGAATCTAGTATTATCAGTGTTGCAGAAGCAACCCTTTGAACCTATTCGCCACATTCCGCTGATTCTTTTATGCAGGAAGTTGGCCTTTTTGATTGCCATCTCTTCAGGTAGAAGAGCATCTGAATTAGCAGCTCTGTCCTGTAAAGAGCCTTATTTCGTTTGTCATAAAGACACAAAATTGTACTACGACCCCATCTTGCCTTTTTACCTAAGGAGGTGTCGGCCTTTCTTTTAAATCAGGACATTGTCCTGCCTTCCTTTTCTCCAGATCCGCAGACAGAGGAGGAAAAATTATTACACTCTCTAGATCTCGTGAGAGCAGTAAATGCGTATCTGCAGGCAACCGCTCAGATGTAATTGTTTATTTTGCCAGATGGTCCCAAGAAGGGACAAGCGGCATCAAGATCCACTATCTCCAGGTGGATTCGACAGACAATTATTCAAGCCTATGGTTTAAAGAATAGGACTCCTCCTCCTTTTTCTATTAGGGCGCACTCTACCAGGGTGATAAGTGCTTCATGGACAGTGCACCACCAGGCTTCGGTGACTCAGATGTGTAAAGCTGCAACTTGGTCCTCAGTCCACACATTTTTCAAATTTTATCAAGTGGGCGTGAAAGGGCAGGAGGATGCCGCCTTCGGTCGAAGTGTGCTGCAGGCAGCGGTATAAAGCTTCTGGTCCATGGCAGTCTGCTTGATCTGTGTCTCTCCCCCTTCATATAAAGGATTGCTCTGGGACATCCCATTATGTAAAGATAAAGGCTCTGTGTCCATGGTGTACAATAAAGAAAACAGGATTTTTAAAAGGGCTTACCTGTTAAAATCCTTTTCTTGGACTACACCACGGGACACAGAGGTCACCCCCTTCTTATGGGAACCTTATTGCTTGCTACAAAACTGAGGTGCTTCCCTGATGGGAGGGATTAAATGGTGGGGAATTGTCTTCAATTTGTTGTGCCACTGTCCAATCACCGCTGGTGACCCTTAACCCATACTTGCCAACTGCCCCGTTTTTAACGGGACAGTCCCGTCAAATAGGACCTAGTCCCGGGTAATTTAGCCTGCCGGGACAGGCAGGAGCTGCCCTAAGTAAAAGAGTAAGACTGAAATAAACAATGGCCGCCGCGGCTGTCCGCGATTCGTTTGCATCGTTGAATGACTGAATCATGACTCACTGTTATTGTCATGTGACGTCGCGTGAGCCAGCCACCACAGCACCGCTAATTATTATGGAAGTTGTAGTCTCTGCGGCCGTGCGGCGCGGCTACGTGCTCGAGTCAAGCTCCCGGGCTCAGCCTGCTCCCGGGGGGGTGGAGTCAGTTACCTGGAAAAGAGCAGTGCAACCAGGCCAGCCTACAGCGTGCTAGACCAGACCTCCCATTTGCCCGCCAACTCCAGTCACAGTGCCTGCCTCTGCCAGTGCTGCCACAAGGTAGGTCACTTGTTTGATATAAACTGCATAAAACCGTAATTTGATGGCAATACCATTTTATGGTGGTGCTGGTGCTGGACAACAGTTCAAAGAAAATAAGAGCTCCCATGGAGGGAGGTAACAGAAAAGCTAAATATATATATATATATATTATATATATTCTCATGGAGGTAACAAACAGAGGTAAGAGAAAAGCTCAATTAAAAAAAAATATATATGAATGAGCACTCATGGAGGTAACAGAAAAAAATAATAATATTAGAAAAACATAATGAAAGATTGAAAGTAATATTAACTAAATAGTAGTATCATTGACCCCCAATATATATATATATATATATATATATATATATATATATATATAGATATTGGCATGCACGCAGCCCCTGCCATCTCCTGTACCATGCCCGCAGCCCCTGCCATCTCCTGTAACGTGCCCGCAGCCCCTGCCATCTCCTGTAACGTGCCCGCAGCCCCTGCCATCTCCTGTAACGTGCCCGCAGCCCCTGCCATCTCCTGTAACGTGCCCGCAGCCCCTGCCATCTCCTGTAACGTGCCCGCAGGCCCTGCCATCTCCTGTACCATGGCAGCAGCCCCTGCCATCTCGTGTACCATGCCTGCAGCCCCTGCCATCTCGTGTACCATGCCTGCAGCCCCTGCCATCTCGTGTACCATGCCTGCAGCCCCTGCCATCTCGTGTACCATGCCTGCAGCCCCTGCCATCTCCTGTTTTTTTTTTTACTATATTCACTCCCCAATATAATTATCTTTGTGAACTAATGTATGTTCTATGGTGTAGACACAACTCTGACTGAAGCACGTCTGCACAAGGCCTTTCCATATTTGTACCGACAGTGTCACCACTGATACCCAACTCACCTAAAAGTGATAAAATCTACCTGCCTGATATAGCTGGTGTGCTGCGACTGTATCTATCGCATACCAAGGATGATGGTATTGTTGGTGGGAATTTGGTGTTATAAAGGCCTACTCAATAAAGAGAGAATTGCAGGGAATTGTGATGAGAATTTTAAACTTTAAGCAGAAGTAGTGCAGCTGAATGGGAGAATTATTCCAACTCTGCTACATTGGTCTTAAGTTTAAAATTCCCATTTCAATTGCCAGTAATTCTCTCTTTATTGAGTAGACCCTATAATCTGATAAGTAGGCGAAGATTATGCGGAGTGGGTGGAGCTTTGGGGAAGTGAGTGTGGTAATTAATTAATAGCTGTGCTGCAAAGTGTCCCTGGAATTTTTTTTTAAATGTTGGCAACTATGTTAACCAATTATGTGAAGATAAAGGCTCAGTGTAGTAGTCTGTGTGGTAAGCTGTTTTAAAAATCCTGTTTTTGTTTTTTTACATACTGTCATCAGTCAGTATCCCTGATCATCGCCACACCAGTCATATGATGTTGCTGTAGTGCACTGGTCACAGTATGTAAAAAATAAAATAAAAATTATACATAATATAACATCATATATAAAATACCTACACATCTATATTAATATTACAACAATTGTGACAAAAAAAGTGAATTTTATTTAATTTCTTCATTTTCCCAAAAAATTGGAATTGTAAAAAACTTGCCATGATTCTTTCTAAATGTCTCAGGCGGCGTACACACGACCGAGGTTCTCGCTGGAAACCAACGAGAACCTCGCTGGAAGCTGCATTCCAGCGAGGACCTCGGCCGTGTGTACGCTTTTGGCTCGCCCCGCCCGCCGGGAATCCCGTTGAGCGAAAAGAGAGCACACTCTCTTTTTGCTCGACGGCCCGTCTGGATGAATGGCTGGTTGCCATTCCCGACGGGCGGGTCGCCGATTTCGACGGCCGGCAGAGAACCTCGACGGGCAGAACGATGTGTTCTGCCCGTCGAGGTTCTCTGCCGTGTGTACACGGCCTCAGACTGTCTATTTTCCAAAAAGGGATAATTTGGGTGGAAATTGTACTGTCATGACGTTTTAGGGCCCTTTAAGAAATTAGATACATTTTCAAATATATAATGTATACCATAGTTTGTTGACTCTATAACTTTCACGGAAAACCAATTCATTTACACTTATTGGATTTTTTTTTACCAAAGACATGTAGCAGAATGAATTTCAGCAGACATTGTAGCAAATCTTCACTCTTTTACAGATCTACAGATCTACAGGTTTTCAGGTGTGTCTTATAGCATGTACTACACTGGGCGCTGTGGTTCTTTCTACTGACTCCTATGCAATTACTGTGTTCTGAAAGAAAAGGACGACAGGTGACTTACAGAATAGCACTGCCTGGTTTGACATCCTCCAAGAAAGCCCAAAATACTACCCTCTGTATGAAGGTCATTAACCGCTTGCCGACCAGCCGCCGCAGTAATACGGCGGCAGGTCGGCACTGGTGCGCGAGAGCCCGTAGCTCTACGTCGCCACCTTCGACGGCCACTAGGGGGCGCGTGCGCCGCCGGCGGCCCGCGCGCGTGCCCCCCGCTCGCCCCCAAGTCCCGTGCGTGTGCCCGGCGGCGATCGTGCCCGCCGGGCACACGCACGGGACTTGGGGGCGAGCGGGGGGCACGCGCGCGGGCCGCCGGCGGCGCACGCGCCCCCTAGTGGCCGTCGAAGGTGGCGACGTAGAGCTACGGGCTCTCGCGCACCAGTGCCGACCTGCCGCCGTATTACTGCGGCGGCTGGTCGGCAAGCGGTTAATGACCTTCATACAGAGGGTAGTATTTTGGGCTTTCTTGGAGGATGTCAAACCAGGCAGTGCTATTCTGTAAGTCACCTGTCGTCCTTTTCTTTCAGAACACAGTAATTGCATAGGAGTCAGTAGAAAGAACCACAGCGCCCAGTGTAGTACATGCTATAAGACACACCTGAAAACCTGTAGATCTGTAGATCTGTAAAAGAGTGAAGATTTGCTACAATGTCTGCTGAAATTCATTCTGCTACATGTCTTTGGTAAAAAAAAATCCAATAAGTGTAAATGAATTGGTTTTCCGTGAAAGTTATAGAGTCAACAAACTATGGTATACATTATATATTTGAAAATGTATCTAATTTCTTAAAGGGCCCTAAAACGTCATGACAGTACAATTTCCACCCAAATTATCCCTTTTTGGAAAATAGACAGTCTGAGGCCGTGTACACACGGCAGAGAACCTCGACGGGCAGAACACATCGTTCTGCCCGTCGAGGTTCTCTGCCGGCCGTCGAAATCGGCGACCCGCCCGTCGGGAATGGCAACCAGCCATTCATCCAGACGGGCCGTCGAGCAAAAAGAGAGTGTGCTCTCTTTTCGCTCAACGGGATTCCCGGCGGGCGGGGCGATCGCTCGTTACAGAGCGGGGAACGGGAGCTGTGTGTGTAAACACACAGCGCTCGTTCCTGTCAGCGGGGGAAACGCTGATTTTCTGTTCATACAATGTATGAACGGAAGATCAGTGATTCCCCCTAGTAAGTCCACCCCCCCATACAGTTAGAACACAAATAGGAACACACTTAACCCCTTCCCCGCCCCCTAGTGTTAACCCCTTCACTGCCAATGGTCTTTTTATAGTAATCCAATGCATTTTTATAGCATTGATCGCTAAAAAAATGCCAATGGTCCCAAAAATGTGTCAAAAGTGTCCGAAGTGTCCGCCATAAGGTCGCAGTACTGAAAAAAAACGCTGATCGCCGCCATTACTAGTAAAAAAAATAATAATAATAAAAATGCCATAAAACTACCCCCTATTTTGTAAACGCTATAACTTTTGCGCAAACCAATCAATAAACGCCAATTGCGATTTTTTTTAACGAAAAATATGTAGAAGAAGGCCTAAACTGAGGGGGATATTTATTACAGAAAAAAGTAAAAAATATTGCATTTTTTTCAAAATAGTCGCTCTGTTTTTGTTTATAGCGCAAAAAATAAAAACTGCAGAGATGATCAAATACCACCAAAAGAAAGCTCTATTTGTGGGAAAAAAAGGATGCCAATTTTGTTTGGGAGCCACGTCGCATGACCGCGCAATTGTCCGTTAAAGCGACGCAGTGCCGAATCGCAAAAAGTGCTCTGGTCTTTGGACAGCAATATGGTCCGGGGCTGAAGTGGTTAAAGGCATTTTACTTAGGTGCTCAAAAGTAGGGCCCATAGGAATGTTGGCAGGGTGGACTATTTGGGTAACAACTAGATATGTGCACACTGAAATATTTTGTTTCGTAAATTAGTTTTCGTCCAAAATTTTTTTTTATTTGGTTACTCCCGAAATTTGTTTTTATTTATTTTGTTTTTCGTAAAAAAAAAAATTCATTCGTCCGAAAATCCAAATTAAGGTTGAATCTGTCATTGAAGGCTTATGGTGTCTGTCAAATGGTCTAAGAAAAGAAAAAAAAGAAGATTCGACAGAATAAAAAAAAAAAAAAACATTTTACTCTTCATGTCTCTCTATGTCAAATCTTCATGTCTCTCTATGTCGAATCTTCATGTCTCTCTATGTCGAATCTTCATGTCTCTCTATGTCGAATCTTCATGTCTCTCTATGTCGAATCTTCATGTCTCTCTATTTCAAATGTTTTCTCTCTATGTCGAATCTTTTCTCTCTATGTCGAATCTTTTGTCTTTATGTAGAATAGTATTGGACTAATAGAGTTAAGGTTGGGCACATTCGACTGCAACAAAACGAAAATAAAGCATTTGTTTATGTCGGATCTTTCGGTTTTAGTTGTCTGTGCTTTCGTTATCGTTTGTTAAAACGATAACGAAAATACCTGAAATTCGGACGAAAATGCATTTGGACGAAATCAAATGCACATGTCTAGTAACAACTACTACCCATTGCCATATACAAACATTCAGGCCACATTTACACGTATCCATTCCGGTGATATTCATTTTGAATGGCACACAAATGCAAAAAGTCATTACACGTTAGATACACATGCATTGCAGCACACCTTGATGATGTGTGTTACTTCAGAAAAAAATGCATGTCAGTTTTTTGCCTGCTGTGGTGGGTTGACATATCCTTGATTTGAATAGGCTGCCTTAGTGCAACAGGCATTCCAATATGCCACAATGTGTGTTAACCCAGACAGTGCACCAGAACAACAAACTAAAATGGGCCCTCAAAGACAAATGTTTTGCATAGACACAGCACAAATGGTTATATAGCCACGTAGCAACATAAACAGAATGCAACAAGAATAGGTCTAGATGCAATATGTGGGTCCTTTGATTGTTACTGCATCAATTTCCTAGTACATAAAGTTGTCATGTAAGCCCTGGTTCACATTGATGCGATTTGGCATTGGTAATTGCCGCCGATTTTTCAAATCGCATGCCAAATTGCCGGCAATGGCAGCATCTGAACCGGTGTGACACCGCAGACTGATTCCCAAAAGTAGTTTCTGTACTACTTTTGGTGATTTTGGGGTGCGATTTCTATTGATATCTGTGCAGAAACCCGCACAGATGTCTCTAAAATCAACTCCGGAAGTCGGGACTTACATGCGGGAATGAAATTGTGTGAGTTCGGCTGAATTTGCACAATTTCATTCCCGCAGTCAGTGTGAACCTAGGCTAATGGATGGAATTAGATCTGTATATGTGGCCTTGGTGTTTACTGTGTTGCAAACGTACAACATAATAAATACATCACTGAATGACTTTGTTTCCTAAATTCTGCTTTTAACCACTTAAGCCCCGGACCAAAATGCAGCTAAAGGACCAGGCCCCTTTTTGCAAATTGACACTGCGTCGCTTTAACTGACAATTGCGCGGTCGTGCGACGTGGCTCCCAAACAAAATTGGCGTCCTTTTCTTCCCACAAATA
Source organism: Rana kukunoris (assembly GCA_029574335.1). Taxonomy (NCBI): domain Eukaryota; kingdom Metazoa; phylum Chordata; class Amphibia; order Anura; family Ranidae; genus Rana; species Rana kukunoris. Next base: position 92,902,297 of record CM056055.1, on the reverse strand, counting down.
GAGCTTTCTTTTGGTGGTATTTGATCACCTCTGCGGTTTTTATTTTTTGCGCTATAAACAAAAATAGAGCGACAATGTTTTTTACTTTTTGCTATAATAAATATCCCCCAAATATATATATATATTTTAGGCTGATATGTATTCTACCTATTTTTGGTAAAAAAAAAATCACAATAGCGTTTATCAGTTGGTTTGCGCAAAATTTATAGTGTTTACAAAATAGGGGATGGTTTTATTGCATTTTTATTTTATTTTTTACTACTAGTGGCGGTGATTAGCGATTTTTTTCATGACTGCGACATTATGGCGGACAATTTTGACACATTTTTGGGACAATTGTCCTTTTCACAGCAAAAAATGCATTTAAATTGCATTGTTCATTGTGGAAATGACAGTTGCAGTTTGGGAGTTAACCACAAGGGGGCACTGTAGGGGTTATGTGTTCCCTGTGTGTGTGTTTACATCTGTAGGGGGTGTGGCTGTAGGTGTGACGTCATCGATCGTGTCCCCCCTATAAAAGGGATGACGCGATCGATGCTGCCACCACAGTGAAGCAAGGCTCTCCCCGTTCTTCAGCTCAGGGGACCGATTGCCGCACTCCAGCGGTGATCGGGTCCACGAGTCCCGCTGTCCCGGAGCTTCGGACCGGGTCACGGGAGCGCGCCGCGGGCGCGCGCCCCGTGACCCATGGCTGGGTAGTAGTACAGGATGTACCTGTACATGGATCTGCCCAGCCGTGCCATTCTGCCGATGTATATGTGCAGGAGGCGGTCCTTAACCACTTAAGACCCGGACCAATATGCAGGCTAAAGACCCAAGGTGTTTTTACAATTTGGCACTGCGCTGCTTTAACTGGTAATCGCGCGGTCATGCAATGTTGTACCGAAAAAAAATTTGCGTCCTTTTTTCCCCACAAATAGAGCTTTCTTTTGATGGTATTTGATTTGATTTGATTGTATTTGATTGCTATAAACGGAAAAAGACCGAAAATTTGGAAAAAAAAAAGATTTTTCTTATAACAAAAAGTAAAAAATATCGAATAAACTAAATTTTAGTCAAACATTTAGGCCAAAATTTATTAGGCCACATGTCTTTAGTAAAAAAAAATCGCAATAAGCGTATATTTATTGGTTTTCGCAAAAGTTATAGCGTCTACAAACTAGGGTACATTTTCTGGAATTTACACAGCTTTTATTTTATGACTGCCTATCTCATTCTTGAGGTGCTAAAATGGCAGGGCAGTACAAACCCCCCCCAAATGACCCCATTTTGGAAAGTAGACACCCCAAGGAAACTGCTGAGAGGCATGTTGAGTCCATTGAATATTTTTTTACAAAAAGTTGTCAATAAACGATATATTGCTCACACATGCCATGATTAAATGTGGAATTGCACCCCAAAATACATTCTGCTGCTTCTCCTGAGTACGGGGATACCACATGTCTGGGACTTTTTGGGAGCCTAGCCGCGTATGGGGCCCCAAAAACCAAGCACCGCCTTCAGCATTTCTAAGGGCGCAAATTTTTGATTTCACTCCTCACTACCTATCACAGTTTCGAAGGCCATAAAATGCCAAAATGGCACACAACCCCCCCCCCCCCCCAAATGACCCCATTTTGGAAAGAAGACACCCCAAGCTATTTGCTGAGAGGCATGTTGAGTCCATGGAATATTTAATTTTGTTCCCCCAAGTCATTGAATAATGACCTAAAAAAAAAAATTACAAAACTTTGTCACTAAATGATATATTTCTCACACATGCCATGGGAATATGTGGAATTGCACCCCAAAATACATTCTGCTGCTTCTCCTGAGTACGGGGATACCACATGTGTGGGACTTTTTGGGAGCCTAGCCGCGTATGAGACCCCGAAAACCAAGCACCGCCTTCAAGATTTCTAAGTCCCACACATGGGACTTTGGGCCGCTAGGCTCCTCGTGCCCCCCTGGTGGTTTATGTATGCCACCGCAGTGGCATTGTCGGACTGTATCCTTACTGGCAGACCCTGAAGGGGGAGAGTCCAGGCGACCAGGGCCAGCCGAGCAGCTCTGATCTCTAGGATATTGATGGGAAGCAGTTTTTCTGCCTCCGACCACTGCCCTTGCTGGGTCTGTCCTTCTAGAACTGCCCCCCCAACCCGACAGGCTGGCATCCGTGGCTACTATCTTCCACGTGATGGGGCAAAAGGATTTCCCCTTTGACAAATTTTGAGGGACCAGCCACCAGAACAGGCTGCGCCGGACTCCTGGGGAGAGAACTAACGGACGATCTAACGCCTGAATGGACTTGTTCCAAGCAGAGAGAATGGCTGCCTGGAGATATCTGGTATGGATCTGGGCGTAGGGCACTGCCTCGAAGGCGGCCACCATCTTCCCCAGCAGTCGCATACATAGGCGAATAGTCGGCCTCTTCTTGCCTAAGATCACTTGAACTGCTTGAGTTATTGATCTGACCTTTGCTTGAGGTAAAAATATCCTCTGGCAGTCTGTATCTAGCCGAAGGCCTAGATATTCCAACTGCTTTGTGGGTTTCAATATCGATTTTTCTTGGTTCACAATCCACCCGAATTCCTCTAGATGCCGAACTGTGCAAACTACTGCATGATTGAGGCTGGAAGCTGATCTGTCGATAACCAGAAGATCGTCCAGGTATGCCAGGACCAAAATGCCTTCTGTCCTTAGGACGGCTAGCACTGGGGCTAACACCTTTGTGAATACCCGCGGAGCTGTTGCTAACCCGAAAGGGAGGGCTAAGAACTGGTAATGACGGTGATCTATCATAAAACGAAGAAACTTGTGATGTGCCGGGTAGATCGGCACGTGCAGATACGCATCCTTTATGTCTATAGATGCTAGAAAGTCGCCTTGATGTAGGCTGGCTGCCACCGAACGTATGGACTCCATACGAAAGGTCTGAATCTTTAGAAAGCGATTTAGGCTTTTGAGGTCTAAGATAGGCCTGACGTCGCCATTGGGCTTTGGTATTATGAAAAGGTTGGAGTAGAATCCCAGCCCCCATTCCTGGGTTGGTACTTCTACAATTACTCCTTGGAGCAAGAGACGATCCAATGCTTTTACAAGAGAGGCCCTCTTTAATGGGTCGCTTGGAAGACTTGACCCCTGAAAATGAGGAGGGGGGACTTCCCGAAACTCTAGCTTGTAGCCCGTGGCTACCACGGACAGTACCCAAGAGTCGGGAATTCTGGCTTCCCACACTTCGGAGAAAAACCGAAGCCTTCCCCCCCACCCAAGAGAGTGGGGACGCCCCTTCATGAATCTGACTTGATGACTGGTTTAACCGGCTTGCGAGACCATGGCCTCTTGCCTGCCGTGGCTTGTCCTTGTGGGCGGCTATTAAATGCTGAACGCCCGGGAGGCCGTCGATACTGACGGGAAGTTGAAAGTGCCGAGCCTGCGAAGGCCTGTCACTTAAACGCGGGCCCACGCGATCTTTTCTTGACAGGCAAGAAAGAACTTTTACCACTTGATATGGTCTGGATATATTTATCTAGGTCTTCACCGAATAGTCTCCCACCATGAAAGGGAAATCCTGCTAAAATCCTTTTGCAGGGTGCCTCTGCTGACCAGTTCTTCAGCCACAAAAGGCGCCGCATATGAACCAATAGCAGAGATAAACGGGACGCCTGTTGAATGGAGTCCTTAATAGCATCTACCGCAAAGCAGAGAGCCCTTGGGAGGTCAGCCAATTCACAAGCTTGCTGAGCCGGTATGTCCCTTAATATTTGTTTAGTTTGATCCTTTAAAGCCTGACAAACGCCAATGGCTGCCACCGCTGGCTGAACCACGGCACCTACTGTGGTAAAAGAAGCCTTCAGTAGGGTCTCCAACTTTTTGTCGACTGGATCTTTAAACATCTGGACATTTTCAACCGGACAGGTCAGGGATTTATTTACGCAGGAAATGGCTGCGTCCACGGTAGGGAGTGCCCATTTCTTTGCAAATTCCTCTTCCATAGGATAGAGAATAGTGAACCTTTTAGGAGGGATAAAAATCCTATCAGGTCGAGCCCAATCCTGAAAAATCACGCTCTCCAGAAGGGGGTGAACCGGAAAAGAACCACGGCACCTACTGTGGTAAAAGAAGCCTTCAGTAGGGTCTCCAACTTTTTGTCGACTGGATCTTTAAACATCTGGACATTTTCAACCGGACAGGTCAGGGATTTATTTACGCAGGAAATGGCTGCGTCCACGGTAGGGAGTGCCCATTTCTTTGCAAATTCCTCTTCCATAGGATAGAGAATAGTGAACCTTTTAGGAGGGATAAAAATCCTATCAGGTCGAGCCCAATCCTGAAAAATCACGCTCTCCAGAAGGGGGTGAACCGGAAAAGACGCACCACTCAACGGTGCCTTCAAGGAACCTAAAGAGGATACCGCGGGGGCTAATTGTACTGGAAGTTTAAAAGCAGTGCGAACCATATCTGTCAGAGACTGGATCCACAGGCTCTCTGCTTGAGAAGCCGAAAAAATTTCATCTACAGTGGAACCCTCAATGTCTGAACCGTCGGGACTCGGGTCCGCTTGATCCCCCTGTGGGTCCAATTCCTCCGAAGAGGCCTTGGCTTTGAAGCACTTCGGACGCATCCGGCTAGCTATCCTGGGTCCCGAGACCTCCGAGGGACAGCTAGACGTGACCAACACCTAAAACACTGGCAAAAAAACTGAAGCACTCCCAGTGGGAGGGGGTTATATAGGGAGGAAACTTCCTGTGAAATTGATTACACCAGTGTCCATCACCTGAAGGTACCCATATAACCCAAGTGTAATGGCTATGCGCTCTGTGTCCCGTGATGTACGATAAAGAAATTAAATATTCCATGGACTTGATATGCCTCTCAGCAAATAGCTTGGGGTGTCTACTTTCCAAAATGGGGTCATTTGGGGGGGTTTTGTGCCATTTTGGCATTTTATGGCCTTCGAAACTGTGATAGGTAGTGAGGAGTGAAATCAAAAATTTGCTCCCTTAGAAATGCTGAAGGCGGTGCTTGGTTTTCGGGGTCCCGTACGCAGCTAGGCTCCCAAAAAGTCCCAAACATGTGGTATCCCCATACTCAGGAGAAGCAGCAGAATGTATTTTAGGGTGCAACTCCACATATAATCATGGCATGTGTGAGCAATATATCATTTAGTGACAACTTTTTGAATTTTTTTTTTTTTTGTCATTATTCAATCACTTTGGACAAAAAAATTATAATCTATGGACTCAACATGCCTCTCAGCAGTTTCCTTGGGGTGTCTACTTTCCAAAATGGGGTCATTTGTTTATTTTTTTGTGCTATTTTGACATTTTATGGCCTTCGAAACTGTGATAGGTAGTGAGGAGTGAAATCAAAAATGTACACTCTTAGAAAGCCTGAAGGCGGTGATTGGTTTTTGGGGTCCCGTACGCGGCTAGGCTCCCAAAAAGTCCCACACATGTGGTATCCCCGTACTCAGGAGAGGCAGCAGAATATATTTTGGGGTGCAATTCCACATATAACCGTGGCATGTGTGAGAAATATATCATTTAGTGACAATGTTTTGTACATTTTTTTTTTTTGGTCATTATTCAATCACTTGGGGCAAAAAAATTAAATATTCCATGGAGTCAACATGTCTCTCAGCAAATAGCTTGGGGTGTCTAATTTCCAAAATTGGGGCCTTTGGGGGGGTTTTGTGCTATTTTGGCATTTTATGGCCTTTAAAACTGTGATAGGTAGTGAGGAGTGAAATCAAAAATTTGCGCCCTTAGAAATGCTGAAGGCGGTGCTTGGTTTTCGGGGTCCCGTACGCGGCTAGGCTCCCAAAAAGTCCCAAACATGTGGTATCCCCGTTCTCAGGAGAAGCAGCAGAATGTATTTTGGGGTGTAATTCCACATATGGATTGATTTGTGGGTATGCCCACCATTAGAATACCTCCCTTCATCCACCCACTTCTAATGATGGACATACATGCACCATTAATATATGCCGAAGCATGTGGGCATCCTCCCGTAAAAAAGTTATGCCGCGTACACGCGGTCGGACTTTTCTATGCCGTGTACACATGGTCAGACTTTTCCACGGGTAAGGCCTCCGTAGGAGTGTCAACCGTATGTACGCGGCATTAGGAGCAAAATCGCTCCTCCGCTCCTAATGCCCCCATGCTTCAAGATATATGCTCTTTTTTGGACTGTGGTGGTAAAATCACCTCCTACAGCATTGGAGTCGCAGCTTTATATATATCGTGGGAGCAAACGCTGTTGCTGTCACGCTTAATAAATCCGCGCTGCAACTGAATGGCGTACCTGCTAAGCAAATGATGGTTAACATTAAAACAAAGTAACATTACAGTATAACCGTAAGATCATACCATACCTGCAAAGCAAATACCAATAAAAAAAACATAGTAAAAAATAAAACATTTTTTAAGGCAACCTGTGCCTAATATATATATGCTGAAGCATGGGGGCATCCTCCCGCAAAAAAGTTATGCCGCGTACACACGGTTGAACTTTTCTGTGCCGTGTACACATGGTCAGACTTTTATATGCCGTGTACACATGGTCAGACTTTTCCACGGGAAAGCCTCCGTAGGAATGTCAACCGTATGTACGCAGCATTAACAGCAAAATCGCTCCTCCTCCCCTGATGCCCCCATGCTTCGGCATATATGCTCTTTTTTTAACTGTGGTGGTGAAATCACCTCCTACAGCACTGGAGTCACAGCTTTATATATCGTGGGAGCAAACGCTGTTGCTGTCAAGATAAATAAGTCCGCGCAACAGCTGAATGGCGTACCTGAAAACAGTAAAGTAAATTCCATACCTGAAAAGCAAGCATGAAAAAACATAACAATAAAACTTTGCAGAATAAAATAGAGTAAAAAAGAGCAGAACAATAGAGAGGGAGAGAACAATAAAACGACAACAATTTTTTTTTTGTGTTTTTTTTGTGTTTTTTTACTTTTTACTTTTTTTTTACACTTTTTTTTGTAATTGTTCAACTTTTCAGTTCCAGGTTTGGGTCTCTTAAAATGCGATGGCATCTTGGGAGACCCTGTGTACGTGTGACTAGCCTGTAAAATGTTTTACCCTACGCTAATACTTCACTTGTGTGTGGAAGCGTTCAAAACATTTGCCAATACAAAGACCAGGATCGGCAGGACATCGGGGACAAAAATAACGGGTGTCACACCTAAATCCGCGCTTGCTACAGTCACGACATCTTCTTTGGGGGGCTTTTTGGGTAGGGGTACTCTCGAGGGCATATATAAAATGCCTCTCATGCAGTCGGCTTACTGCCTTTGGTAGGGGATGGTGAGGTGCAGAACCGCCTGGATACAAGAGTTCTGTGGTGATATCCTTCTGGAATTGGAGGAAGGGTCCATTCCGTCCTGAAGCTTTGTATAAGACAAAAGCATTCAGTAGAGTCAATTGAAATAAATGTAGAGACACTTTTTTGTACCAGCGTCTCGATTTACGGGCAATATGATACGGCACCATCAACTGGTCGTTGAGGTCCACCCCTCCCATATTTTGGTTATATTTGTGGACACAGAGGGGTTTCTCCACAACACCAGTCGCCGTACGAATTTGTACTGTCGTGTCTGCGTGAAGGGTGATAAGAATGAAAACATTCTTATTGCCCCACCACTTCACAGCGAGCAAATTATTACATCTGCAGCAGGCTCTCGCCCCCAGCCTAAGACAGGCATCTACAAGCCGCTGGGGAAAGGTGATTAGGTCGCACGGTGCCACATGCTCCAATCTGATGATCAAACAAGTGACTAAAAAGTGGCACGCTGCTGTAATAATTGTCCACATGCAAGTGGTACCCCTTTCCGAATAAGGGTGACACCAAGTCCCAAACAATCTTGCCAGCGCTCCCCATGTAATCTGGGCATCCTTCCGGCTCTACCTCAGTATCTTTGCCCTCATAAACCCTAAAGCTCCATGTGTAGCCTGTTGCCCTGTCACAGAGCTTATAGAGCTTGACCCCGTATCTGGCACGCTTGCTGGGAAGGAACTGCTTGAAAGACAAGCGGCCAGCAAATTTAACCAGGGACTCATCAACGCAGACAACTTGCTGGGGATTAAACAAGGCTGCATAACTTTCATTGAAATGGTTTATGAGGGGCTGAATTTTGTAGAGCCGGTCAAATTTAGGGTCTCCACGTGGACGACACAGTGCATTGTCGCTGAAATGCAGGAACCGCAGGATCGCCTTGTATCGTTTCCTGGCCATGTGAGTTGAGAATATGGGCATTTGGTCAATTGGCTCTGTGGACCAATACATGCGCAATTGAGGAAATGGATGTATGCTTATATTGAGGGTAAGGGCCAGAAAGGTCTTAAATTCGGAAACCGTAAGAGGTCTCCATTCTTTGGCAAGGAGGGTCTGGGGATTTGTGGCGATGTTGGTACCAGCATACAAATTACTCTGGTCCACAATAGATCTATAGAGATCTTCCGTGAAATACAGCGAATAAAAATCAAGTGGCGTAAAATTTGCTGTATCCACCTGAATTTCGGGTCAGCCAGTGAATGGGGGAAGTACGGGTTCTGCAGAAGTGGTGGGGACCCAATCAGGAAGGGCACTATCGGTACGATGGGCCTGTCTTTTTCTTCTTCTTGGTGGCAGCGGGACACTACTTGTGCTTGCCAGCTTGAACTGCACTTATGGGACTCGCCACGTCACCACGTTATACTGCAGTGCTGGATGAACGACCAGGGTGTACTAGGCCGCTGGTGCTTGCCAATCCACCAGAAGGAATAGCGGCGCTAGTACTGGCTCTCTGCTCCATACAAGGGTCCTGCGGTTCTTGCTCCTCAACAACCTCAGCAGGGACCACCACTCCGTCGTCAGAGCTATCTGACATGGAGCCGCTGTCGTAAACAGGATCGTATTCTGAGCCCGAATCTGACAGATGCATGACCTCCTCATCACTATCTGACATGCTCACGATCCTAACAGCCTCTTCACCAGTGTACATTCGCTTTGCCATTTTGGGCTCTAAATTTAGTTGTAGACTGGTGATGATTCACGGGTAAAAAAAAGCACCTGGCTATAGAAAGGCAAATGTAGAAAATGCTTAAAAAAAACTGTTAGCGATCGCAGGGATCAGGCCTGTCTCTGCGAATGCTGCAGTTGTGTGTGATGTGTTTTTGAAGTGACAGTGATCGATTGATACTGCACTTGGGTGGGTTGGGCTGGGCGGAGGGGCAAAACGCAAGTGCTAGCGGGTATCTGGGCTGATTCCGCTAACAATGCGTTTTTGGGTACCCTAAACTGCTGGGTACGCTAGTATAGATCTGATCAGATCAGGTATCAATCTGTTCAGATACTATACCACTAAGGGGGGTGTATGCTTTGCGAGTGGGTGTAAGCGTTACTGGCACTAACCTAACGCTGCCTGGGGCGACGCAGACCCTGACTGACGCAAAAATGTAATTTATATCACCCGCCGGGCGATCAGGGGGTTAAACCTTTATTGGGTTATATACGGCGGGTGCCCTGATGCTATAAACAGCAAACTAACTAACCAGCGTCAACCGTAACACTTATACGGTGATCACTGGTGAAAGGGTTATATATGGGGGTACCTAACGCTTTCTAAAAACCTAAATAACTAACTGGCTAACCTGCGTCACCATTGACACTTATATGGTGATCACTGGTAAAAGGATTAACTCTAGGGGCAATCAGGGGTTAAAAACTTTATTTATGGGGGTACCTAGCGCTATAGAACCTGGCGGCGAAACTAAAAAAAAAAAAATAACTGCCTAGCGGCAACAGTGACACTAAGACAGCGATCAGAAAATCTTAGTGACACTGGCAATAGGGGGTGAAAGGGTTAACTAGGGCGGTGATCAAGGGGTTAAACCTTTATTAGGGGGGTAGGGGCTACCCTAGACCTAAAGGGGGCTAAGACTAACTGCCCTGACACTTTTTACTGTAACACTGACACTAAATGCAGTTACCAGAAATAAATGATTACTGCATTTAGTGACACAATGTTACAGTGGACTGGGGGGGGGGGGGGGGTGATCGGTGGTGACAGGAAGGGGTTAAGTGTGCCTATGTGTACCTGTGTCAGTGTACTGTTAGGTGCAACTTACTTAGTGATGTGTTCTCTCCTCGGCGTCGGACGAAAAGACCGACACGGGGAGGAACACAGCACTTCCCTCTTCCTGTGTTTACAGTTAGCACAGGAAGAGGCGGGGGGCGCGCGCATTGGCTGGGAGCAATCGCGAGGAGTGGCTGAAAACGAATAGCCGTCCCCTCATCCCGGATCGCTCCCGGAGCTAAAGGAACCGCCGCATGTACGGGGGGGGACCCCCAAACCCCCTCAAGGCACCAACGTATATATACGTTGATGTGCCTGCCGGTGCCATTCTGCCGACGTAAATGTACATGCGGCAGTCCTTAAGTGGTTAAGTGGTTAAAAGACAAAAAACAAAACAGATTAAGCACTAGCCGACCAGCCGCCGTTTTACGGCGGCAGGTCGGCTCGGCTGCGTGAAACAATGTAATATTACGTTGTCTCGCATTTTAACGATTAAAAATCGCTGATTGCCGCCATTACTAGTAAAAAAAAAATATTAATAGAAATACCATAAAACTATCCTCTATTTTGTAGACGCTCTAACTTTTGCGCTATTGTGATTTTTTTTTTTACAAAAAATATGTAGAAGAATACGTATCGGCCTAATCTGAGGATTTTTTTTTTTTTATATATATATATATTTTTGAGGGATTTTTATTACAGCAAAAAGTAAGGACCGCCTAACGCCGATATACGTCGGTAGAATGGCACAGCTGGACACAATCACGTAAGCGTACGTCCCCTTTAAGTGCCCAGCCATTGGTCGCGCATACAGCCGCGACCCGGTCTGAAGCTTCATGACCGCGGCCGCGGGAACTGTGGACTTGATCGCCGCCGGTGTCCCGTGAACGGTCACAGGAGCTGAAGAATGAGGAGAGGTGTGTGTAAACACATCTTCCCCGTTTTTCACAGTGGCAGTGTCACTAATCATCTGTTCCCTGATATATTGAAAGACGATCAATGGCCTCACAAGTCCAGCCCCGCCCCCCTACAGTTAGAAACACATATGAGGTCACACTTAACCCCTACAGCGCCCCCTAGTGGTTAACTCATAAACTGCAATTGTCAATGCATTTTTATAGCACTTTTTGCTGTGAAAATGACAATGAAAATGACGATGGTCCCAAAAATGTGTCAGAACTGTCCGATGTGTCCGCCATAATTTCGCAGTCACGAAAATAGCCGCCATTAGTATCGGCCTAAACTGAGGGAAAAAAAATGTAAAATCTTTTTTTGGGGATATTTATTAAAAACCGCAGAGGTGATCAAATACCACCAAAAGAAAGCTCTATTTGTGGGAAAAGAAAGGACGCCAATTTTGTTTGGGAGCCACGTCGCATGACCGCGCAATTGTCAGTTAAAGCGACACAGTGCCGAATTGCAAAAAGTGGCCCCGTCATTGACCAGCAAAATGCTCCGGGTTGAAGTGGTTAAGTTGAAAAAAGAAAAATGTCAGCAACAATAAATGTAATTAAATGTACAGTACATGCACAGTGAATTAACTCAGGAATATTTGTATTTTATTTTAGGTATTTACATTCCTTTGAATGACACTGAGATTCCTGAAAAATTCAGAGGTGTAGGAATTCGCATTGAAGATGATGTAGTAATTACAGAAGGGGCTCCCATTATTCTCTCTGCTCAGTGTCCTAAAGAAATCTACGAAATACAACAAATTTGTGGGCAAGGCCGATGATTCAAGTAATAAGATACAGAACCTTAAAGCTAAACAAGAGTTGTGACGTACAATGTGTTAACAATACATAAACACACACTTTATATATACTAGGGTTGTCCCGATACCACTTTTTTAGGACCGGGTACAAGTACCGATACTTTTTTTCATGTACTCGCCGATACTGAATACCAATACTTTTTTTAAATGTCATATGACAGTTTTCAAACCACAATACAGACTAAGGATATTTTCTTTAGAATTATGAAGAACTCTAAGGCCTTGTACACACGAGTGAATAAATCCGCTGAACATGGTCCGACGGACCATTTCAGCCGAAAAATCCGCTCGTGTGTAGGGGCAAACGGACCGTTCTGGCCGGATTCCTCCGGCGGAAAATTTCCAAAGCATGCTTTGGAATTTTTCCGCCGGAGAGCTGTCCGTCAGATATGTCCGCTGGTTAGTATGGCAAACCAGCGGACATATCTGCCCGCACATGCGTCGTATCCTGTGAATGGATCCGACGCATGCGCGCGGAAGTGTTTACTTCCTGGTGCGGTGACGTGGCGGTCACGTGGCGGCGTCAACGTCACCGCCGCGTCACCGCGCTGTCCGCCGGTGGGGAATTTGATCCGATGGTGTGTACAGCCATCGGATCAAAGCAATCCGGCGGACAGATCCGATGGGAACGGTCCGTCGGACCGTTCCCATCGGATCTATTCCCTCGTGTGTACAAGGCCTAACTCAAGACATTATAAATGAATAAAAATTTAAAAAAAAAATGTATTTGCTTGTCACGCAGTAGTAAAAAACTCAAAGAATTTTCACAGAACATGTTGATAAATACAAAAAAAGTATCGGCAAAAGCATCGGGAGCATTTTTGCGAGTACAAGTACTCCCGTAAATACTCAGTATCGTTATCTTAACAACCCTAATATATACCCCCAAACTTGAAAAATGCCTATGATATAGAAAAACTGTATGCTATGTATTTTAAACAGTAACTCCAGTTTTGTTTAGAAAAAAACATTCCCCTCTGGGCATTCTATGTACATTGAAGGGATTTTAGCAAACTTTGGTAAAGATGCCTACTTTTTGTTATTATGAAGAAACAGTAGTTTGTGTGTCTGTGTCCATGTGAATCTGTTTTGAAGTAATTTAATAATTATCAACCAGCTACTGCACCTGCATGGCTCTAATGAGTAAAGTGTCAGGGTCTACATCCCTTTAGATGTGATTTCCCTGTGGGAGTATTATACAAAAATAATTTTTTTGTTGCAGGGGATGCCCAAAATGTGACTTGTATCTTAGTGCCTACTTCTGGGAAAATTAGTAAGCCAATCACACAAGCAGGACATTTCTAGTGGGTGTATTCTACACTATTTGTGTACTAAACACCTCCAGGTTGCCATATTGCTTTGCATTTCACAGAAAATTACAGGGCTGCAGATTTAAAAGGAAAGGTAATTTTTAACAACATTCAATTACAATATGACTTGTATTGCAGTTGTATACGCTATATTATTATTTGATATTTTATTTAAAAAAAAAATCATGAAAACAGAGTTACCCTTTAACATATTAGCAGTAGGAGCCCAAATGGTGGCACACTTGGTATTGAACTCTTAGGCCCCGTACACACAATCGAATTTGTTCGCTGAAACTAGTCCGTCGGACCGTTTCAGCAGACAAATCCGATCGTGTGTATGGGCTAGCGGACATGTCTGACCGGCGGACAAATTTTAAAGCATGTTTTAAAATTTGTCTGCCAGAGACATGTCCGTCGGATATGTCCGCTGGTTAGTACACTAACCAGCGGACATATCTGCCTGCACATGCGTCGAATGGATTCGACGCATGCGTGGAAGTTTTTTACTTCCTGGTGCGGTGATGTGGTGTGTATTTTGATCCTATGGTGTGTACACGCCGTCGGATGAAAATCTGGAGGAGACATGTCTGCTGGAAACGGTCCGTCGGACAATTTCAGCGGACATGTCCCTCCGTGTGTATAGTTCTGTTCTGTTGTATGTGACCGCATTCTTGGCGATCGGAATTTCCCATAACATTTGTGCAACCATGTCTATGCAAGACAAGTTTGAGCCAACATCCGTCGGAAAAAAATCCACGGTTTTGTTGTCGGAATGTCCGATCATAAAACAGGTATTCCACTGCAATAAAGGTACATTTCTCTGTTCATTAAATCACACTATACTGTACTTTCCCTTAAATTATATAAAGTATACCTATCGGGGGAAAAAATGGAGACTTACATTGTTGACCACATTCTGAAAAGGCAGTTGCCCGGCTGTGTGACCATTCTCTCCTTATAACTTCTGACGAATCGGCCACCAGTCATGATGCACATTGAGCCATTTGTCTATTGGTGGTGTTTTATTCTTTTTTATGACTAGTCTGCCTAGAATGCCATCATCCTCCCTCACAACTAGTTTATACATAGTAATAAAGAGGGGGTAATGGTGAATGCTATTAAAACACTGCTAAAAAGCAGAGCATATCTGAATTGTTGTAAAATTAATATATTAATACGCTCCAACTAAAATCCAAGAACTGAAAATGACGACCACAATAAATAAAGTGCAATGTTAAGAATGAAAAACAAAACGTGCATGCATAGAATGGTGAAAAAACATGTGAGTCTCTGTGCACACTCCACACTCATTAAATGTGCAAAAAACTTGTTGGACACCGGATTGATCGTTTTTTGCACATGTATTGAGTGTGGAGTGTGTACAGATACTCACATGTTTTTTCACCATTCTATGCATGCATGTTTTGTTTTGCATTCTTAACATTGCACTTTATTTATTGTGGTCAGCGAATATTGATCATTTTCAATATTTTCAATATTATTTCACATGATTTCCCACACATTTCTACATTTATATTTTCTTGTGTGTTTCTAGTATAGATTCATTTATTTCACTAGTGGAATATATTATTTATTTTGCACCATTGGGTTGTTGGTACCTATTGTACTAGCAATCAGTTTGTTTGCACGATTAATTATTATTTAGTGCGCCTACCCCCTTATCATCCCTTGGATTGCTGGTTGGTTATATGGTTTCGGATTGAAATTCCGTAGGGCTCATCATTTTCACTTCTTGGATTTTAGTTGGAGCGTATTAATATATTCATTTTACAACAATTCATATAGGCTCTGCCTTTTAGCAGTGTTTTAATAGCAAGCGCCATTACCCCCTCTTTACTATTATCATTGTCAGTGTGAGAACACTATTTAGTTGTGGCTGCTGCTTAGTTTATTTTTATTTAGTTTAAATTTTAAACCCATTGGCATTTCTCTGGTTAGTGTGGTTTGTGTATTAGTTCCCCCCAGTATTCATAGTTTATACATACTGTAGGTATTTTTATATTTTCTGTTAAACAGTTGCTTTCGATATCATTTGTGACCTTGGTTAGCTCAGATTTGGGATCCTATTCTTGGACCTTTCTTTGTCTTTCACAATACCTATTTTCATATTTAATAACTGCAGGTTATGATGGATGGGAATAGGGGGGTGTTTTAGTAGTTTTAAGGTTTATGAGGTAGTCCTTTATGGAGTGCTGTTATATTCTTGTACTATAGTTTTTCAATGTATTTTTGGGACACATTTTTCTCTTTTTTTTATATTTCATTGGTATGATAATAAAGCTTTTCATACTGTGATATCCCTTTATTAGTACAGATATTTATATTCAATGAATTTGTCTTCCTTTCCTGTTGTTTATTTGAACATTACCTAGTCTGCATTTTCAATGGTGCTGGCCAGCAGGTTGCTAGAACCTAGGACACACTATTGTTATCATCACCTGAGTCTTCCTCAGCTCCATCAAGTACCATGTCCTCCACAATGTCCACAGGAAACTTAATGTCTATTCAGAGCTGGCTGTACTCAGCCACATGTGCATTCTGCCTGCAGCGCTTTAAAGTGGATGTAAACCCAAAAATTTGTATATATTTTTTTTTTATGTATACGATTTCCTATCATCTGTGCCCAGTCTTGCCACACAGAGTTAATCCAGCTCTGAGCAATCCTCTTTTATTGTTCAGTAAAATAAAACAAACTTACAGAGAAAAACCTTATTCCGTTACTGTGGGGGGTTTTTCTCTGTAAAATGCCTCCCTTACAGAGGGGAGACATTTGACAGGTAGGGATACATGCAGGAGACATGTATATCCTTATGGCAGTAGTTTAGAAAGGATGAGAGTGGGTTTACATCCACTTTAAGTATGCTCTGGTGCCATCCCTTGCAGATACCTTCTCTGACTCTCCCTTTCCACTTGATCAGGCAGGTTCTTTGGGCCCTGTCGCAACCTCTGACTTCCAAAAATCTACCTCTTAATCTAGAGTCCCAGAAATCTCAGAGGTCTGAATAGACTGTTTTTTAAGCACCAAAGTCTCCAGCAATCGCCTCCGGTTTACAGAAGGTTGTTGATGTGGTAGATCCTACCCTGCATCTGGAGGATCAACCTGCTGTTCCTGGCCTTAAGTCATTTAGGGCCTGTACAACTGCAAAGAACTTCCTAACACATCCAATATTCAACTAATTTCTCTATAGGAAATAAAAGCACCCTACAGGGTCCTGGGCCCCACCTGAAAGTGTGCCTGTATTTTTCCTTTTTGTGAGGGAATTTGGAAACTGATTGTCTGTTCCCACTGTAGTTAAAACAGTAATCCACCTTAACAGGAAGCTAAATTGATGGAGGCAATGCTCACTTTTAAAGACAATGTCAGAATGCATTTCCCCTTTTCTTGTAACAGACTAACAGATAAACAGATTAACAGATAAAGAAAATCTCTGGACCCTTAGACCCCTTTCACACTAGGGCATTTTTCAGGCACTTTAGCATTAAAAACAGCGCCTATAAAGCTCCTGTGTGAAAGGGGTCTTGGCGTTAAAAAAGTGCCTGAAAAAAGCTGCATCTGCAATCCCAATGTAAAAGCCTGAGTGCTTTCACACTAAAGCGCTTCACTGGCAGGGCGTCAAAAGTACTGCAAGCAGCTTCTTTGCAGCGATTTAGGAGCATTGAATACACCTTTCCTAAAGCCCTTTTCCCATCGAGGGAGCTTTTTTAACGCCAAAGCGTCTGAAAAACGCCCCAGTGTGAAAGGGATCTTAGCGGCGCTTTACCAGTAGGCGCTTTTTTCGGGCGCTGGCAGTGTGAAAGGGCACTAAAAGCACTCAGGCTTTCACATTGGGATTGCAGATGAGGCTTCTTTCAGGCGCTTTACAGGCTTTTTTTTGCGCCAAAGCACCTTAAAAACGCTTGAATAACGCCTGAAAAACGCCCCAGTGTGAAAGGGGCCTTATACTCTGTACTATTCAGTATATAAGTACAGAAGGAAAATGAAAGAATTACATGGAATGAGTAACCCTGTAACAATAGTATCTCACTTTTACAAAAAAGTGCAACATGGCATTACTAACACACTCTGAAGGTAAATGAGAATGTACAATCAGCAGCAAGGAGGGGGGAAGGGGGAGAAGAAAGGGGGTAGAGGGCAAGGTCATAGGCAGCTTGAAAAGTAATAGTCTTTAAAAGTATGAGAACAGCGGGGCATGTAACCCAACAGTTTCAGATTTGATCAAATTTGTGTGGGCAGTTCCTACTAGCATATATCAATTAATACAGGGGAAGAGTATCATTAATAGCCTTTTCCATCCACTCACAGTTGGGGTAAGAAAGACTTCCAATACAGAAGAATTTCCCTATGTGCATAATATGCCGTGTATTTCACAAAAAGTTTACCAGGCACAACTCCTTCCTCCAGGCCCAATAACCAAATGGTTGAATCCAATGGAGACCAATTACATTGTTAACTGTATCCACCACTCCATTCCAATAATGTTGTATAGCCAGGCATGACCAAAAGATATGAACATAAGTACTCTGTGCCACAGCGAGTGAAAATATCTGAGGTCACATGATATATAAGAGAAAGTCGCTGGGGTGTATAATAAACACAATGGAGGAATTTCAGTTGAAGGAACCGATCCCTAGAAGGAATCATGTTTTTAAAGAAGTGAAGTATGCAGTCTTCCCAGTCGTCATCTGTTAGAGAGGGAATATCGGCCTGCCATTTGTTGTAAAGATCAGTAATTTTGGGCAAGGTTAAGGCAAGGGAATCAATTGAGATTAAAGTGCTGACAGTGGTTAAGAGAGATATTCCGAAGACAACAGCTGTTCTAAGGGGTCAGAGGTCAGTATGTTATGAAGGAATTGTGCAGCAACCACACGTCGCACTTGGAGAAATCAGAAAAACATATGTTTTGGCAATCGATAACAGTCTCACAGCATATTAAAGGACAGAAGGGAGCCTGTGGCATAATATGCTTGAATAGCGTAATTCTGTGTCTGGCCCATTGAGAAGGATCCAGGATTGTGTGGAAGTGAGAAAGATTGGAATTGCCCCACAAGGGAGTAAACTGAGAGTATGTGTCATCTGCCACATATTGAGCTCTAGCTTGCTTCCAAACAAGAGATATTGTTTTTATTGGAGTAGTAAAAGCTGGGTTAGCCTGGGGTCCCCGAAAGGGCAAATTACTGAGGGTTGCATAGGAGCTAAGTAACGCGGCCTCGAGTGCAACAGTGTTGTCCCTGGGCTGTGGAAACTGCCATTGAATCGTCACAAGGATGGCCACCCAGTAATATAGCACATAATTCAGGAGAGCTAAGCTGTCACAGTCAAGAGAAAGTTACAAAGTCAACTTTGCTGTTCTAGGAAGGCGTCTGGCCCATAGTACAGTGGTAATTGTTTTTTCCAATTTAGCAAAAAATGTTGTATAGCAGGAAACATTGTGTTGAACCTACACCCAGGTAAGGCAATTTAGTCACAACCTTAAGTGGAGCAAAAGAGATTGCGGGTATGGGTCCCGGCGTAATAGGAAACACTAGGGACTTATTCCAGTAACCCAAAAGCCTGAAAAAGTGCCGAAGGTGTCAATAATCGCCAGGGCAGAGCGAAGTGAAACGGCTTAAATCTCCTAGATATAGTAGGCTGTCGTCAGCCTACAGTGATATTCTTTCTTCCCAGCTACTCGCAGGTAGTCCCCTCAGTGACGTCGCCAAGCAGAAAAGACATTTAAGGGGTTCAAGCAGAGGCAGAGAGCCCCGGGGGAACCCTTTCTAGTAGCTCTAAGCATGGGAACGGGAGGGGACAGCGTAGAATTGTGATAAGGGGGACGGACGCATGAAATGAAATTGGGGCCACAAAGATCTTAATTTTAAAGATTTTCTTTTATGAAAATCGAAATATTTTAATTAGAAAAATTGATTAGTAGCTATACAAATCTTAGGACCATGTAAATAAAGCAGTGAATATGACATTCACTGCAAGTCACCATTTGTGAATGTCACATTAACAGTTTTATAAATATGTCCCTTAGATTGGAAGGCTTCCTTCTCCGAGAAGGGGTTACTTCAGTTCCAGGTTTATAACCCTTATTATTACATAGGTGTGTAAAGAGGGGAAAAAAAGAGAATTTTCTTTATCGTACATCACGGGACACAGAGCGCATAGCCATTACACTTGGGTTATATGGGTACCTTCAGGTGTGGACACTGGTGTAATCAATTTCACAGGAAGTTTCCTCCCTATATAACCCCCTCCCACTGGGAGTGCTTCAGTTTTTTCGCCAGTGTCTTAGGTGTTGGTCACGTCTAGCTGTCCCTCGGAGGTCTCGGGACCCAGGATAGCTAGCCGGATCCGTCCGAAGTGCTTCAAAGCCAAGGTGTACGGTACCCGGGCCCTGCTGGAGTGGGGTTTTTGCCTATAATGCCTCTCCTTGGAGGGCTGGATTCTGGGCTCCAGTGCCTTAGTCTCTTCCAAGAACTAAACGCTACTGATGCCAGGATGCTATATAGGTCCAGGGGTGTGGGTTCCTTAACACAGGACCCCGGTCCCTGAAGGTCCAAGACAATACCCACGGAGATGGGGGAAGGCTGGGCCTCTTGCATTTTGCAATACCCTGCGGCGTGGAGCAGGTAAGAGGGAACCTGCGGGACTTGGTTCGACAGTAGGTATCCCCCTGGGGGTTCTGGGTTGGCTAATGGTATGCTTGTGCATCAGCCTCTATCTCCACTATGTCTTTTGAGGCAGGATGGGATGTACTAATGTTTACCCAGATAACATGTAGATATATATATGCTTTTAAAGATATGTATTTTGCTACTCCCCCCAGATTTGCCTGTTAGCATGATACTGCAGCCCCACGTGTATAGAGAGGAAGTGCTGACAAAACTCCTGTTTCCTAGGAAGCCTAGGGGGACAGCTTCCTCTATGTGTGCACTACAAAGATTAGTGGCTTACCGGGTGTCTGTGTTACTAGCGCTGGTCCAGGCTTCTCCTCTGCTCTCTGCTTCCTCCATGTTGGTTTCAGCGTGGGGGGGGCGGGCCAGCAGCGTCAGGTCTCGGATAAAGCAAAAAAGCATTTCCTGGCTGGTCATTCCCTCCTGAGAGCAGTGGAGAGTGAGGACATAGAGCGCGCAGCTGAGCCAGTTCTGGCTAACAGTGACACCCAGTGGTGGTTTGTGGATCTTCAGGTCTGGACTTAAAAGTCCACACTGACCAGAAAAAAAAAAAAAAGATTTTTTTCTTAAAGGTACTCAGCCTTAGATCTGACAGTATCTGAGTCGGTGCAACCTTGGACTCCAGCTAACGGGCATTGGTGTGGCAATACTCACAGGACTTTCCTCGGTATTGCCGCCTTCTCAGGCGTATGAAAATTTAGATTTTTTTTTTACCATAGCCTGTCCTTATTAATGTTTCACTTCTAGCTACAACAGTTGGGTGTTGGCTGTAGGGGTGTCTCAAGGTTGTGCAATGGCTCCCAAGGGATCAGGACCAGCTAAGGCTGCAAAAGGTGCCAAAAAAGTAAAGGGGTCTCCAACGGGGTCAGAGGATTTGGGCCAGGCTCCAGTGGTCCCACCCTCACCAGATAGACCACCGAACAGCATCGTGCAGGAGCCATTGAGGGTGCTAGGGGCAGAGGCGGCCCCCAATCAACCCATTCCCGTTTATGTTATGGAAGAAATGCTAGAATCCACCCTGGGTGGGCTAGAGAAAAGGTTAACTGCTTTAATTGCCCGCTCTTTGCCGGGTGGCAAACGGGCTAGATCCCCGTCACCTAGAACGGTGTGTTCGGATGCAGAGGTCCTCTCTTCAGAGGAATTGGACCCACAGGGGGATCAAGCGGACCTGAGTCCTGACGGGTCAGACATTGAAGATTCCACTATAGATGACATTTTTTCGGCTTCTCAAGCAGAGAGTCTGTGGATCCAGTCTCTGACGGATATGGTTCGCACTGCTTTTAAACTTCCAGTGTCAGAACAATTAGCCCCCGCGGTATCCTCTTTAGGTTCCTTGAAGGCACCATTGAGTGGTGCGTCTTTCCCGGTTCACCCCCTTCTGGAGAGCGTGATTTTTCAGGATTGGGCTCGACCTGATAGGATTTTTATCCCTCCTAAAAGGTTCACTATTCTCTATCCTATGGAAGAGGAATTTGCAAAGAAATGGGCACTCCCTACCGTGGACGCAGCCATTTCCTGCGTAAATAAATCCCTGACCTGTCCGGTTGAAAATGTCCAGATGTTTAAAGATCCAGTCGACAAAAAGTTGGAGACCCTACTGAAGGCTTCTTTTACCACAGTAGGTGCCGTGGTTCAGCCAGCGGTGGCAGCCATTGGCGTTTGTCAGGCTTTAAACGATCAGACTAAACAGATATTAACCACTTCAGCCCCGGACCATATTGCTGTCCAAAGACCAGAGCACTTTTTGAGATTCGGCGCTGCGTCGCTTTAACTGACAATTGCGCGGTCGTGCGACGTGGCTCCCAAACAAAATTGGCGTCCTTTTTTTCCCACAAATAGAGCTTTCTTTTGGTGGTATTTGATCATCTCTGCGGTTTTTATTTTTTGCGCTATAAACAAAAACAGAGCGACTATTTTGAAAAAAATGCAATATTTTTTACTTTTTTCTATAATAAATATCCCCAAAAATATATAAAAAAAAATATTTTTTCCTCAGTTTAGGCCGATACGTATTCTTCTACATATTTTTCGTAAAAAAAATCGCAATTAGCGTTTATTGATTGGTTTGCGCAAAAGTTATAGCGTTTACAAAATAGGGGGTAGTTTTATGGCATTTTTATTATTTTATTTTTTTTTACTAGTAATGGCGGCGATCAGCGTTTTTTTTTCGGTACTGCGATATTATGGCGGACACTTCGGACACTTTTGACACATTTTTGGGACCATTGGCATTTTTTTAGCGATCAATGCTATAAAAATGCATTGGATTACTATAAAAATGCCATTGGCAGTGAAGGGGTTAACACTAGGGGGCGGGGAAGGGGTTAAGTGTGTTCCTATTTGTGTTCTAACTGTATGGGGGGGTGGACTTACTAGGGGGAATCACTGATTTTCTGTTCATACATTGTATGAACAGAAAATCAGCGTTTCCCCCGCTGACAGGAACGAGCGCTGTGTGTTTTCACACACAGCTCCCGTTCCCCGCTCTGTAACGAGCGATCGCGTGTGCCCGGCGGCGATCGCGCCCGCCGGGCACACGCACGGGACTCGGGGGCGAGCGGGGGGCGCGCGCGGGCCGCCGGCGGCGCGCACGCGCCCCCTAGTGGCCGCGAAAAGCGCGACGTAGAGCTACGGGCTCTCGCGCACCCGTGCCGACCTGCCGCCGTATAACTGCGGCGGCTGGTCGGCAAGTGGTTAAGGGACATACCGGCTCAGCAAGCTCGTGAATTGGCTGACCTCCCAAGAGCTCTCTGCTTTGCAGTAGATGCTATTAAGGACTCCGTTCAACAGGCGTCCCGTTTATCTCTGCTGTTGGTTCATATGCGTCGCCTTTTGTGGCTAAAAAACTGGTCAGCAGAGGCACCCTGCAAAAAGCTTTTAGCAGGATTTCCCTTTCATGGTGGGAGACTATTCGGTGAAGACCTAGATAAATATATCCAGACCATATCAAGTGGTAAAAGTTCTTTCTTGCCTGTCAAGAAAAGATCGCGTGGGCCCGCATTTAAGCGACAGGCCTTCGCAGGCTCGGCCCCTTCAACTTCCCGTCAGTATCGACGGCCTCCCGGGCGTTCAGCATTTAATAGCCGCCCACAAGGACAAGCCACGACAGGCAAGAGGCCATGGTCTCGCAAGTCGGTTAAACCAGTCCTCAAGTCAGATTCATGAAGGGGCGCCCCCACTCTCTTGGGTGGGGGGAAGGCTTCGGTTTTTCTCCGAAGTGTGGAAGGCCAGAATTCCCGACTCTTGGGTAAGATCTGTGGTAACCACGGGCTACAAGCTAGAGTTTCGGGAAGTCCCCCCTCCTCATTTTCAGGGGTCAAGTCTTCCAAGCGACCCATTAAAGAGGGCCTCTCTTGTAAAAGCATTGGATCGTCTCTTGCTCCAAGGGGTAATTGTAGAAGTACCAACCCAGGAATGGGGTCTGGGATTCTACTCCAACCTTTTCATAACACCAAAGCCCAATGGCGACGTCAGGCCTATCTTAGACCTCAAACGCCTAAATCGCTTTCTAAACATTCAAACCTTTTGTATGGAGTCCATACGTTCGGTGGCAGCCAGCCTACATCAAGACGACTTGCTAGCATCTATAGACATAAAAGATGCGTATCTGCACGTGCCGATCTACCCGGCACATCACAGGTTTCTTCGTTTTATGATAGATCACCGCCATTACCAGTTCGTAGCCCTCCCTTTCGGGTTGGCAACAGCTCCGCGGGTATTCACAAAGGTGTTAGCCCCGGTGCTAGCCGTCCTAAGGACAGAAGGCATTTTAGTCTTGGCATACTTGGACGATCTTCTGGTTATCGACAGCTCAGCTTCCAACCTCAATCAGGCAGTAGGTCGCACAGTTCAGCATCTAGAGGAATTCGGGTGGATTGTAAACCTAGAAAAATCGGTATTGAAACCCACAAAGCAGTTGGAATATCTAGGCCTTCGGCTAGATACAGACTGCCAGAGGATATTTTTACCTCAAGCAAAGGTCAGATCAATAACTCAAGCAGTTCAAGTGATCTTAGGCAAGAAGAGGCCGACTATTCGCCTATGTATGCGACTGCTGGGGAAGATGGTGGCCGCCTTCGAGGCTGTGCCCTACGCCCAGATCCATACCAGATATCTTCAGGCAGCCATTCTCTCTGCTTGGAACAAGTCCATTCAGGCGTTAGATCGTCCGTTAGTGCTCTCCCCGAAGGTCCGGCGCAGCCTGTCTTGGTGGCTGGTCTCTCAAAATTTATCAAAAGGGAAATCCTTTTGCCCCATCACGTGGAAGATAGTATCCACGGATGCCAGCCTGTCAGGTTGGGGGGCAGTTCTAGAAGAACAGACCCAGCAAGGGCAGTGGTCGGAGGCAGAAAAACTGCTTCCCATCAATATCTTGGAGATCAGAGCTGCTCGGCTGGCCCTGATCGCCTGGACTCTCCCCCTTCAGGGTCTGCCAGTAAGGATACAGTCCGACAACGCCACTGCGGTGGCATACATAAACCACCAGGGGGGCACGAAGAGCCCAGCAGCCCAAAGAGAAGTAAACCTGATTTTCTCATGGGCCGAAGCCCATGTACCCTGCATCTCGGCGGTGTTCATCCCAGGGATAGACAATTCTCAAGCAGATTTTTTGAGTCGTCAACAGTTGCTCCCGGGGGAATGGTCTCTTCACCCCCAGGTATTCCAAGAGATTTGCCAAAGATTCGGAGTCCCAGAGGTGGACATTATGGCAACGAGATCCAACAAAAAGTTGGACAAATTCATATCCCGAGCCAGGGATCCCTCGGCCTACGGGACCGATGCCTTGGTTTGTCCTTGGCACCAGTTTTCTCTTCTGTATGCGTTCCCTCCACTGCTGATGATGCCCCGCCTTCTACGGAGGATCCGGGTGGAGCGCAGGCCTGTGATCCTGGTGGCCCCAATGGCCCAGGAGGGCTTGGTACGCACTCATCGTGAAGATGTCAGTCGGGGCGCCGTGGCCGCTCCCCCTGCGCCCAGATCTGCTGTCTCAGGGCCCAATCTGCCATCCTGCTTCACAGCAGCTAAATTTGACGGCTTGGCGGCTGAATCCCTAATTCTTAAGGGCAGAGGCCTCTCAGATCAGGTCATATCTACGTTGATTCAGGCTAGGAAACCGGTCTCCAGAAATATTTATTACAGAGTCTGGAGAACCTATGTGGAGTGGTGCGAGTCTCAAAAATGGCATCCTCGAAAGTTTTTTATTGACAGGATCTTGCGATTCCTCCAGGTTGGCGTTGACAAAGGGTTGGCTCTTAGTACTCTAAAGGGGCAGGTGTCGGCCTTATCAATATGGTTTCAAAGACCCTTGGCCACCCATTCACTTATGAAAACCACCTTGCAGGGGGTCTTGCATGTGACTCCCCCTATTAGAGCTCCCCTCTGCCCCTGGAATTTAAATCTGGTCTTGTCAGCTTTACAAAGGCAGCCGTTTGAACCTCTGACAGAAATCCCTCTGGTGCTACTAACCCGAAAGTTGGTTTTCTTGGTGGCTATGGCTTCAGCCAGAAGGGTTTCCGAGCTGGCAGCCTTGTCATGCAGGGAGCCATACCTTATTCTGCATAAGGACAGAGTGGTTCTGCGGCCTCAACCTTCTTTCCTTCCTAAGGTCATATCCAGTTTTCACTTGAATCAGGACCTAGTCCTACCATCCTTCTTTCCTACTCCCCAGTCCAGAGAGGAAAGACGGCTTCATACTTTGGACGTGGTTCGAGCCATGAGGGTCTATCTCAAGGCTACAGAGAAGATTCGGAAAACAGATGTGCTTTTTGTTCTTCCGGATGGCTCCAAGAAGGGTCAGCCGGCTGCCAAGTCTTCCTTGGCTAGGTGGATTAAGCAGCTGATTTTTCAGGCCTATGGTCTGAAGCGCGTTCCACCTCCCTTATCAGTTAAAGCCCATTCTACGAGGGCCATGAGTGCCTCCTGGGCGGCACACCATCAGATCTCTATGGCACAGGTTTGCAAGGCGGCAACCTGGTCTTCCGTACATACGTTTACTAAATTTTATAAGTTGGACGTTGCAAAGGGTACGGACGCAGCTTTTGGGCAGGCGGTCCTACGGGCAGCAGTATAGAATCCTCTGGCCCGGTTCACGCCCCCTTGTTTTTCTGTTGGTGGAGCTATTTTTTCTCCTGACAATGTTTTTATTTGGCTATTCTTGGCCTTACAGTCTCCCTCCCTTCATAGAGCATTGCTTTAGGACATCCCAAGTGTAATGGCTATGCGCTCTGTGTCCCGTGATGTACGATAAAGAAAAAAGGATTTTTAATAAACAGCTTACCTGTAAAATCCTTTTCTTGAAGTACATCACGGGACACAGAGCTCCCACCCCTCTTTTGGGGAACATTGTGTAACCTCTGGAGAATTGCTTGCTACAAAACTGAAGCACTCCCAGTGGGAGGGGGTTATATAGGGAGGAAACTTCCTGTGAAATTGATTACACCAGTGTCCACACCTGAAGGTACCCATATAACCCAAGTGTAATGGCTATGCGCTCTGTGTCCCGTGATGTACTTCAAGAAAAGGATTTTACAGGTAAGCTGTTAAAATCCTTTTTTTGTAGACAGCTTACCTGTAAAATCCTTTTCTTGGAGTACATCACGGGACACAGAGCAGCATAGCCATTACCATGTGGGTTATAGAGCGTACCTTCAGGTGCTGGACACTGGTGTAATCAACTACACAGGAAGTTCCCTCCCTATATAACCCCCTCCCCTACCGGGAGTACCTCAGTTTTGTAGCCAAGCAGACTCCCCAAATTCTTCCCCATAAGAGGGGCGGGAGCTCTGTGTCCCGTGATGTACTCCAAGAAAAGGATTTTACAGGTAAGCTGTCTACAAAAATCCTCTTTTCTTTATCGTACATCACGGGACACAGAGCAGCATAGCCATTACCATGTGGGATGTCCCAAAGCAATGCCTATGAGGGGGGGGGGGAACAACCAGGTAAAAACTACACCAAACCAATTAAATTGAAAAAAATTTTTTTTTTTTTTTTTTTTATATATATATATATATTTTTTTTTTTGGATTAAATCAAATTAAGGGTACCCTGAGCTCGAGGAGCTATACTGCAGCCTGCAGTACTGCCTGCCCAAAGGCTACCTCGGCATTCCTCCTAACGTCCAACTGATAAAACTTTGCGAACGTGTGGACAGATGACCACGTCGCTGCCTTGCAGACTTGAGCCATAGAAACATGGTGGTGTACTGCCCAAGAGGCGCTCACGGCCCTCGTAGAATGGGCCTTTACTGACAAGGGAGAAGGGACCTTTTTCAGGCCATAGGCCTGGAAAATTAATTGCCTAATCCACCTAGCGAGAGTGGATTTAGCTGCTGCCTGCCCCCTCTTAGGCCCCTCTGGCAGGATAAATAATGCATTAGTCTTACGAACTCCTTCCGTGGCTTTGAGATAGGCCTTCATGGCCCGAACAATATCTAAGGTATGTAGCAAACCTTCCTTCTTAGAGGCAGGCTTTGGAAAGTAGGCTGGCAGAATTAAGTCTTGGTTTAGATGAAAACCTGATATTACCTTAGGCAAGAAGGACGGATGTGGCCGTAGAACCACCCTATCCTTGTGCATAACGAGGTATGACTCCCTACATGATAAGGCTGCCAGCTCTGACACTCTCCTAGCGGAAGCCATAGCCACCAAAAATACTAACTTTCTTGTTAGCAACACTAACGGAATCTCAGCCAAAGTTTCAAAAGGTCGTCTTTGCAGGACCGATAGGACCAGGTTTAAGTCCCACGGGCAAAGTGGAGATTTGATTGGAGTGTTAATATGCAAAACCCCCTGCAGGAAGTTTTAACCAGAGAATGAGTGGCTAAAGGCCTCTGAAACCATACTGATAAGGCAGAAACTTGCCCTTTGAGCGTGCTCAGAGCCAACCTACTTTCCACTCCTAGTTGCAAGAACTGGAGAACCCTGTCAATGGAATATTTACGGGGATGCCACCGCTGCAACTCACACCAGACAATATAAGCCCTCCAAACCCTGTAATAGATTGATCTAGAGACTGGTTTTCTGGCCTTGATCAAAGTGGAGACTACCTGGCTAGACAGGCCCCTACCCCTAAGAATTAGGGATTCAGCCGCCAGGCCGTCAAATTTAGATGCCGTAAAGCAGGGTGGTTTAGGATTGGGCCCTGTGAGAGAAGGTCTGGGCGGAGCGGTAGTGGCCATGGTTCCCCCAGTGACATTCTCACAATCAGAGAGTACCACGATCTTCGGGGCCAAGCTGGTGCCACCAGAATAACCGGTTTGTGCTCCATCCTGATTCTGCGTAACAGGCGGGGTAGCATCTGCAATGGCGGAAAGGCATACAGCAGACTGAATTGATCCCAGGGGCAGACCAATGCATCGGTCCCGCATGCCAAGGGATCCCTCGTTCGGGATATGAACCTGTCTACCTTCCTGTTGTATCTCGATGCCATGAGATCTACCTCCGGAGACCCGAACCTCTGGCAAATCTCCTGGAACACCTGGGGGTGGAGTGCCCACTCTCCCGGGAGTAGCTGCTGGCGACTTAAAAAGTCTGCTTGAGAGTTGTCCACCCCGGGGATAAATACTGCTGAGATGCACGGGACATGAGCTTCTGCCCATGTGAAGATCCGATTCACTTCCCTTTGAGCGGCACGACTTCTCGTGCCCCCCTGATGATTTATATAAGCCACAGCCGTGGCATTGTCGGACTGCACTCTCACCGGGGACCCCTGTAGGCAGGGTGTCCAGGTTTCCAGGGCTAATCGAGCCGCCCTGATATCCAAAATATTGATGGGAAGGGTCTTCTCTGATCTTGACCACACTCCCTGCTGGGTTTGATCCTCCAGAACTGCCCCCCAACCTAGCAGGCTGGCATCCGTGGTCACTACTTTCCATGACACGGGACTGAAGGCTCTTCCCTTTGACAGATTCTGAGGAACTAGCCACCAGTAAAGACTCTGCCGCGCCCTGGAGGAGAGGGTTAAGGGAAGGTCTAATGCCTGAACCTTCTTGTTCCATGCTGAAAGAATGGCTGCCTGTAACATTCGAGTATGGATTTGGGCGTATGGCACCGCCTCGAATGTGGCCACTAACTTTCCCAGCAGTCGCATACATAGGCGAATAGTTGGTTTCCTCCTGCTCAGGACTAAGTGTATCAATTGTCTTATGGCTTCGCCCTTCGTCTGGGGCAAGAAGACCCTCTGACGTTCTGTATCTAGCAACATGCCTAGGTATTCCAACTGTTTTCTGGGCTGCAAGGCTGACTTGTCTCGGTTTAGGACCCAGCCAAAGGCCTCGAGGCGCTGTATTGTGAGGCCTACTGCTTGCTTCAGGCTGGAAGCTGATCGATCTATGACTAGAAGGTTGTCTAAGTACGCCAAAACCGTAACTCCCTGAACCCTCAAACTGGCCAAAATGGGGGCCAGAATCTTCGTAAATACCCTTGGGGCCGTTGCCAACCCGAACGGGAGAGCCACAAACTGGTAGTGGCGATGATTCACTGTAAAGCGAAGAAACCTGTGATGTGCCTGAAAGATCGGCACATGAAGGTATGCGTCCTTTATATCTATTGACGCCAGATAATCGCCCTGTTGCAAGGCGGCCGCCACTGAGCGTATGGACTCCATGCGGAAGGACCGAACCCTTAGGTAACCATTTAGCCGTTTTAGGTCCAGAATTGGCCTGACGTCGCCATTGGGTTTTGGTATGACGAAGAGATTGGAGTAAAACCCCAGTCCGCATTCTTGAGCTGGAACCTCCATAATTACTCCCTGGAGTAAGAGGCGATCTAATGCTGTTAGCAGAGATGCCCTCCTTACCGGGGCGTTTGGTAAACTTGACCCCTGAAAGTGGGGTGGGGGAGATTCCAAAAACTCCAGTCTGTATCCTGCCGAAACTGCGGAGCAAACCCACTTGTCGGGGACTCTGGCTTCCCAAACCTCTGAAAAGTACTGAAGCCTTCCCCCCACCCGAGTGAGTGGGGGCGCCCCTTCATAAAGTTGTCTTGGGGGCTGCCTTAGTTGTCTTGCGAGCCCAGGGCCTCTTGCCCCCTGAGGCTTGACCTTGTGCTTTACTGCTGAAGAATGGACGACCGGGTGGCCAGCGGAACTGTTTGGAGGCTGAAAGACCTGAGGCTGGGGAGGTTTGGCGTTTAAACGCAGGAACACGAGGTCTTCTTTTAATCGGTAAAAGAGTGCTCTTTCCACTAGAGATTGTCTGAATATACTTATCCAGATCTTCCCCGAAAAGCCTTCCTCCATGAAAGGGGAAGCCGGCTAAGAGCTTCTTGCACGGGGTTTCGGCTGACCAGTTCTTTAGCCATAAGATCCTACGCATGTGCACCAGAAAGAGTGACAAACGGGACGCTTGTTGTATGGAATCCTTTATAGCATCTACGGCGAAACAAAGTGCTCTTGGGAGGTCAGCTAGCTCCCTAGCCTGCTGGGCCGGTATATCCTTTAGTATTTGTTTTGTCTGCTCTTTCAAAGCTTGACAAACCCCAATGGCCGCCACCGCTGGCTGTACTACTGCCCCTGCCGTGGCAAAAGAGGCTTTAAGCAATGTTTCTAAACGTTTATCGACCGGATCCTTAAACATCTGTATGTTTTCCACCGGGCAAGTTAAGGACTTATTCACGCAGGAGATGGCTGCGTCCACTGTAGGGAGCGCCCACCTTTTTGAAAATTTCTCTTCCATCGGATAGAGTATGGAAAAATTTTTAGGAGGCAAAAAAATTCTGTCAGGCTTAGCCCAATCCTGGAATATCAAGTTCTCCAAGAGAGGGTGTATGGGAAAAACCGCACTACTTAATGGGGCCCTCATGGAGCCCAATGATGATACTGCAGGGACCTGAGGTTCAGGTAAAGGCAACTTAAAGGCCGTGCGGACCATGTCCGTTAAGGACTGAATCCACAAATTTTCTGCCTGGGAAGCCGAGAAGGGTTCCTCAATAGTGGATTCTTCAACTTCTGACCCTTCTAGGTCCTGATCTATCTGATCCTCTTGGAATTCCAACTCCTCAGGTTAGAGGACCTCTGCATCCGAGGATACCATTTTAGGTGACGGGGATCTGCCCCGTTTCCTGCCAGGCAGTGAGTTTGCAATCAAAGTTGTCAACCTTCTTTCTAGCCCACCCAGAGTGGCTGCTAGCATATCCTCTGTGATAAACACAGGGTTGGGTTGGACAGGGCCAGCCACCGCCCCAAGCAACCCTGATGGTTCCTCCAAGGCAATGACCGCAGATCTATCCAGAGAGGATGGGACTGCCACAGTTTGGCCCAGATCCTCCGAGCCCGACGGGGAACTCTTTTGTTTTTTTGCAGTTTTTGCAGCCTTGGATGTCCCCGCGCCCTTGGGAGCCATAGCACAACCTTGAGGTACTCCTGATTGTCAACAACCTAATGTTGTAGCCAGAAGCAAAAGAATGTAAATTATAGGCTATGGAAAAGGTCTTAGCAACTAAGCCACCATACCACCAGGGGAGCAACACCTAGGCAACCCAAGTCCTGCTACCACAAAACAACTGGCAAGCTCTGAGCACCCAAGGTTGTAACTGCTCAAACTGCTGCAAGAGATCTAGGCTGAAAAAAATAACCCTTGGTTCTGTGTGGAGCAAGCTCCAGACCTGTCGATCTCAAACCTGCCACTGGGTGTCACTATACCACTGTCAGCATCCAGCTTCAGGTACTCGCTCTCTCTGTGTCCCCCAGCCTGCTGGCTCCAGCAAGAGCTTTATACTAAAAATACCTGCTCTGACGTCAGCGCCGAGAGAACGCTGACCGGACCGCTCCCCTCCGCATGCCATAGGCTCAAAGGCCAAACGTGCGCGCGCGTAACCCGATGCCCCGGGGCTCGCCCGTTCGGCGTCTGCCTCCAGAGGCAATCCAGCCTGTCCCAGCATGGAGGAGGAGGGAGGTGGGAGGCCAGCGGAGGACACATTCAGACACCAGGTAATGGCACCAAGCCCTAAGGCGTTTCTGTGCCCTGTTGGAAGGGGAAAACTCTCCTTGCTTTGGAATCCAATAGGAGAGAGTGCAGAGCCCACAACCAAAACCGCATGGTTGCAGCAGTAAGCAAAACATGCCAGCCTGGGGGAGATACATATATATACAATAATCACATATACATATACATACTTAGCCGGGAATATAGAACCCCATCCTGTCTGAGAAGACATAGTGGAGCAAGTGCCGATGCCGAGCATAACAACAGGCTAGTCCCAGACCCCCAGGGAGAGACCTGCCGTCGAACCAAGTCCCGCAGGCCCCCCTCTTACCTGCTCCACGCCGCAGGGTATTGCTAAGCAAGAGGCCCAATCTTCCCCCATTTCCGTGAGTATAGTACTAGACCTTCAGGGACCGGGGACCCAAGGACCCACACCCCTGGGGCCTATACAGCATCCTGGCATCAGGGACATTTTGACCCCAGGAGGTTTTAAAAGCCCTGGAGCCCAGGATCCAGCCCTCCAGGGAGAGGCATTATAGGCAACACCCTGCACCGAACAGGGCCCGGGTACCGTCCACTTTGGCTATGAAGCACCTTGGACGGATCCGGTTAGCCTGCCATAGTCCCAAGGACCCAGAGGCAAAGCCAAGCGTGACCAACACCTAAGACACTGGCAAAAAAACTGAGGTACTCCCGGTAGGGGAGGGGGTTATATAGGGAGGGAACTTCCTGTGTAGTTGATTACACCAGTGTCCAGCACCTGAAGGTACGCTCTATAACCCACATGGTAATGGCTATGCTGCTCTGTGTCCCGTGATGTACGATAAAGAAACATACTTTTGATTCTAATCTGTTATAACACCTAATCAAGTTTCATCTCAGGACACTATACAAACTATCTGCTGTTACTGGAATGGCTATTCAGACCTCTGAAATTGTTAGCTTGCCATCAATAGGAATGTTTATTTATTACAGGTACTTACGGTGCCTTGAAAAGTATTCATATCCCTTGAAATTTTTCAAATTTTTTTCATGTTACAACCGAAAACTTAAATGTATTTTATTGGTATTTTATATGTGATAGACCAACACAAAGTGGCACATAATTGTGAAGTGGGAGAAAAATGACAAATCATTTTCCACATTTTTTACAATAAATATCTAAAAAAAAAATGGGAGTGCATTTGTATTCAGCCCCCTTTACTCTCATACCAATAATTAAAATCTAGTGCAACTGCAAACCTATCAAGACATGGCCGTCCACCTAAACTGACAGGCTGGGCACGCAGAGCAAAAATCAGAGAAGCAGCCAAGAGGCCCATGGTAACTCTGGAGGAGCTGTAGAGATTCACAGCTCAGGTGGGAGAATCTGTCTACAGGACAACTAATAATCATACACGCCACAAATTTGGCATTTATGGAAGAGTGGCAAGAAGAAAGCCATTGTTGAAAGAAAGCCATAAGAAGTCTTGTTTGCAGTTTGTGAGAAGCCATGTGGGGGACACATGGCAAACATGTGGAAGAAGGTGCTCTGGTCAGATGAGACCAAAATGCATTTTTTTTGCCCTTAAAACGCTAAGTGTGATGGAAAACTACCACTGCACATCACCCTGAACACACCATGCCCACTGTGAAACATGGTGGTGGCAGCATCATGTTGTGGGGATCAGTAGCGGCTGGTGCTCAACATTTTTAGGGGAGGCAGCCACTGTGCCCATCAAATGCAGCCACTGTACCCATAAATGACAGAGAGATATAGATGTCCTGGGAGTTTGTTGTAAGAAGAGCACCTCTGTCTCACCACATCCCTAAATTTGAACTATTTGTGTACCCCCGAAGGAGTGTGTTTCCTCGGCGGGACTTTTAGATTGGAAGACTAGGTGGGTAAATAAAAGTAGTAGGATCATCAGAGATATCGAAAAATATTATACATTTATTGAGTAAAGTTATAAATGATTATTCAAATAGCAGCCAACGCTTAACATTTGAAGTGACTAGAGGGAGGGAATAGACCTGGGACATACAATTATCGACAGCGTTGACATAAATGATAACAAAACATTAAATACAATGGCGACAGAAAGGTTAGGATTGCAAAAATAAAAACAAGAAGCTGTCTATAGGGTGAAGACAGATTTGCCAACGTTTCGAGGCTTCAGGGAGTAGGGCCTCTTAGTCAGGGCAGGGATAATGCAAACTGTCACAGCACAATCTAAAAACGAGAAAAAAGAAATAAAATATAAGAAATAAAAAAACAGAAACAACAGTTGAAAGACATTGAGATTCCCTCACCATAGTTCTAATTGTATATAATGCATTGCTCAGAAATAAATACAGGTAGATAGCCCCAACAAACCACCCCATATATATGAAAGTTTCTATTTTAATCTATGATGTATCACAAAATAGGAAGTACTGACGGTTGGTATACTTGCAATCTTTCTCAAAGGCTATCTTGCCGGTCATAAAAAAGTGTCCAAAGGTCATAAGATCATTAAAAACAAGAAAGATATTTAAATAAGTCCTCACATGAGAGACGTGCAGTCTGCAGATAAAAACAGAGGTGCCATATGAAGGCCAGAAGATCAAAAGGCCGTTTGAACAAAAACTTGCATGCACACATACAATCCCATGTGTATATATATATATATATATATATACACACACACACACACACACATGTATGGTGGGGGAGCTATGGGGTACTGACAGCAGGGGGCGGCATGGGTATAGGTATACAACATACCTCTGTACGCAGAAGGGTAGATCAAATTATAACTGCATTAGAAGTGTATTGATGCATGTTCCATATTGCTGGGTAAACCTACAGAGTGCTGTACATAAAAAGAGGATGGAGGAGGAGGGTTAGTGAAGCCCAGAAATTGTTAGAATATATAGTTTATTCATGATATAGAGTAAAAGTAATTGGCAGTGAAAACTGTACCCATAAATTGCCACCACTGTGCCATCAAACGCAGCTACTGTACCCATCAATTGCTGCCAGCGTGTCCATCAATTACAGCTACTGTGCCCATCAATTGCTGCCAGTGTGCCCATCAGTTGCGGCTTCTGTGCCCATCAATTGCTGCCAGTGTGCCCATCAATTGCCACTACTGTGCCCATCAATTGCCGCTACTGTGCCCATCAAATGCTGCCAGTGTGCATCCCCTGCCCACCCGGCACTTACCTTGTCGCGGTGGGGCATCGGGTCACAGCGGTGTCCTCAACGCTCCTCAATGTCTTCTCCCGTCCTCTCTTCCTCTGCTATAATTGGATGCCTGATAGTGGTGGTTCAGTGTTAGGAAAGCAAATGAATGTTCACTTTTCTAACACAACGCTGAGAACTGCGAATGCCCAGCATGGCGCCTGCTGTACACCTTTTTGGACACCTATTAGAGCCTATGGCTCTAATCAGGTGCTTCCAAAAAATACCCAGCCACTGTAATTCAGGCTACTGGCGCCCGAAAAGGGTCCAGGCACCCAAATAGGGGTGACAGCAAAGACCATAGATAGATTCATACAATGCATGAATCTATGGTGATAGAGGGGTGGCAGGAGAGAAGGGGGGGGGCGCCCGTGCGCCCCTTATGATCACACCACTAATGGTGGGGATGCTTTTTTGAGCAGGGACAGGAAGCTGGTCACAGTTGTTAGTAAGATGGATGGAGTGAAATACTATTGAATCTTAAAAGAAAACCTGTTAGGCGGCGTACACACGATCGGATATATCCGATGAAAACGGTCCGCGGACCATTTCCATCGGATATGTCCGATCGGGAGTTTGATCCGATGGCGTGTACACACCATCGGATCAAATTCCCCGCCGCCGGACGGCGCGGTGACGTAGTGGTGACGCGGCGGTGACGTTGACGCCGCCGCGTCACCGCCACGTCACCGCACCAGGAAGTAAAACACTTCCGCGCATGCGCCGAATCCATTCGGCAGCGGCGCGGCGGCGGTGGGGGCCGACATGTCTGCTGGTAAGTGTACTAACCAGCAGACATGTCGGGCGGACAGATTCCCACCGGATAGATTTCAAAGCATGCTTTGAAATCTGTCGGGTGGAGAAATCTGTCCGCTAGCCCATACACACGAGCGGAGATGTCTGCTGAAACGGTCCATCGGACCGTTTTCAGCGGACATATCCCCTCGTGTGTACGTGGCCTTAGGCCGTGTACACACGAGGGGATATGTCCGCTGAAAACGCTGATCGGGTGGAGAAATCTGTCCGCTAGCCCATACACACGAGCGGAGATGTCTGCTGAAACGGTCCATCGGACCGTTTTCAGCGGACATATCCCCTCGTGTGTACGCGGCCTTAGGCCGCGTACACACGAGGGGATATGTCCGCTGAAAACGGTCCGATGGACCGTTTCAGCAGACATCTCCGCTCGTGTGTATGGGCTAGCGGACAGATTTCTCCACCCGACAGATTTCAAAGCATGCTTTGAAATCTATCCGGTGGGAATCTGTCCGCCCGACATGTCTGCTGGTTATTACACTTACCAGCAGACATGTCGGCCCCCACCGCCGCCGCGCCGCTGCCGAATGGATTCGGCGCATGCGCGGAAGTGTTTTACTTCCTGGTGCGGTGACGTGGCGGTGACGCGGCGGCGTCAACGTCACCGCCGCGTCACCACTACGTCACCGCGCCGTCCGGCGGCGGGGAATTTGATCCGATGGTGTTTACACGCCATCGGATCAAACTCCCGATCGGACATATCCGATGGAAATGGTCCGCGGACCGTTTTCATCGGATATATCCGATCGTCTGTACGCCGCCTTAGAGTCTGCAAAAGACTTGAGACTGAAGCGGAGGTTCACCTTCCAGCAGGACAACGACCCCTGCATATAGCCAAAGCTACAATGGAATGGTTTAGAATAGATCAAAGCATATTCATGTATTAGAATGGCCCAGTCAAAGACCAGTCCTAAATCCAATTGAGAATCTGTTGCAAAAATGAAAAAATTGCTGTTAACAGATGCTGCAAGTCTGACAGAGCTTGAGCTATTTTTCTAAAGAAGAATGGGCAAAAATGTCACTCTAGATGTGCAAAGCTGGTAGAGACATACACAAAAAGACTTGCAGCTGTAATTGCAGTTAAAGGGGGTTCTACAAAGTATTAACTTAGGGGGTCTGAATACAAATGCACAAAAACATATTTGGGAGGGCATATTTGCGTTTAGATTCAAGATGGTGCAGCTACAAGACCAACAAACAGTACAAAACAGATTATAGCGCACACATTCAAGAATTACATTTATCCTGCAAGGCTAGTTAAAAACACATGAACATATTAAAAAAAATACGGGGATTTGGTCACACTATATGGTCATATAGTGCTAAGCCCACTTACTGCGACAAAGTACCCCGAATAAGTGGGTCCTTCCCTAGTAATAAAATGAAAGATACTGCTTCTCAACCATGGGAGCCAAGCTCCTCTATGTGGGAGAACAGAAGGGGGCCACTAATAAGGAGGTAATGAGGAGGGGGAGGGGTGCTCCAGCCCAAAAAGGATAAATGTAATTCTTGAATCTGTTTGGTACTGAATACAAATCCACAACACACTTTTCACATATGTATTTGTAACATTTTTGGAAAACCATTTATCTTTTTCCTTACACTTCACAATTATGTGCCACTTTCTATTGGTCTATTACATAAAATCCCAATAAAATACATTTACATTTTTGGTTGTTTCTTGACAAAATGTGAAAAATTTCAAGGAGTATGAATAATTTTTCAAGGCATTGTACTAGGGCCAGTTCAGACAGGATCCAATTACCTGCCAGCATGTCTTTGGAGTGTGGGAGGAAACCCATGCAGGCACAGGGAGAGCATGCAAACTCCAGGCAGGTATTGTCGTGGTTGGGATTGGTTTTTCTTTTACAAATAACTGATTGGTATGTATTGATAGCTTGATACAGTGAGAAAAATAATTTTTTGATCCCTTGCAGATTTTGAAAGTTTGTAAGCCTCGCTCTGAAGAAACTAGCTTGACTAGTGAAACATGTCAGTGTGACATTATCACAGAGGGTGTGATTCTTTGATCCAGACTACGGCCACTTGACTTGCCTTGTATGCTCCAACTACCAAGCAGGGACTTCAGCTGGCATGACAGGAGGAGTGTGGACATGGTGACTGACTTGCTGTGGAGAAAGAGTTAACCTGTGGATCTTTGAGTGCTATCATGGACTGGTGGGATTTATTTGACTATCTACCTGCACCTGCTTAAACCCAACACCACCCCATCTCCGTGTGGCAGATTACTTCCATCCACGGAAATCCACTGCCTGTCCGATTTGATATGTACCAGCTCAACAGCCATCTATTTTGCACCGAGTTTGCTGCCTTCAATGTGATTTTGTTGAAATATGGCCAAGGATCTAACCAACACTTCCCCCAAGTTGCTGAATAACTTCATCTCCGATTTCTGGACTCTTATGACTATACTGACAGGTTCACTGTCCTAGTGCCAAACTGAACCTGGGACTGGTTGTTATTTTTTTATCTACCAGCAATATTTCATTTTTGGATACCTGATGTGTGTGATAGTGTGTGTGTGTGAGAGCATAAAGGCTTGAGCAGGGTGGTTGTAAGTCAGTTACTGACAATGTTGTAAATTTTTACTATGAAATAGTGAAGGTAATTGTGGTTTTATGTATGTTTATGTAATAAAACGATTTTTACTTTTTCTTAAACCTACTTACTCCTTATTGATGGTTCTCTTGAGTCTTTTCCTGAGGAGTTAATAGTTCTTAATTGAATGTAGACGGGTGTCCCAGCTGTGGGTTTAACTGGTAATTTCCCCACACATATGTGCGGAAGTGTAGCTCATTAAGCCCCCCTTTTTTTTTTTTTCGATTTTGTAAGTTTGCCCACTTACAAAGGAATGAGGGGTCTAATTTTTACCATAGGTGTATTTTAAATGATAGAGACAGAATATTAACCAATCCAGAAAAAACACACAATACAAATGTTATAAATTGAGTTGCAGTTCAATGAGTAAAATAAGTATTTGATCCCCTACCAACCAACATTAATCCTGTCTCCCACAGACTGGCTACAGTATGTGCTCATGTGGTACACAGATTAGTCCTGTCAATTTAGGAATGTAACCTTAACGACAACTCATTGGGGGGTTATTTATTAAAGTCAAAGGCACTTGGAAGTGCAGTCGCTGTGGATCCGAAGAGGACATGCAAGAAAAATAAAAACAGCATTTTAGCTTGCACATGATTGGATAATAAAATTGTCAGAGCTTCCCCTCATTTCAGATCTATCCCTCAGATTTACAACGACTGTTTTTTGCACTTGTAGTTTGCATTTGTAGTGCAAAGTGGATTTGCCTTTCATAAATAACCCCCATTATGTATATAAGACACCTATCCACAGAATCTATTGCTTCCATTCAAACAGACCATCATGGGCAAGACCAAAGATCTGTTAAATGATGTTAGGGAATGAAAGTAGACCTGCCCAAGGCTGGAATGGGCTGCAAGACCATCATCAAGAAGCTTAGTGAGGAGGAGACAACTGTTAAAATTGAAGAAATACAAAATAACCATCAATCACCATCGGTCTGGAGCTCTATGCAAGATTTCAACTCATGGTGTAAGGATGATCATGAGAAAAGTCAGGGATCTGCCCAGAACTATACGGGAGGAGCTTGTGAATGATTTCTAGGCAGTTGGGACCACAGTCACCAAACAAACCATTGGTAACACAGTACGCCACCATGGATTGAATTCCTGGAGCTCCCGCAAGGTCCCCCTCCTCAAGAAGGCACATGTACAGGCGGGTTAGGGATAAAAACAATGGGCGTCTTGTTGACCAAAAGGAATCCCCCTGAGGAAGTCATGTGACCCTGTGATGTAATGCACAGGGGAGGGGCACATGGTGGAACAAGACGCTGAGTTACCTATTGGCATAACATGAAGCAATTGTCACAGAGCTTTGGATTTAAAGGGGTTGTAAAGGTACAATTTTTCCCCCCAAATAACTTCCTTTACCTTAGTGCAGTACTCCTTCACTTACCTCATCCTTCGATTTTGCTTTTAAATGTCCTTATTTCTTCTGAGAAATCCTCACTTCCTGTTCTTCTGTCTGTAACGCCACAAAGTAATGCAAGGCTTTCTCCCTGGTGTGGAGTGTCATGCTCCACCTCTCCCTTGGACTACAGGAGAGTCAGGACACCCACTAACACACAGCTCCTTTCTCTATCTGGAACGTAGAGAGTGTCCTGACTCTCCTGTAGTCCAAGGGAGGGGGCGAGCATGACACTCCACACCAGGGAGAAAGCCTCGCATTACTGTGTGGAGTTACAGACAGAAGAACAGGAAGTGAGGATTTCTCAGAACAAAAGGACTTTTAAAAGCAAAATCGAAGGATGAGGTAAGTGAAGGAGGACTGCACTAAGGTAAAGGAAGCTATTTAGGAAAAAAATTGTACCTTTAAAACCCCTTTAACCACTTGCTTACTGGGCAAATATACCCCCCTCCTGCCCAGGTGAAATTTCAGCTTCCGGCACTGCGTCGCTTTAACTGACAATTGCGCAGTTGTGCGAGGTGGTTCCCAAACAAAATTTACCTACTTTTTTCCCCATAAATAGAGCTTTCTTTTGGCGGTTTTAATTTTTTGCGCTATAAACAAAAAAGACCGACAATTTTGAAAAAAAATACAATATTTTTTTACTTGTTGCTATATTAAATATCGCAATTTAAACAAAAAAAAACATTTTTTTTCCTCAGTTTAGGCCGATACGTATTCTTCTACATATTTTTGGTAAAAAATTGCAATAAGCGACTGGTTTGCGCAAAAGTTATAGCGCCTACAAAATAGGGGACAGAATTATTATTTTATATTATTTATTTTTTTACTAGAAATGGCGGAGATCTGCGATTTTTATTGGGACTGCGACGTTATGGCGGACACATCAGACACTTTTGACACATTTTTGGCGCCATTCACATTTATACTGCGATCAGTGCTATAAATATGCACTAATTACTGTATAAATGTGACTGGCATTGAAGGGATTAACACTAGGGGGTGAGGAAGGGGTTAAATGTATTCCCTGTATAGTGTTCTAACTGTGGGGGGAGGGGGGTGACTGGGGGAGGTGACCGATCTGTGTCCCTATGTACAAGGGACACAGATCGGTCTCCTCCTCATCAGAGGCAGGACGCTGTCTTTGTAAAACGGCAATGAGAGATGATCTCATATGTTTATATATGAGATCATCTCTCATTGGCCGCGCAGATCGCATAGCAAACGGCCACTCTGATTGGGCGTTCGCCACGATCTGTGATTGGCTGTGTCCAAGGGACACGGCCAACACAGAGCTTCCCCGCTGCGCCCTCTGGAGCGCGTGCGGGGAACGCCTTAAGGACCGGCCGTCAAAAGACGGCGGCTTGGAAATTCAGGTCCGCGCTGTAGCCGTCATTCGGCTATAGCGCGGGCCTCAAGTGGTTAAGCACCCTGTACAAAGTTGGTGCACTGGAGCACATTATACATGTGAGTGCAATACATATATTTTAATAAAGTCAAGTTTTCTAAACAGTTATAAGCACTATGTGGAGCTCTTTCTCTCTTGCATGCACTGGTTAAAAACTTCCATTTGGTGACAGATTGGAAGGGGAAAATACATCTTGTTAGTCCTGGGAGACAAACAGCTTTTTCTGACCAAACTTAGCTGTAAGGTCACATTAATGAGTGAGCACATACCCGAAGAGGGAGCACTGGGGTGCAAGTTTCATTCATATTAATGAGAAGATTTAAAGAAGATTATCAAAGTATCATTTTGCACAGAAGCTATCGTATGATTTAAATATTGGCTTGTATTCACAATCCCAATATATACTGTACAAGCTGACACACTCTGCAGTAGACTGAGAGGTTTAGCTCAATAAATAGCTTGGAGTTTTGGACCAATAGTAAAGTACCATTGGTCCCAGCTGTCCAATAAAAATGCTGCAGTGGAGGCATGCCTCTCACTGCAGTGTCATAGAAGGGGCATGTGTCAAAAAGACAAATGCTCCCTTTCAGCCCAGGAAAAAAATGGTGTTCATAAGTATAATGCCGCGTACACACGATCATTTTTTGTGATGAAAAAAAACGACGTTTTCTGTGAAGTAAAAAAACTACGTTTTTGAAACGTCACTTTCAAAGACGATGTTGCATACACACCATCGTTTTTTTCACAAAAAACGAGGTTACGTTCACCACACTTTTCCATTGAAGCTCGCTTCATAACTAGCTTCTGGGCATGCGCGGGTTTAAAAAACGTCGTTTTAAACGACGTTTTTGCTACACACGGTGACTTTTTGTGAAACAAAAAACAACGTTTTGAAAAACGACACAAAAAATTCAAGCATGTTGGAATTTTTTTTTGGTCGTTTTTTTTAAGACAAAAAAACGACGTTTTGCCCACACACGATCAGTTTAAATGACGTTTTAAAAAACAACGTTTTTTTTTCATCGCAAAAAACGACCGTGTGTACGTGGCATAAGATTTACCCACAATCCCATGGTTTTCTCACACAGTTAAGAGGGAGAATGAGAATCTGCTGCCTGCTGAAAAGATAAAGTGGAACCTCAGATTGCGAACATGATCTGTTACAGGAGAATGCTCGTAATCCAAAGTACCTGCATATCAAAGCGAGTTTCCCCTTTGAAGTCGATGGAAACTAAAATAATTTGTTCCACAATGACTTTAATGGCATGCAATACCGCATGCAGCCAGAGGCGGGGTGGTGCCAGAGAGCCTCAGAAACGGCCAAAAGGGTCAGAGGACACCTCAGCTGACCTCTGCAAACCTCGGAAAGATTTTGTTCCCGAGATTTGCAGCCGAGCTGTCCACGGGCCTTTCCATACATTTCCGATTGGCTGCGATCTGCGACGTTCGGCTCCGGAGCCCCCCGCCTCAGGCAAAATGTGGTACTGCACACTGCTTTGGCCTGAATTGTGCTCGTTTTGCAAGACAACACTCGCAAAACGAGTTACAATTTTTAAAAATAGAGTGCTCTTATTGCAAAACACTCGTTAACTGCGTTACTCGCAATCAGAGGTTCCACTGTACTGTTATATTCAAGCTAAATCATATATTATTATGCTATATGTTATAAGAGAATAATTTATTATTTCTCTATTTACTGTGAAATTACTGGTTGGAAGTTATTACTTCAAACTTCAGTAATTTGTCCGTTAAGCCATCTGCTTGAGTACAATTTAGTAAATTACCTTAAAACAATATA
This sequence comes from Rana kukunoris, assembly GCA_029574335.1. Classification (NCBI taxonomy): domain Eukaryota; kingdom Metazoa; phylum Chordata; class Amphibia; order Anura; family Ranidae; genus Rana; species Rana kukunoris. Next base: position 92,859,307 of record CM056055.1, on the reverse strand, counting down.
TAATAATTTTTTGTGTATTACTTATGGTAATTAACCCCTTGCCACCCAGGCTAATGCTGACACCTCTCTCATACATGTAAAAATCATAATTTTCTTGCTAGAAAATTACTCAGAACCCCCAAACATTATATATATCCATATATAGATATATATATTGTTTTAGCAGAGACCCTAGGCCTAGGGAATAAAATGGTCGGCATTGCAACTTTTTATGTCACACAGTATTTGCTAAATAAAACAAAATAACACTAATGTTAGCCCAATTTGTTTGTATAATGTGAAAGATGATGTTATGCCAAGTAAATAGATACCTAACATGTCACACTTTAAAATTGCGCACACTTGTGAAATGGTGCCAAACTTCAGTACTTCTAAATTTCCATAGGAGACGCTTTAAACATTTTTATAGGTTACATGTTTAGAGTTACAAAGGAGATCTAGTGCTAGAATTATTGCTCTCGCTCTAACAATCGCGGCATAAGTTACCTGTTTGTATCGGGCTCTGATACTAGCTAGTGCCTCACCACCCACTGACCTCACTGCACGTCCCTGCACCACACAGATGTCTCCCATGTGCTACAGAGGCTAAGAAACAATAACCTGTATTGTAAGTTGGAAAAATGGGAGCTCCATTGTGAACAGGTTAAATTTCTGAGTTATGTCATGTCCACTGCCGGTTTTTCGATGAACCAAGAAAAACTATCTGCAGTTCTACAGTGACCTCGACCCATATGTGACGAGACCCTTGCTCGCCCAGGTCCTGCTCTCCCAACACCCCTCTGCTCCTATCGGATCAGATTGCAGATTGCAACATCTGATGGTCCAGTCATCCAAGGTTCCAGGATCCGACCTACAGCTATGTGCCGATCGCGATCCATTTGAAGAACACACAAGTTTGTCATCAATCAAAGAACAATGAAATCTCCACCCCCTTTTCACACACTGGGGGCTTCCATACAGATAGACATTTCGGCACGGATGTATTTCGCATGACTTCACTACCTCAGAGAGAATGACATTCCTGTAGATAATGACATCAGTGAAGTTAACAGAATACGTCATCTAGCCAGCTTGTCTCCGCATGGAGAGGAGGTCATTACTACATCTGAGAGATCACACTCTTTTAGATAATGACATGCTAATCCAATACTCCTGATAATCAAAAGGCTCAAAACAGTGTTATCACACAATAGAAAGGTCTAAGAGCCGACCTGAATTAACACCTCTACACACTGGACAATGAAATGTCTCTCACAAGCCCGGCTTCACTTAGCATTTCACTAGTTGGAGCTAAGCATTGAAGTGCCATTGTCCTAGTGACCTAGTCACGACAAATTAAGCCACTTCCAGTATCTCTTGCAATATGTACTATCCACAATGTCTCATCTTCTGCAATACATGAATTAGGATTTCACTTAGAAACACTTTAATATCTCAAGATCCATGACATTACTCCCTCTGAGGAAGCAGTTCAACATCCACAGTGGGACCCAAACGGGTCAACTCGAGGATGTTGGACAAGTAGTCTTAAGGTTCCTGGACTGTCTGCCGGGATAAACAATCCGCCTTCCTGCTTTGAGGCCTTGGCCCATAATCGGATGGCAAGAGGCTCGCATTCAGTCCTCTCCAAAAGCCCCTGTCCTGGCTAGGTCTGTCACCCCTCTCCCCCTTTGGCAGGAGACTAACACTGGGAAAGACCCCAATTCCGGTACCCACACAGTACCCCAAATAACTTGTTCCAAACAGAGCATTACTCACCCCGCGATCCTCTGCCTCTCTCAGAGAATACGCCTGCCGCTGGGGAGAGGCCTGGACTGGCCCTTCTCCCTGGAGTCCTTTCAGCCGCTGGAGAGAAGACAGGGTGGCTGGGCTCAGTTCATCATGCTGTTGGGGATCTATGCCAACTGGCCACTATTCCTGGGGTATACCAGGGGAGACTGAAGTCCCATCCACTGGTGCTAGGTGAAAATCCCCCGGTGCTTGCAAAGCAAAGCCGACCTCTTCCTGTCTCAGGGCCATATCATTTTCTGGAACCCCCTCTTCTGTTAGGTGAAAGCAGAGGCCCGGGGCACTCTGCTCTGTTGCCAGCTCTTCCGCTGGGTTGCTGTGAGTGGAGAACACAGTCCCATCCACCGATATCCGCTCAAGCTGTAGTGGGGTGGAGCCGCCAATAGCATCCTGTGCACACATCGGCAGTATTACCCAGGTATGTTTCCTCAAGATGAGGCTGTTGTACAAGGTTGTACCCTTTCTGTCAAGCTTTGCCAGAATTGCTGTAGTTAGAGCACTAGTATTACCCCATTTGAATTACTGCAATGCTCTCTACATGGGCTTGCCTCAGACCCAGATTAGATGCTTGCAGAAAATCCAAAATCAGGCAGTTCGGCTGGCACTCAGGCTACCAGGGCGGACGTCCACCTCCACCCACCTGAAGAGCCTCCATTGGCTCCCAATACGGGAGAGATCAGAATTTAAGGTTCTTTGTATTGCTTACAAAGCCTTTAATAATCTAGGCCCATGTTATATCCGCAAGAAATTGCGGCGACAGTTTGTGACGAGAACCTTACGGGCCACGTCACAAACTAGATTGGAGGTTCGGCCTTATAGGCTGAAAAAATGGGGGGGCAGAGCTTTCTCAGTTCAAGCTGCCCAGTTATGGAATCTGCTTCCATGCCACCTGCAACAACAGGAGAAGTACCAGGTATTCAGAAAAGATCTGAAGACCCTGTTGTTTACTAGGGCCTTTAGTGGTTTGGGGTGAGATATCTCTTTCTCTACCTTTTCCCCTTCCCTTTTCTCCCTTTCCTTCCTTTCCCCCCCCCCTTCCTATTTTGTTGTTTTTATGCAGTTTTTAACGTTTTTATTATGCATACATGCAGTACCGAGTTTTAGAATGTCTATATATTTATTGTAACCGCCACTCGATTTTATGTTGTTTTCAAAGTTTGTTCTCTTGGCATGTTTTTGGTAACGTGATTGGACGGGAAGCAGGCGCATTGATGCAAACATGTTTTGTGAACTATGCGCCTGTATAAGAAACAAACAATAAACAATAATAAACAATAATCCTGTCCTGCTGCCAGTGATTCAGCTGGGAGTAAAAGCTTTACCACCTCAGCTGGTTGCTGGGGAGGGGGGCCAACCACCCCGACTCCCTGGGACTCCACAGTTGGTCCCGGTGCTGGGCAGAGATGGCTAGCACTCTGCCCTGTTGCCAGCACTTCTGCTGGGGGTGCATAATCAGTAACATCCTCTGAACAGTCCATACATTCTGTAATGTGGCTGGGGAGTGATCACCATCTTCTCACCCTGAGCCTCCAGAACTGCCACAGGGGTAGGGCAGAGGTCTTGATCTCTCTGTCCGGTGACCAGCGCTTCAGCTGGGGAAGTTCCTTGTAACTCCGCAAATACTGCCCTTGGTGCTGGGCAGAGCACAATGAAGTTTGGCCCTGATCCCAGCTCTTCTGCTGGAGGCCCATCAGGTTGTTCTTCCTCAGCAGAAAATTCTATTAAATCCTCTGTCTCTGGAACTGATGTCTGGGGATAGAGGTTCACCATCTCCTGTCCATGTAACCCAGAAGATGCTATAGGTACTGAGCAGAGGTTAGCAGAGCTCGGCCCTTCGGTCAGTACTTCAGCTTTGGGAATGGCAATCTCCAGATTTTCCACTGGCAATTCACTGCCATACTGCTGGACAGGCACATTCCTCCATTCAAGATCATCCCCTGCAGAAACAGGATCATCAAGGTCAGTCAGCACTTGCTTCATCCGCCATAAGACCTCCGGGTCCATAGCTGCAGGGGCAGGTTGGCAAAGCACACTGTTACCCTGCCACATGGACGATTCTTCAGCCAGGATTTCAGCCAGAATTTCAGTGTTGTCAGCTGATATTTCCTCATCTACCCAGGTAAAGGGAGCCCCATCCTGCTGCTGAGCGGAGTCTAGCAGCTGTTTGTAGGCAAATTCCAGCTCACGTTGCCACTCTCGTTCTCTCTCTTGTCGCTCTCGTTCTCTCTCTTGGTGCTTTCGTTCTTTCTGTTGTCGCTCATCCTGCAGCTGGATGTCTCTAATGGCCTCCTGTCTGGCGGTCTCTGATGGGTTAGCACCATATAATGCCAACCGCTGTTGAACTCGCTGCTGGAACAAGTCTTCAACTGACCGGAATCCTGCATCACCATTCCTCTGATCCATCTCGGCTAGCGCAATGATCAGGGTGGCCTTGTTCTTTCCCACCGGTCCCTCCACGGCTCTCAAGCAAGTCTTTTAGCATGGTTCTCCTGCAGGCTGCATAGCTGGTCATTCATGGTGGTGGTTTGGAGTTGTCCCAGTAACTGGAGAGCAAATCCCACTGCTGCCAACCAATGTGAGGAGACCCTTGCTCGCCCAGGTCCTGCTGTCCCGACACCCCTCTGCTCCTATCGGATCAGATTGCAGATTGCAACATCTCATGGTCCAGTCATCCAAAGTTCCGGGATCCGACCTACAGCTATGTGCCGATCGCGATCCATTTGAAGAACACACACCAGACGAGCTGTATGTATGCTCAACCAGAACTCAACTTTATTGAAACACTCTGCTGGTTATATACAGGTTACAAGCTTGTTATCAATCAAAGAACAATGAAATCTCCACCCCCTTTTCACACACTGGGGGCTTCCATGACTTTACTACCTCAGAGAGAATGACATTCCTGTAGATAATGACATCAGTGAAGTTAACAGAATACGTCATCTAGCCAGCTTGTCTCCGCATGGAGAGGAGGTCATTACTACATCTGAGAGATTACACTCTTTTAGATAATGACATGCTAATCCAATACTCCTGATAATCAAAGGGCTCAAAACAGTGTTATCACACAATAGAAAGGCCTAAGAGCCGACCTGAATTAACACCTCTACACACTGGACAATGAAATGTCTCTCACAAGCCCGGCTTCACTTAGCATTTCACTAGTTGGAGCTAAGCATTGAAGTGCCATTGTCCTAGTGACCTAGTCACGACAAATTAAGCCACTTCCAGTATCTCTTGCAATATGTACTATCCACAATGTCTCATCTTCTGCAATACATGAATTAGGATTTCACTTAGAAACACTTTAATATCTCAAGATCCATGACAACATAGTTCTATGTCCACTACAGTGTTTTACTTGGCTTCGACAATTATTATCGGAAATGAATTTGTAACTTCTCTCCTCTGGTCAAACCCCTGACTGATATTACCAGAAAGGACGGTAACCCACAGAATTGGTCTCTGGATTCCATTAAAGCCTTTGAGTCTCTCAAGGCTGACTTTGTTTCAGCTCCTGTGCTACAATACATTACATTACCCTTTATTCTTTTTTTTTTATTATTCTTTATTTTACATTTTTTTCTCTTATACAAGGACAGTTAAACATCACAATTGAACAACCTAAATCTCTACCACAGTTCTGTTCTTCTTAAACAGAGATACCCTTTCTTTTCATTGACCCTTACTTATTCCTAAATAAACAAAAAACAAATAAAGACTGACCTCTCCTCTTTACTGCCCACCTTTATCTAGTTGGTTATAATGATCTATCCTTGTTAAGATGTCAACCTGGGTCCTCCCCGGTTATTCCCCCCCCCCCTACTTCTATGCTACATGCCATATAAGCAAAACTACAAGAAAAGAAAACGATGAAGAAAAAAAAAAGACTACCTTTTAAATATCCTCCCCCTCCCCTCCCTACTTCCTCCCCTCCCTACTTCCCCCGCTCCCTATATGTAACATAAGGGGCCCATATTTCCCTAAACTTATCATCCTGCTCCCTTAACATCATTGTGAGATTTTCCATTTGCTGGATTTCAGTGATTTTCGCAACCATTGTGGCCTACTTGGTGGAATAGTACTTTTCCAGAGAACCGGAATACATGCTTTTGCTGTTGTGAGCAAATGTCTCACCAGTGATTTTTTATATTTTTCCAATGATATAGGAATATCAAGCAACAAAAAGGCCCCTGGGTTCTCTCCAAGAGATACTTCAGTTATTTGTTTAATAGTTTCTGACACCATTTTCCAAAAGTCTTTTACACCCTTGCATTCTCAAAATATGTGTATCAGAGTATCCACTTCTTTTTGACATCGCCAACTTAAGTTCGATATCTGAGGGAAAATCCGATTCAGAACTACTGGAGTCCTATACCATCTACTCAAAATCTTCTACCCCCCTCCTGATATCTAGATGCCAATGATGCCTTATGAGTAAACCTAAATATTTTGTTCTTCTGGGTATCGGAGAAAGTAACACCTAGATCTCTCTCCCATGCCTGTATAAAACCTAATTCTTGTGGGGCTTTTAATTTGCTCACCAGAGCATAGAGCAGAGACAGCGAATGTCTCACCGATTCCCCTTTTAAACATAGCTTCTCAAATTCTGAAAGTGCCGCTATCTCCGTCATCTGCCCTGAAATTGAGCAAAGAAAAGCGCTTAACTGTCTTCTCCTAAATGGATCCAGATCCTCTAAGAACTCACATTCGATTTCCTGGCTCGACATTACAAGATTATCCTTCAAAAAATGTATCCGTCTGGTTTTACCCTGTCGTTTTACCCTCAGAAAGCCCGGATCTTTTAAGCCAGGTTCAAAAGCCGGTTTACCCAGGATTGGTGTCATCGGGTTCGTTTTAGTAGCTCTGTTTATTTTTTTAAATATCTTCTTAACCAAGCTAATGGTCGCCCCAATCGTTGGATGTCGCTTCACTGCCTGCGGTATTGCAGATTCAATTAGCCAGGCTAGGCCCTCTAATGGTAACTCAGACATTGCTTGTTCCATATGAATCCATGGCTTATCTTGCCTCATAATAAGAGACTGGGTCTGGAAATCCCACCCCACCTTTTTCCTTTGGTAACTTCGAGATCTCTCTACGCACTCTTGCTGGTTTCCCAGCCCATATAAATCCAGCGAACTTTGCAATCAAATCTCTTTGAGGAATCCTAATTGGACCGTCTGTAGTATATATAATAGCCTCGGCATTACATTCATTTTTATAATGTTAATTCTACGGAAGCAGGTAAAAACTTCCTTGTCCCACTTCTGCAGATCTAACTTAATTTGCCTTACTAGCGGTGCTAGGTTCAATTCAAGAATTCTATTCAATTTCTTTGGTACTAGGTCCCTAGGTATCCTATGTGTCAGTTTGCAAAGAAAGTTGTTAGTTGTGGTTGCTGGGCTATACTCATCTCCACACCCATTGCTTCCGATTTGCTGTAATTTACCTTAAAATTTGATAATTTCCCATACTTGCTAATCTCCGATAACCATGGGGGAGGGACAACGCTGGCGCGGTTAAAAAGAACATAAGATTATCCGCAAATGCTGCAAGTTTTTTGTTCCCTACCTTTTACACAAATCCCCCTAATATCTATATTATCCATTATTGTTCTTAGAAAAGGTTCTAACGTCAAGATAAAAATAATCGGTGATAGGGGGCAGCCTTGCCGTGTCCCATTGCATATGGCAAAGGGTTCGGATAGTATTTAATTTATCTTGACCCTAGCTTTCGATAGAGAATATTAACTCATAACCCATTTTTGCATCCCTTCACCCAATCCTATGTGTTGCATAGTTGCTTTTAAGAAATTTCAATCCACCCTATCAAACGCTTTTTCCGCATCTGTAGATATAAGTACTAGGAGTTTCCGATAGGATTGTGAGAAGTGGATAGCACTTAGAACCCTTTGTGTATTTTCTCTACCTTCCCTCTCTGGGGTAAATCCAACTTGGTCCTGATGTATTAAAGAGGGGATATGCGGTATTAATCTATTTGCCAGTATTTTTGTGAAAATCTTTAAGTCTACATTTAGCAATAAAATTGGACGATAACTCGAACATTGTGTGGATCTTTCCCTTCCTTGGGTATCACTGCTATATGTGTCATACGTGTTTCTTCGGGCATCTTATGTCCTTCTCGTATTGAATTAAACGCATCTAGAAACCTTGGCATCAGTTTTCCAGCATGAATCTTATAATATAACAGAGTAAACCCATCTGGGCCTGGTTTTAACATTTTAAGGGCATTTGTAAATTATTTTGCTGTAATTGGGCCATCTATGCCCCTCCCTATATCCTCAGATAATCTAGGCATTCCTGACACCCCTATATATTCCTTGGCCTCTCCCTCCTTTATAGGGTATCTTTGATGCCTTTTGTTGGTCTTTTAACTGATATAGACTCATATAATAATTTCTAAATGCTTTCGCAATTTCTTGTGAAGAATTAACTAGGATATCTCCAGTTGTTTTGATACGATCTATATGATTTTGAGCCCTCGTTTCTCTAAGCGCTTTTGCTAGCATCCTACTTTGTTACCGTATTCATAAAAGGCTTGTTTACACCATCTTAATGAGGCTTTTGCTTTATCCGTTAATAATAAATTCAATTCATCTCGTAAACTCCTCAGTTTCTCCTCTGTAATGCCAACGATTTCTTATGTACCTTTTCCATTCTACGGATTTCTCCCAACAAGGCTTCCATCTGGGCCCCTAGCTGACGTTTCCTGCGTGTTCCTAATGATATTAAAAAGCCTCTAATGTAGCATTTATGTGTTTCCCATATGCAAGTTGGGATAACTTCCCCTGACTCATTAATTGAAAAGAACGTTTCTAATTCCTGATCTTTTCCTCACATTCTGGTTCCTTCAGAAGAGATTCATTGATCTTCCAATGCCATTCACGGGGTGCCGGTTCTCCCCATTCCACCACGCAATCGGTTGGCGCATGGTCTGATAATGTAAATTAACCAATAGTGGTCTCTGCTATACACTGCAGGAAATTTTGAGATACAAATATATAGTCTATCCTAGAGTATGTTTTGTGTTTTGCGGAGAAAAAAGTGTAGTCCTTATCGTGTATGTGAAAGATCCTCCAACTGTCCACCACCTGTAAGTCTTGCAGAAGTTTTTTTGCTTTACGTAATTTAACATATGATAAATGTGAGGTGCCCTTGGATACGTCTAGAGTAGGATCTAGTGCTATGTTTAGATCACCGCCCATCAACACAATGCCCTCCTTATTTTGGTGTACTATATTTAGATATGTCTCCAAGACTGACACCTGTCCTTCATTGGGTAGGTATAGATTCACCAAAGTGAGCTTTTGCTCATATAAGTATCTATTTACAATAAGTAAGCGCCCTTCCTCATCTTGAATTATGTTTGACTCTTTCCATGGTATCTGCTTTGAAAAAATAATCGATACCCCCTTTGTTTTTGATGTCTGCGAAGCACTATGATACACAATTGGAAATCTGAAGTTTCCTAATTTTGGAATTTTGTTTTTCCTAAAATGTGTCTCTTGGAGGAATATAATATGCAACTTTAATCTCCATAATTCTGCCAGCAGCTTAGTCCGTTTCTTCGGGTTATTTAGCCCCTTCACATTGTAAGATGTCAAGGTAATCCTAGTCATTTTGTTATTTCTTCCCCTATTTTATGTCTCTTCAACGCTTAAAAAATTACCCGGTATCTGAAATAAAGTAATGGGGTTACAAGGGGGGAGAGGAGGGCCAGAAGAAAAAAAAATTAAATAATTTTTTTTTATAGGAGCCGCCGAACGAACGCGCTTTCAATAAATGTCTTCAAATCTGGTCAATCCCCTAGGATGCCAGAGAAGGCAACAAACAAAAAAAAAATGAGAGAAAAAAAGGGAAAAAACCCCACAAAAGGCGCCTCCGACTTCCCTCCCAGCAGAGGAGAGGCGTATGAATTGGGGGTAGTAGTAGAGCAAGATGGAGAGCTGGGGCCTATGCCATCCTGCACCCTCATATTTTAACCTTTTTAACACAAGGTATTTCTCCTAATATCCCAGTATAAGCATCACCTTAAATTTTACTATTATCCCTCCCATTCTATATTTACATTCTTCCTTAATTTCAGATTTAACATATACCCATCTACCCATTTGACTACACAGGAATAGATACAGTTTTCCTCTATTACATTCTCTTTTTTTTCTCCCTTTTGCCAGTATAGCCATATACACAAAGATTCAAATGAAAACGAATAAATAAATGAGTACGAATAAAAACATAAACACCAACATTAGGTTAATTAGGGTAATTAAGGTGGGTGATTAGGGTGATCCATCAGTAATCCCCTCCCCCCTATACCTCCCTTCCACTCCTCTTTAAATCCGTCATTTCCTGAGTAAGATAACTAGTACTAACTAATAATAACCAACTGTTTCCACTTGTCTTATTTCCTACCTCCCCATATTCCTTACCCCTACTGGAACCACTATTTACCTAGTTTTGGGAGCCAGGGACTACTGGGGGTTGGGTACTTATCCAACCGCAGTTATAAACCCTCTGTTCATAGTTCATCATCATGTATTAAATTCCACACCGATAGAAAATAATTTCTCTCTTCCCCTTCTTCCCTCTCTCCCTCTCTCTTCTACCCCTTCACCCTCCCCCCATTGCCCCCTGGCCCATTACCCCCTGGCCCATTACCCTTTATTCTTGAGGTTGATGCATGCGAGACTGGCGTAGGTGCCCTTCTCTCTCAATGTCCTATCTCTGAGAGCAAAAAATTGTCTCATGCAGAATGCAATTACAAGATTGGAGACAGAAAATTGCTAGCTATCGTTTTAGCTCTGAAAGAATGGAGGTATCTCCTCAGAGGTACCACTGTGCCGGTCCTCATTTTGACTGACCATAAGAATATCACATTCTTGTCTGAGGCAAAATGCTAATCTCCCAGAAGGGCATGATGGGCTGTTTTTCTTTCAAGCTTGAATTACGTAGTCTCATACCCGGTACTAAGAATGTAAGGACTGACGCATTCTCGTAACAGTTTTCCTCCACTTCCAAGATGGAGTTGGTTCCTGCTCTTGTGATACCTCATGATTGTATTCTGACCACTGTATGTACTAATCTCACTTCTCTATTGGGTGACTGGGTGAATTCTTGCCGCTCAGATCCATTCTCCTCCCGAGAAACCTGGTGACCGCTGCTTTATCCATGAGAATCTAAGCACTGCTTTGCTCCAGACCTACCATTCTCCCAAGGCAGCTGGCCACCCAGGGAAGAATCAACTAATTTGGGCTATTTTTCACTGATTCTGGCGGCCTAATCTCTGTGCTGATTTAACCACCTTTGTAGCTGCTTGTTCCATGTGTTCTCAGAATAAGACACCACAACACCTTCAAGTGGACCTCCTACAACTCATCTGTCTCCCCTGACACAAACATCACCTTGAATACACAACCTCTTTCTTCACAATGAAATATAATTAATCTCTCCTCTCGCCTCCTTACCACAGATGAAACTTCAGTCCTTTTCAAAAGGCCTCACTTTTTGTCCAAATAACAAATTGGACACATTTGAAGTGATCAAAGACTTACAACTATATACACGTAAGCTTTTATTAAAAAGCATGTTTGAAAAAGAAAAACCTGGATCCGAAGGGTGTCACACGTATAGGCAACGGCAGACCTTGGACAATCTCAACTCTTTATAAGAGGAGAGTGTTCCTAGAGACACGATCGACTTAGAATCTCTTCTCAAACAAGTGAATGACCCATCCACTAAGACCACTACTAGCACCCTGAGGGGATTCAGTCAGCATGTGTTGCGCTATACAAGTTTCTCACTCACTCACCACTAAATCTTCATTAAAACATCATCTCTGTACCAAGCCCCTAGCTCCAATCATGGAATAGCCACTTTCCTCAAACTAGTATGAAGAAATAAAAACGTTAAATCCTACATCTCCCAGGAGTCAGTGTTGCCAACCGTCTGTATTTTTACGGACAGTTTGTAAAAACGGGCACTTTTTTCCCCTGTTCGTAAATGTTCGTGGTTGCGGGAATGTGCAGGGGGTGATTGGAGGCAGGGGGTGATGGTGGCTGCGGTGGCACCACAGAGGGTGATGGAGGCAGGGGGAGATTGGAGGCAGGGGGTTTTTGTGGCACCGCCGAGGGGGGTGGTGGCACTGCAGAGGGTGGGGGATGGACACAGGGGTTGTTGGTGGCACCACAGAGGGGGATGGAGGCAGGGGGACGATGGAGGCAGGGGGTGATTAGAGGCAGGGGGCCTGGGGGAGGTTGGAGGGAGATTGGAGGCAGGGGGTGATGTAACTAAATAATTTGCCCTTATTATATCGAAAATAACAAAAATATTGTTTTTTACCTTAATATCTACCTTAAATCACATTGCTATTTGCCTAGTGTACTTGTTTGTAGCCTAAATACTGAAATTTGCACCTAAAACATATTTTTTTAACTTTTGTGAAATGGCAGTAAAAATATGGCTGCGCCAGTAAATTTGGGGTGTCGTGCCAGTAAATTTTAATCTGGTAGGTTGGCAACACTGCTAGGAGTAAAAAGATAGCACTAAAAAAATCTATTAACTACAACATAACCATCAAGTCCTCGGATAAAGGAGGCAAAATTGTCCTTATGGACAAAGATCAATATTGTCTAATGTGTACTAACATCTTGAGCAATCGCAATGGGTATCGAAATACAAGGAATGTTTGCAGCATTAGAAAAATCACTTAAATCTCAAATGGAGAGAATAGAGAGAAATATGGGACATATGTTGGATAGACTGGAGGAAGCGGAAAAAAAACAGAGTTGAATAAAAACACCATTAGTAAACTGGAGGAAGAAATTAAAGCTATAAAAAAAGAACAACGGGAACAGGCGTATAAAGCTGAAGACCAGGAGAATAGAGAAAGAAGGACAAATATAAGAATACGTGGAGTCCCAGATTCCTCTCAGTCAGAAAATCTCCCAGAAATAATACGGAAAATCTACAATCCATTATTGGATAGAGAAATAACTTCTCCACTAAGAATTGAACGAGCTCACAGGATAAGGAGGCCAAGAGAAATACCACAAGAGAGCCCCAGAGATATCATCATAAGATTTGAAAGCTGGGAAGAGAAAAAACAACCATGGAAAAATCTGAGTGGAAAGTCTTCCAATAAAATTTGAAGAGCACATCATTCAAATATACCAGGATCTATCCCAAGAAACGCTGAGAAGAAGAAGAAATTTAAGACCATTATTAAGGGTGCTGCAAGAGCAAGGAATACAATACAATTTGGGGTTTCCCTGCATGTCTGATAAGCAGGAAAAATGGGGTCACGGCAAGACTGAGATTCATTGAAGAAATACCCGATTTTTGTCAAAAACTAGACATTCCAATACCCACCAGTTAACAAAATAAAAACAAAATCAGGGGAGAGGGGGTGGGGAGAGGAGGTAAAACCGGGAGTAGTAAAACAAATAAATCATAGAATGAAAGAGACCTGGGGGCCGGAACCCCTCAGTGCTAATTCCGTAGGAATAGGGGACTGTCACGTACCTGGTTACCAGAGTCTGATGCAGGGTAGCCTCTCTTACGACTCTGGTTCGCGAGCCACTGAAGTGGGAAAAGCGGACTCGGAGCACAGAGGGGTAGGAGTGCCGAGGTGGTGCAGAGTAGAAGCAGGTGGGCGAATACATCTGATGTGGAGACGTAGAAGATGCTGAAGACGCTGAAGCTGAAGATGGGTCAGCGACCCGTACGGAAGCTGCGACTACTGTGGCACAAACTGGAAAGGTAAGTTGGTGTAATGGATATCAACTGGAACAGCAGGGTCAGACAAGCCGGGTCATAACAGGTAGGCAGGAGAAATACAGATGGCTGGAGAGTAGTCGGTGAAGCAGGCAGGTAGGTCTGGTAACGAGAGTTCAATCAGGCGGGTGGTCAAACAGAAGCCGGGTCAAGGGTTGGAGAGGTACGGATGGTCAGGCAAGCCAAAGTCAGAGTTCAATCAGGTATTCCAGACAGATTATCAGAGTACAGGTCTCAGGTATGGATCAGTCACTAACTGCAGATCAGGCAGCAATGTGCTGCAAACAGCAACAGGTTTTTAAAGTGTCCTTTGGCGCCACGCTGGTTCACGTGCACGCGCGCGCCCCTGCCCACCGTGCACGTGCGCGCACCCCCCGTGCATGTGCGCGCGCCGTTGCAGCGCGTGCACGAGCGTGGGACGCACGGCGATGATCTGCAGACATGGAGGAGGAAGACTGCATGGAGGAGGTGAGTCCCTGACAGGGACATAAGACCGTGGTGACTAGTTCTCCACCTTATAGAAAGGAGCACAAGAGCACCAAAGGGGGTGCAAGAGGAGATGCTCCACAACAAGACCATAGGGTCAAGGTTCCCCCAAGAGGAAAGGGGTAGGGGAGGGAGGGTTTGGGGGAGATGGCAAGGTAGGGGGTTGGGGAGGGGGTGGTGAGGGGGGGTAAGGGGGTGGATGGAATGTTGGGGGGGGCGGGGGGAAGGGGACCTGGATCTGGGTACCTTATAACAAAAAATAGATACCGGTCTAAAAAGCAAAAAAAAAAAAAGAAGAGAAAGACATGACTAACATAAACTTTATAACATACAATGTGAGAGGCCTCAGCTCCCCAGAAAAAAGGCATATGGTATTAAGAGAGGTGGAAAGGTACTCTGCAGAAATAGTCTTCTTGCAGGAGACACATATAACATTAGACTCCAGTGTTAGACTCCATTCTCGGGCAATCCCAACCTGGTTCTATGGTGACTCGCCAAAGAAGAGAGCAAAGGGAGTTGCCATTGAAGTGGGGAGGAACATTGCATTTAAGGTAGAAGATAGGAAAGTCGACCCAGAAGGTCGCTGTCTGTTTTTGAGAGGGGTCCTTCAAGGAAAAAAATATACACTTGCAAATATATACTGCCCTAATAGACACCCTTAAAAATACCTTAGGGGGATCTTGAACACTCTAATGGATTTCAAACAGGGTCTTGTAATCCTAGCAGGAGATTTTAATTTCTCAATGGAACACCATTTTGACAGTACACCCGGTGCACAGAGGCGAGATACCAAACAACTTTGATTATTAAGAAAAAAAATATTTAACCAGCAATTGATAGATCCATGGAGGGTCTCACATCCAAATAAAAAAGATTATACATATCACTCTTCTGTGCATGGAACATACTCAAGATTGAATTATATGATGGTCGATCATGAGTTATTGGAAGATGTAATTAAAACCTCAATAGGTTTAATAACAATCTCAGATCACGCCCCGGTAATAGTGAAAATAAGATTCAATGAGACAGAGTAAAGAAAAGGAACTTGGAATCTTAATGAAGAACTTATAGAGGATATAGAAGTAAGCAAGGCAGTAAAAAAGGACTTGAAACTATTTTTTTTGTTAAACAACACACCGGACGTAAGCATGGCTACACTATGGGAAGCCCACAAGGCATACATCAGAGGAAAATTAATCTCCATAGGAGCAGGGAAAAAGAAATCAAGAGAATTAAATATGAAAAAATTAACAACACAGTTATATAAACTGGAGCAGATGCACAAAGAACGAGGAGAAAATGAAGTACATCAGAAAATAGTGATAAAGAGGGCCCAGCTTAGAGACTTGATGAAATTTGAAACTAGAAAAATATTCAAAAATGTTGAAAAAGAAAGGTATAAATGGGGGAATAAACCAGGGAAATATCTAGCCAGAGTAAGGGGAAAAAACCCGAAATTATATCGAAAAAATAAAAAATCAGGAAGGGCAGATGAAATACAAGACCTCTGAAATCGCAGAAGCTTTTCAGACCTTTTACAGCACACTATATTCTATCCAAACCAAAGAGACTCATAAGCAGGATGACATTAGAAAAATAAAAATTAAAGAGTACCTAGAAGAAATTAATCTACCAAAGATACCTCAAGAGGATATTGAATCCCTAGAGGACCCAATCACTCAGGAGGAGATTTATAAAGCCTTTCAGGAAACACCGGGGGGTAAGAGCCCAGGTCCGGATGGGCTGCCGATTAAGTACTATAAAAAATGTAAAGAACTTTTGGTCCCAGAGATGTGCAACTATTTTAATAAATTAGAAAATGCATTTCCTGAGGAAAATACGTGGGAATGCTGAATAGCTGAATTGCTAAGCCCGCACAAATGCCATTCACCATAACCACTATACTATCTTTAGGACATACAAGCAGTGTTCCTTCAGTACTTCTAAAGCCTCTCTTTGATCATTAATGGTGTTGTAAATGTAAAATAATTTTACCTTAGTGCAGTCCTCCTTTATTTACCTCATCCTTTGATTTTGCTTTTAAATGTCCTTATTTCTTCTGAGAAATACTCACTTCCTGTTCTTCTGTCTGTAACTCCACACAGTAATGGGAGGCTTTTTCCCTGGTGTGGAGAAAGCCTCTTGATGGGGGAGGGAGTGAGCAGGATGCCCACTAACACACAGCTCCTTTCTCTATCTGCAAAGTAGAGAGTGTCCTGGTCGCCCCTCCCCCTCAAGAGGTTTTCTCCACAGCAGGTGTGTGAGGGGGAATATTGCACTGCGAGAGAATTACCATTACGAATGCCTTTAATTCACAGACCAAATGAGTTACCGAACCCTTCAAACAAACCTTAATAAATCCTCAACCGTACATGCGATCGATACAGCGACTTCACCGCTGTAAAGACAAGACCCTTGTGAACGCATCGATATGAAATTTATGTTGATAAACTTAAAAATGTGGCCATGTCAGCGATTTAGAAAAGAGTGTAATTGTGTGTCTTACTAACAAATTTTAAAAGCGCATTATAATGAAGGCCTATGGGGAAAATTTTGGAACTCTTGTCCTTTAGAAGCTCCAGCAACGAAAAGTAAAATGCGCATCACAAAACTGATCACATTGCCTGAAAGCAGACAAAAATACCTACCATTTGATATATAAATTGTGTATGACAAGTAGATCTTGTGGGCGTGAGAGCAATTTGTTCCCCCTTTTTTTATAGATAATCAGAGTTTTTTCAAAACTCACACTGTAAAGGTCACATGACTCACTCTAGCAGCTTTCCATAGACACGCAGTGTAATCGATTAAATTTTCTGAAAAAATCACTAAACGTAAATTGCTTTTTCACAAAAACTATAAAAGATTTCAATCTGAAAAGTCATAGCCGGATAGCTGAATATTTTGTGACCGTGGTAAAATTTGTTTGGTGTCTGTCAGTGAAAGTATGAAGGAGGAGATACATTTTGTACGGCATGAGATTTGAAGCAGAAAAAAGCATGTTCTCATTGACTTCAATGTTAAAAAAAGCGACTAAAAGCTTAATATTTTAAAAAGTATAAATAGCACAAAAAAACTAAAAGAAGTCCCATAGTTAGCTAAATGAGATGAACATTTTAAAAGTTAAATGGTCTCAATCGCTGAAAGTATGGCGAAGTTACGCAGAGCCAAATAACGTACGGAATAAAATTAATAAGAACTAGAAAATGCATTTCCTGAGGAAAATACGTGGGAATGCTGAATAGCTGAATTGCTAAGCCCGCACAAATGCCATTCGCCATAACCACTATACTATCTTTAGGACATACAAGCAGTGTTCCTTAAGTACTTATAAAGCCTCTCTTTGATCATTAAAGGTGTTGTAAATGTAAAATATTTTCCCTAAATAGCTTCCTTTACCTTAGTGCAGTCCTCCTTTACTTACCCCATACTTTGATTTTGCTTTTAAATGTCATTATTTATTCTGAGAAACCCTCACTTCCTGTCCTTCTGTCTAACTCCACACAGTAATGCAAGGCTTTTTCCCTGGTGTGGAGAAAGCCTCTTGAGGGGGGGGGAGTGAGCAGGACGCCCACTAACACACAGCTCCTTTCTCTATCTGCAAAGTAGAGAGTGTCCTGGTCGCCCCTCCCCCTCAAGAGGTTTTCTCCACAGCAGGTGTGTGAGGGGGAATATTGCACTGAGAGAGAATTACCATTACAAATGCCTTTAATTCACAGACCAAATGAGTTACCGAACCCTTCAAACAAACCTTAATAAATCCTCAACCGTACATGCGATCGATACAGCGACTTCACCGCTGTAAAGACAAGACCCTTGTGAACGCATCGATATGAAATTTATGTTGATAAACTTAAAAATGTGGCCATGTCAGCGATTTAGAAAAGAGTGTAATTGTGTGTCTTACTAACAAATTTTAAAAGCGCGTTATAATGAAGGCCTATGGGAAATTTTTTGGAACTCTTGTCCTTTAGAAGCTCCAGCAACGAAAAGTAAAATGCGCATCACAAAACTGATCACATTGCCTGAAAGCAGACAAAAATACCTACCATTTGATATATAAATTGTGTATGACAAGTAGATCTTGTGGGCGTGAGAGCAATTTGTTCCCCCTTTTTTATAGATAATCAGAGTTTTTTCAAAACTCACACTGTAAAGGTCACATGACACACTGTAGCAGGTCTCCATAGGAAGACTGTGAAATCGATAACATTTTCTGAAAAAATCACTAAACGTAAATTGCTTTTTCACAAAAACTATAAAAGATTTCAATCTGAAAAGTCATAGCCGGATAGCTGACTATTTTGTGACCGTGGTAAAGTTTGTTTGGTGTCTGTCAGTGAAAGTATGAAGGAGGAGATACATTTTGTACGGCATGAGATTTGAAGCAGGAAAAAGCATGTTCTCATTGACTTCAATGTTAAAAAAAAGCGACTAAAAGCTTAATATTTTAAAAAGTATAAATAGCACAAAAAAACTTGAAGAAGTCCCATCGTTAGCTAAATGAGATGAACATTTTAAAAGTTGAATGGTCTCAATCGCTGAAAGTATGGCGAAGTTACGCAGAGCCAAAAAAAGTACGGAATAATAAAATTAAGACATAAGAAGAACTAGAAAATGCATTTCCTGAGGAAAATACGTGGGAATGCTGAATAGCTGAATTGCTAAGCCCGCACAAATCCTATTCACCATAACCACTATACTATCTTTAGGACATACAAGCAGTGTTCCTTCAGTACTTATAAAGCCTCTCTTTAATCATTAAAGGTGTTGTAAAGGTAAAATCATTTTCCCTAAATAACTTCCTTTACCTTAGTGCAGTCCTCCTTTACTTACCTCATCCTTTGATTTTGCTTTTAAATGTCCTTATTTCTTCTGAGAAATCCTCACTTCCTGTTCTTCTGTCTGTAACTACACACAGTAGTGCAAGGCTTTTTCCCTGGTGTGGAGAAAGCCTCTTGAGGGGGGAGGGGGTGAGCAGGACGCCCACTAACACACAGCTCCTTTCTCTATCTGCAAAGTACAGAGCGTCCTGACTTCCTGGTCGCCCCTCCCCCCTCAAGAGGTTTTCTCCCCTCCCCCAGGTGTGTGAGGGGATAATTGCACTGAGGTAAAGAAAGCTATTTAGGGAAACAAATACCATTACAAACGCTTTTTATCTACACACAAAATAAGTGAAATAACCCTTCAAACAAACCTTAATAAATCCACAACCGTAGATGCGATCGATACAGCGACTTCACCGTATAAAAGACAAGACTCTTGTGAACGCATCGATATGAAATTTATGTTGATAAACTTTAAAATGTGGCTATGTCAGCGATTTAGAAAAGAGTGTAATTGTGTGTCTTACTAACAAATTTTAAAAAGTGCGTTATAATGAAGGCCTATGGGAGAAATATTGGAACTCTTGTCCTTTAGAAGCTCCAGCAACGAAAAGTAAAAAGCGCATCACAAAACTGATCACATTGCCTGAAAGCAGACAAAAATACCTTCCATTTGATATATAAATTGTGTATGACAAGTAGATCTTGTGGGCGTGAGAGCAATTTGTTCCCCCTTTTTTATAGATAATCAGAGTTTTTTCAAAACTCACACTGTAAAGGTCACATGACACACTGTAGCAGGTCTCCATAGGAAGACTGTGAAATCGATAACATTTTCTGAAAAAAATCACTAAACGTAAATTGCTTTTTCACAAAAACTATAAAAGATTTCAATCTGAAAAGTCATAGCCGGATAGCTGAATATTTTGTGACCGTGGTAAAGTTTGTTTGGTGTCTGTCAGTGAAAGTATGAAGGAGGAGATACATTTTGTACGGCATGAGTTTTGAAGCAGGAAAAAGCATGTTCTCATTGACTTCAATGTTAAAAAAAAACGACTAAAAGCTTAATATTTTAAAAAGTATAAATAGCACAAAAAAACTTGAAAGTCCCATCGTTAGCTAAATGAGATGAACATTTTAAAAGTTGAATGGTCTCAATTGCTGAAAGTATGGCGAAGTTACGCAGAGCCAAAAAAAGTACGGAATAAAAAATTAAGACATAAGAAGAACTAGAAAATGCATTTCCTGAGGAAAATACGTGGGA
The DNA here is from genome assembly GCA_029574335.1 of Rana kukunoris. NCBI lineage: Eukaryota > Metazoa > Chordata > Amphibia > Anura > Ranidae > Rana > Rana kukunoris. The sequence continues at coordinate 92,839,145 of CM056055.1, read as the reverse complement.
ATGCTGAATAGCTGAATTGCTAAGCCCGCACAAATCCCATTCACCATAACCACTATACTATCTTTAGGACATACAAGCAGTGTTCCTTCAGTACTTATAAAGCCTCTCTTTAATCATTAAAGGTGTTGTAAAGGTAAAATCATTTTCCCTAAATAACTTCCTTTACCTTAGTGCAGTCCTCCTTTACTTACCTCATCCTTTGATTTTGCTTTTAAATGTCCTTATTTCTTCTGAGAAATCCTCACTTCCTGTTCTTCTGTCTGTAACTCCACACAGTAGTGCAAGGCTTTTTCCCTGGTGTGGAGAAAGCCTCTTGAGGGGGGAGGGGGTGAGCAGGACGCCCACTAACACACAGCTCCTTTCTCTATCTGCAAAGTACAGAGCGTCCTGACTTCCTGGTCGCCCCTCCCCCTCAAGAGGTTTTCTCCCTCCCCCGGGTGATTGAGGGGGATAATTGCACTGAGGTAAAGGAAGCTATTTAGGGAAAGAATTACCATTACAAACGCTTTTTATCTACACACAAAATAAGTGAAATAACCCTTCAAACAAACCTTAATAAATCCACAACCGTACATGCGATCGATACAGCGACTTCACCGTATAAAAGACAAGACCCTTGTGAACGCATCGATATGAAATTTATGTTGATAAACTTAAAAATGTGGCCATGTCAGCGATTTAGAAAAGAGTATCTTTGTGTGTCTTACTAACACATTTTAAAAGCGCGTTATAATGAAGGTCTATGGGGAAAAATTTGGAACTCTTGTCCTTTAGAAGCTCCAGCAACGAAAAGTAAAATGCGCATCACAAAACTGATCACATTGCCTGAAAGCAGACAAAAATACCTTCCATTTGATATATAAATTGTGTATGACAAGTAGGTCTTGTGGGCGTGAGAGCAATTTGTTCCCCCTTTTTTATAGATAATCCGATTTTTTCAAAACTCACACTCTAAAGGTCACATGACTCACTCTAGCAGCCTTTCATAGACACGCAGTGTAATCGATAACATTTTCTGAAAAAATCACTAAACGTAAATTGCTTTTTCACAAAAACTATAAAAGATTTCAATCTGAAAAGTCATAGCCGGATAGCTGAATATTTTGTGATCGTGGTAAAGTTTCTTTGGTGTCTGTCAGTGAAAGTATGAAGGAGGAGATACATTTTGAATCGGGTACGTTTTTAAGCAGGAATAAGCATGTTCTCATTGACTTCAATGTTAAAAAAAAGCGACTAAAAGCTTAATATTTTAAAAAGTATAAATAGCACAAAAAAACTTGAAGAAGTCCCATCGTTAGCTGAATGAGATTAACATTTTAAAATTTGAATGGTCTCAATCGCTGAAAGTATGGCGAAGTTACGCAGAGCCAAAAAACGTACGGAATAATAAAGGATAAAATTAAAATTAAAACTAGAAAATGCATTTCCTGAGGAAAATACGTGGGAATGCTGAATAGCTGAATTGCTAAGCCCGCACAAATACCATTCACCATAACCACTATACTATCTTTAGGACATACAAGCAGTGTTCCTTCCGTACTTATAAAGCCTCTCTTTGATCATTAAAGGTGTTGTAAAGGTAAAATCGTTTTCCCTAAATAACTTCCTTTACCTTAGTGCAGTCCTCCTTTACTTACCTCATCCTTTGATTTTGATTTTAAATGTCCTTATTTCTTCTGAGAAATCCTCACTTCCTGTTCTTCTGTCTGTAACTCCACACAGTAGTGCAAGGCTTTTTCCCTGGTGTGGAGAAAGCCTCTTGAGGGCGAAGGGGGTGAGCAGGACGCCCACTAACACACAGCTCCTTTCTCTATCTGCAAAGTACAGAGTGTCCTGACTTCCTGGTCGCCCCTCCCCCCTCAAGAGGTTTTCTCCCCTCCCCCAGGTGTGTGAGGGGGATAATTGCACTGAGGTAAAGAAAGCTATTTAGGGAAAGAATTACCATTACAAACGCTTTTTATCTACACACAAAATAAGTGAAATAACCCTTCAAACAAACCTTAATAAATCCACAACCGTACATGCGATCGATACAGCGACTTCACCGTATAAAAGACAAGACCCTTGTGAACGCATCGATATGAAATTTATGTTGATAAACTTAAAAATGTGGCCATGTCAGCGATTTAGAAAAGAGTATCTTTGTGTGTCTTACTAACAAATTTTAAAAGCGCGTTATAATGAAGGTCTATGGGGAAAAATTTAGAACTCTTGTCCTTTAGAAGCTCCAGCAACGAAAAGTAAAATGCGCATCACAAAACTGATCACATTGCCTGAAAGCAGACAAAAATACCTTCCATTTGATATATAAATTGTGTATGACAAGTAGATCTTGTGGGCGTGAGAGCAATTTGTTCCCCCTTTTTTATAGATAATACGATTCTTTTCAAAACTCACACTCTAAAGGTCACATGACACACTCTAAGCCAGCTCCATAGACAGACAGTGTTAATCGATAAAATTTTCTGAAAAAATCACTAAACGTAAATTGCTTTTTCACAAAAACTATAAAAGATTTCAATCTGAAAAGTCATAGCCGGATAGCTGAATATTTTGTGACCGTGGTAAAGTTTGTTTGGTGTCTGTCAGTGAAAGTATGAAGGAGGAGATTACATTTTGAATCACGTACGTTTTTAAGCAGGAATAAGCATGTTCTCATTGACTTCAATGTTTAAAAAAAGCGACTAAAAGCTTAATATTTTAAAAAATATAAATAGCACAAAAAAACTTGAAGAAGTCCCATCGTTAGCTGAATGAGATGAACATTTTAAAAGTTGAATGGTCTCAATCGCTGAAAGTATGGCGAAGTTACGCAGAGCCAAAAAACGTACGGAATAAAATTAAGACATAACTAGAAAATGCATTTCCTGAGGAAAATACGTGGGAATGCTGAATAGCTGAATTGCTAAGCCCGCACAAATCCCATTCACCATAACCACTATACTATCTTTAGGACATACAAGCAGTGTTCCTTCAGTACTTCTAAAGCCTCTCTTTAATCATTAAAGGTGTTGTAAAGGTAAAATCATTTTCCCTAAATAACTTCCTTTACCTTAGTGCAGTCCTCCTTTACTTACCTCATCCTTTGATTTTGCTTTTAAATGTCCTTATTTCTTCTGAGAAATCCTCACTTCCTGTTCTTCTGTCTGTAACTCCACACAGTAATGCAAGGCTTTTTCCCTGGTGTGGAGAAAGCCTCTTGAGGGGGGAGGGGGTGAGCAGGACGCCCACTAACACACAGCTCCTTTCTCTATCTGCAAAGTACAGAGTGTCCTGACTTCCTGGTCGCCCCTCCCCCTCAAGAGGTTTTCTCCCCTCCCCCAGGTGTGTGAGGGGGATATATTGCACTGAGGTAAAGAAGCTATTTAGGGAAAGAATTACCATTACAAATGCTTTTTATCTACACACAAAATAAGTGAAATAACCCTTCAAACAAACCTTAATAAATCCACAACCGTACATGCGATCGATACAGCGACTTCACCGTATAAAAGACAAGACCCTTGTGAACGCATCGATATGAAATTTATGTTGATAAACTTAAAAATGTGGCCATGTCAGCGATTTAGAAAAGAGTATCTTTGTGTGTCTTACTAACAAATTTTAAAAGCGCGTTATAATGAAGGTCTATGGGGAAAAATTTGGAACTCTTGTCCTTTAGAAGCTCCAGCAACGAAAAGTAAAATGCGCATCACAAAACTGATCACATCGCCTGAAAGCAGACAAAAATACCTTCCATTTGATATATAAATTGTGTATGACAAGTAGATCTTGTGGGCGTGAGAGCAATTTGTTCCCCCTTTTTTATAGATAATACGATTCTTTTCAAAACTCACACTCTAAAGGTCACATGACACACTCTAAGCCAGGTCCATAGACACGCAGTGTAATCGATAACATTTTCTGAAAAAATCACTAAACGTAAATTGCTTTTTCACAAAAACTATAAAAGATTTCAATCTGAAAAGTCATAGCCGGATAGCTGAATATTTTGTGACCGTGGTAAAGTTTGTTTGGTGTCTGTCAGTGAAAGTATGAAGGAGGAGATACATTTTGAATCGGGTACGTTTTTAAGCAGGAATAAGCATGTTCTCATTGACTTCAATGTTAAAAAAAAGCGACTAAAAGCTTAATATTTTAAAAAGTATAAATAGCACAAAAAAACTTGAAGAAGTCCCATCGTTAGCTGAATGAGATGAACATTTTAAAAGTTGAATGGTCTCAATCGCTGAAAGTATGGCGAAGTTACGCAGAGCCAAAAAACGTACGGAATAATAAAGGATAAAATTAAAATTAAAACTAGAAAATGCATTTCCTGAGGAAAATACGTGGGAATGCTGAATAGCTGAATTGCTAAGCCCGCACAAATCCCATTCACCATAACCACTATACTATCTTTAGGACATACAAGCAGTGTTCCTTCAGTACTTATAAAGCCTCTCTTTAATCATTAAAGGTGTTGTAAAGGTAAAATCATTTTCCCTAAATAACTTCCTTTACCTTAGTGCAGTCCTCCTTTACTTACCTCATCCTTTGATTTTGCTTTTAAATGTCCTTATTTCTTCTGAGAAATCCTCACTTCCTGTTCTTCTGTCTGTAACTCCACACAGTAGTGCAAGGCTTTTTCCCTGGTGTGGAGAAAGCCTCTTGAGGGGGAGGGGGTGAGCAGGACGCCCACTAACACACAGCTCCTTTCTCTATCTGCAAAGTACAGAGCGTCCTGACTTCCTGGTCGCCCCTCCCCCCTCAAGAGGTTTTCTCCCCTCCCCCCAGGTGAGTGAGGGGGATAATTGCACTGAGGTAAAGGAAAGCTATTTAGGGAAAGAATTACCATTACAAACGCTTTTTATCTACACACAAAATAAGTGAAATAACCCTTCAAACAAACCTTAATAAATCCACAACCGTACATGCGATCGATACAGCGACTTCACCGTATAAAAGACAAGACCCTTGTGAACGCATCGATATGAAATTTATGTTGATAAACTTAAAAATGTGGCCATGTCAGCGATTTAGAAAAGAGTATCTTTGTGTGTCTTACTAACAAATTTTAAAAGCGCGTTATAATGAAGGCCTATGGGGAAAAATTTGGAACTCTTGTCCTTTAGAAGCTCCAGCAACGAAAAGTAAAATGCGCATCACAAAACTGATCACATTGCCTGAAAGCAGACAAAAATACCTTCCATTTGATATATAAATTGTGTATGACAAGTAGATCTTGTGGGCGTGAGAGCAATTTGTTCCCCCTTTTTTATAGATAATCCGAGTTTTTTCAAAACTCACACTCTAAAGGTCACATGACACACTCTAAGCCAGGTCCATAGACACGACTGTTTAATCGATAAAATTTTCTGAAAAAATCACTAAACGTAAATTGCTTTTTCACAAAAACTATAAAAGATTTCAATCTGAAAAGTCATAGCCGGATAGCTGAATATTTTGTGACCGTGGTAAAGTTTGTTTGGTGTCTGTCAGTGAAAGTATGAAGGAGGAGATACATTTTGAATCACGTACGTTTTTAAGCAGGAATAAGCATGTTCTCATTGACTTCAATGTTAAAAAAAAGCGACTAAAAGCTTAATATTTTAAAAAGTATAAATAGCACAAAAAAACTTGAAGAAGTCCCATCGTTAGCTGAATGAGATGAACATTTTAAAAGTTGAATGGTCTCAATCGCTGAAAGTATGGCGAAGTTACGCAGAGCCAAAAAACGTACGGAATAAAGGATAAAATTAAGAACTAGAAAATGCATTTCCTGAGGAAAATACGTGGGAATGCTGAATAGCTGAATTGCTAAGCCCGCACAAATCCCATTCACCATAACCGCTATACTATCTTTAGGACATACAAGCAGTGTTCCTTCAGTACTTATAAAGCCTCTCTTTAATCATTAAAGGTGTTGTAAAGGTAAAATCATTTTCCCTAAATAACTTCCTTTACCTTAGTGCAGTCCTCCTTTACTTACCTCATCCTTTGATTTTGCTTTTAAATGTCCTTATTTCTTCTGAGAAATCCTCACTTCCTGTTCTTCTGTCTGTAACTCCACACAGTAGTGCAAGGCTTTTTCCCTGGTGTGGAGAAAGCCTCTTGAGGGGGGAGGGGGTGAGCAGGACACCCACTAACACACAGCTCCTTTCTCTATCTGCAAAGTACAGAGCGTCCTGACTTCCTGGTCGCCCCTCCCCCTCAAGAGGTTTTCTCCCCTCCCCCGGGTGAGTGAGGGGGATAATTGCACTGAGGTAAAGGAAGCTATTTAGGGAAAGAATTACCATTACAAATGCTTTTTATCTACACACAAAATAAGTGAAATAACCCTTCAAACAAACCTTAATAAATCCACAACCGTACATGCGATCGATACAGCGACTTCACCGTTTGAAAGACAAGACTCTTGTGAACGCATCGATATGAAATTTATGTTGATAAACTTAAAAATGTGGCCATGTCAGCGATTTAGAAAAGAGTATCTTTGTGTGTCTTACTAACAAATTTTAAAAGCGCGTTATAATGAAGGCCTATGGGGAAAAATTTGGAACTCTTGTCCTTTAGAAGCTCCAGCAACGAAAAGTAAAATGCGCATCACAAAACTGATCACATTGCCTGAAAGCAGACAAAAATACCTTCCATTTGATATATAAATTGTGTATGACAAGTAGATCTTGTGGGCGTGAGAGCAATTTGTTCCCCCTTTTTTATAGATAATCCGAGTTTTTTCAAAACTCACACTGTAAAGGTCACATGACTCACTCTAGCAGCTTTCCATAGGAAGACTGTTTAATCGATAACATTTTCTGAAAAAATCACTAAACGTAAATTGCTTTTTCACAAAAACTATAAAAGATTTCAATCTGAAAAGTCATAGCCGGATAGCTGAATATTTTGTGACCGTGGTAAAGTTTGTTTGGTGTCTGTCAGTGAAAGTATGAAGGAGGAGATACATTTTGTACGGCATGAGTTTTGAAGCAGGAAAAAGCATGTTCTCATTGACTTCAATGTTAAAAAAAAGCGACTAAAAGCTTAATATTTTAAAAAGTATAAATAGCACAAAAAAACTTGAAGAAGTCCCATCGTTAGCTAAATGAGATGAACATTTTAAAAGTTGAATGGTCTCAATCGCTGAAAGTATGGCGAAGTTACGCAGAGCCAAAAAACGTACGGAATAAAATTAAAACTAGAAAATGCATTTCCTGAGGAAAATACGTGGGAATGCTGAATAGCTGAATTGCTAAGCCCGCACAAATGCCATTCACCATAACCACTATACTATCTTTAGGACATACAAGCAGTGTTCCTTCAGTACTTATAAAGCCTCTCTTTAATCATTAAAGGTGTTGTAAAGGTAAAATCATTTTCCCTAAATAACTTCCTTTACCTTAGTGCAGTCCTCCTTTACTTACCTCATCCTTTGATTTTGCTTTTAAATGTCCTTATTTCTTCTGAGAAATCCTCACTTCCTGTTCTTCTGTCTGTAACTCCACACAGTAGTGCAAGGCTTTTTCCCTGGTGTGGAGAAAGCCTCTTGAGGGGGGGGGGTGAGCAGGACGCCCACTAACACACAGCTCCTTTCTCTATCTGCAAAGTACAGAGCGTCCTGACTTCCTGGTCGCCCCTCCCCCCTCAAGAGGTTTTCTCCCCTCCCCCCGGTGTGAGTGAGGGGGATATTTGCACTGAGGTAAAGGAAGCTATTTAGGGAAAGAATTACCATTACAAACGCTTTTTATCTACACACAAAATAAGTGAAATAACCCTTCAAACAAACCTTAATAAATCCACAACCGTACATGCGATCGATACAGCGACTTCACCGTATAAAAGACAAGACCCTTGTGAACGCATCGATATGAAATTTATGTTGATAAACTTAAAAATGTGGCCATGTCAGCGATTTAGAAAAGAGTATCTTTGTGTGTCTTACTAACAAATTTTAAAAGCGCGTTATAATGAAGGCCTATGGGGAAAAATTTGGAACTCTTGTCCTTTAGAAGCTCCAGCAACGAAAAGTAAAATGCGCATCACAAAACTGATCACATTGCCTGAAAGCAGACAAAAATACCTTCCATTTGATATATAAATTGTGTATGACAAGTAGATCTTGTGGGCGTGAGAGCAATTTGTTCCCCCTTTTTTATAGATAATCCGAGTTTTTTTCAAAACTCACACTGTAAAGGTCACATGACTCACTCTAGCCATGTCCATAGGAAGACTGTTTAATCGATAACATTTTCTGAAAAAATCACTAAACGTAAATTGCTTTTTCACAAAAACTATAAAAGATTTCAATCTGAAAAGTCATAGCCGGATAGCTGAATATTTTGTGACCGTGGTAAAGTTTGTTTGGTGTCTGTCAGTGAAAGTATGAAGGAGGAGATACATTTTGAATCACGGTACGTTTTTAAGCAGGAATAAGCATGTTCTCATTGACTTCAATGTTAAAAAAAAGCGACTAAAAGCTTAATATTTTAAAAAGTATAAATAGCACAAAAAAACTTGAAGAAGTCCCATCGTTAGCTGAATGAGATGAACATTTTAAAAGTTGAATGGTCTCAATCGCTGAAAGTATGGCGAAGTTACGCAGAGCCAAAAAACGTACGGAATAAAATAAAATAAGAATAACTAGAAAATGCATTTCCTGAGGAAAATACGTGGGAATGCTGAATAGCTGAATTGCTAAGCCCGCACAAATCCCATTCACCATAACCACTATACTATCTTTAGGACATACAAGCAGTGTTCCTTCAGTACTTATAAAGCCTCTCTTTAATCATTAAAGGTGTTGTAAAGGTAAAATCATTTTCCCTAAATAACTTCCTTTACCTTAGTGCAGTCCTCCTTTACTTACCTCATCCTTTGATTTTGCTTTTAAATGTCCTTATTTCTTCTGAGAAATCCTCACTTCCTGTTCTTCTGTCTGTAACTCCACACAGTAGTGCAAGGCTTTTTCCCTGGTGTGGAGAAAGCCTCTTGAGGGGGAGGGGGTGAGCAGGACGCCCACTAACACACAGCTCCTTTCTCTATCTGCAAAGTACAGAGCGTCCTGACTTCCTGGTCGCCCCTCCCCCCTCAAGAGGTTTTCTCCCCTCCCCCAGGTGTGTGAGGGGATAATTGCACTGAGGTAAAGGAAGCTATTTAGGGAAAGAATTACCATTACAAACGCTTTTTATCTACACACAAAATAAGTGAAATAACCCTTCAAACAAACCTTAATAAATCCACAACCGTACATGCGATCGATACAGCGACTTCACCGTATAAAAGACAAGACCCTTGTGAACGCATCGATATGAAATTTATGTTGATAAACTTAAAAATGTGGCCATGTCAGCGATTTAGAAAAGAGTATCTTTGTGTGTCTTACTAACAAATTTTAAAAGCGCGTTATAATGAAGGCCTATGGGGAAAAATTTGGAACTCTTGTCCTTTAGAAGCTCCAGCAACGAAAAGTAAAATGCGCATCACAAAACTGATCACATTGCCTGAAAGCAGACAAAAATACCTTCCATTTGATATATAAATTGTGTATGACAAGTAGATCTTGTGGGCGTGAGAGCAATTTGTTCCCCCTTTTTTATAGATAATCCGAGTTTTTTCAAAACTCACACTCTAAAGGTCACATGACTCACTCTAGCAGCTTTCCATAGAAAGACTGTTTAATCGATAAAATTTTCTGAAAAAATCACTAAACGTAAATTGCTTTTTCACAAAAACTATAAAAGATTTCAATCTGAAAAGTCATAGCCGGATAGCTGAATATTTTGTGACCGTGGTAAAGTTTGTTTGGTGTCTGTCAGTGAAAGTATGAAGGAGGAGATACATTTTGAACGGCATACATGTTTTGAAGCAGGAAAAGCATGTTCTCATTGACTTCAATGTTAAAAAAAAGCGACTAAAAGCTTAATATTTTAAAAAGTATAAATAGCACAAAAAAACTTGAAGAAGTCCCATCGTTAGCTAAATGAGATGAACATTTTAAAAGTTGAATGGTCTCAATCGCTGAAAGTATGGCGAAGTTACGCAGAGCCAAAAAACGTACGGAATAAAGGATTAAAATAAGAATAACTAGAAAATGCATTTCCTGAGGAAAATACGTGGGAATGCTGAATAGCTGAATTGCTAAGCCCGCACAAATCCCATTCACCATAACCACTATACTATCTTTAGGACATACAAGCAGTGTTCCTTCAGTACTTATAAAGCCTCTCTTTAATCATTAAAGGTGTTGTAAAGGTAAAATCATTTTCCCTAAATAACTTCCTTTACCTTAGTGCAGTCCTCCTTTACTTACCTCATCCTTTGATTTTGCTTTTAAATGTCCTTATTTCTTCTGAGAAATCCTCACTTCCTGTTCTTCTGTCTGTAACTCCACACAGTAGTGCAAGGCTTTTTCCCTGGTGTGGAGAAAGCCTCTTGAGGGGGTGAGCAGGACGCCCACTAACACACAGCTCCTTTCTCTATCTGCAAAGTACAGAGCGTCCTGACTTCCTGGTCGCCCCTCCCCCCTCAAGAGGTTTTCTCCCCTCCCCCAGGTGAGTGAGGGGGATAATTGCACTGAGGTAAAGGAAGCTATTTAGGGAAAGAATTACCATTACAAACGCTTTTTATCTACACACAAAATAAGTGAAATAACCCTTCAAACAAACCTTAATAAATCCACAACCGTACATGCGATCGATACAGCGACTTCACCGTATAAAAGACAAGACCCTTGTGAACGCATCGATATGAAATTTATGTTGATAAACTTAAAAATGTGGCCATGTCAGCGATTTAGAAAAGAGTATCTTTGTGTGTCTTACTAACAAATTTTAAAAGCGCGTTATAATGAAGGCCTATGGGGAAAAATTTGGAACTCTTGTCCTTTAGAAGCTCCAGCAACGAAAAGTAAAATGCGCATCACAAAACTGATCACATTGCCTGAAAGCAGACAAAAATACCTTCCATTTGATATATAAATTGTGTATGACAAGTAGATCTTGTGGGCGTGAGAGCAATTTGTTCCCCCTTTTTTATAGATAATCCGAGTTTTTTTCAAAACTCACACTCTAAAGGTCACATGACTCACTCTAGCAGCTGTCCATAGACAAGACTGTTTAAATCGATAAAATTTTCTGAAAAAATCACTAAACGTAAATTGCTTTTTCACAAAAACTATAAAAGATTTCAATCTGAAAAGTCATAGCCGGATAGCTGAATATTTTGTGACCGTGGTAAAGTTTGTTTGGTGTCTGTCAGTGAAAGTATGAAGGAGGAGATACATTTTGTACGGCATGAGTTTTGAAGCAGGAAAAAGCATGTTCTCATTGACTTCAATGTTAAAAAAAAGCGACTAAAAGCTTAATATTTTAAAAAGTATAAATAGCACAAAAAAACTTGAAGAAGTCCCATCGTTAGCTGAAATGAGATGAACATTTTAAAAGTTGAATGGTCTCAATCGCTGAAAGTATGGCGAAGTTACGCAGAGCCAAAAAACGTACGGAATAAAATAAAATAAAACTAGAAAATGCATTTCCTGAGGAAAATACGTGGGAATGCTGAATAGCTGAATTGCTAAGCCCGCACAAATGCCCATTCACCATAACCACTATACTATCTTTAGGACATACAAGCAGTGTTCCTTCAGTACTTATAAAGCCTCTCTTTAATCATTAAAGGTGTTGTAAAGGTAAAATCATTTTCCCTAAATAACTTCCTTTACCTTAGTGCAGTCCTCCTTTACTTACCTCATCCTTTGATTTTGCTTTTAAATGTCCTTATTTCTTCTGAGAAATCCTCACTTCCTGTTCTTCTGTCTGTAACTCCACACAGTAGTGCAAGGCTTTTTCCCTGGTGTGGAGAAAGCCTCTTGAGGGGGGAGGGGGTGAGCAGGACGCCCACTAACACACAGCTCCTTTCTCTATCTGCAAAGTACAGAGCGTCCTGACTTCCTGGTCGCCCCTCCCCCTCAAGAGGTTTTCTCCCCTCCCCCCAGGTGAGTGAGGGGGATAATTGCACTGAGGTAAAGGAAGCTATTTAGGGAAAGAATTACCATTACAAACGCTTTTTATCTACACACAAAATAAGTGAAATAACCCTTCAAACAAACCTTAATAAATCCACAACCGTACATGCGATCGATACAGCGACTTCACCGTATAAAAGACAAGACTCCTTGTGAACGCATCGATATGAAATTTATGTTGATAAACTTAAAAATGTGGCCATGTCAGCGATTTAGAAAAGAGTATCTTTGTGTGTCTTACTAACAAATTTTAAAAGCGCGTTATAATGAAGGCCTATGGGGAAAAATTTGGAACTCTTGTCCTTTAGAAGCTCCAGCAACGAAAAGTAAAATGCGCATCACAAAACTGATCACATTGCCTGAAAGCAGACAAAAATACCTTCCATTTGATATATAAATTGTGTATGACAAGTAGATCTTGTGGGCGTGAGAGCAATTTGTTCCCCCTTTTTTATAGATAATCCGAGTTTTTTCAAAACTCACACTGTAAAGGTCACATGACTCACTCTGAGCCATGTCCCCATAGGAAGACTGTTTAATCGATAACAATTTTCTGAAAAAATCACTAAACGTAAATTGCTTTTTCACAAAAACTATAAAAGATTTCAATCTGAAAAGTCATAGCCGGATAGCTGAATATTTTGTGACCGTGGTAAAGTTTGTTTGGTGTCTGTCAGTGAAAGTATGAAGGAGGAGATACATTTTGAACGGCATGAGTTTTGAAGCAGGAAAAGCATGTTCTCATTGACTTCAATGTTAAAAAAAAGCGACTAAAAGCTTAATATTTTAAAAAGTATAAATAGCACAAAAAAACTTGAAGAAGTCCCATCGTTAGCTAAATGAGATGAACATTTTAAAAGTTGAATGGTCTCAATCGCTGAAAGTATGGCGAAGTTACGCAGAGCCAAAAAACGTACGGAATAAAATTAATAAGAACTAGAAAATGCATTTCCTGAGGAAAATACGTGGGAATGCTGAATAGCTGAATTGCTAAGCCCGCACAAATCCCATTCACCATAACCACTATACTATCTTTAGGACATACAAGCAGTGTTCCTTCAGTACTTATAAAGCCTCTCTTTAATCATTAAAGGTGTTGTAAAGGTAAAATCATTTTCCCTAAATAACTTCCTTTACCTTTGTGCAGTCCTCCTTTACTTACCTCATCCTTTGATTTTGCTTTTAAATGTCCTTATTTCTTCTGAGAAATCCTCACTTCCTGTTCTTCTGTCTGTAACTCCACACAGTAGTGCAAGGCTTTTTCCCTGGTGTGGAGAAAGCCTCTTGAGGGGGGAGGGGGTGAGCAGGACGCCCACTAACACACAGCTCCTTTCTCTATCTGCAAAGTACAGAGCGTCCTGACTTCCTGGTCGCCCCTCCCCCTCAAGAGGTTTTCTCCCCTCCCCCAGGTGTGTGAGGGGGATAATTGCACTGAGGTAAAGGAAGCTATTTAGGGAAAGAATTACCATTACAAACGCTTTTTATCTACACACAAAATAAGTGAAATAACCCTTCAAACAAACCTTAATAAATCCACAACCGTACATGCGATCGATACAGCGACTTCACCGTATAAAAGACAAGACCCTTGTGAACGCATCGATATGAAATTTATGTTGATAAACTTAAAAATGTGGCCATGTCAGCGATTTAGAAAAGAGTATCTTTGTGTGTCTTACTAACAAATTTTAAAAGCGCGTTATAATGAAGGTCTATGGGGAAAAATTTGGAACTCTTGTCCTTTAGAAGCTCCAGCAACGAAAAGTAAAATGCGCATCACAAAACTGATCACATTGCCTGAAAGCAGACAAAAATACCTTCCATTTGATATATAAATTGTGTATGACAAGTAGATCTTGTGGGCGTGAGAGCAATTTGTTCCCCCTTTTTTATAGATAATCCGAGTTTTTTCAAAACTCACACTGTAAAGGTCACATGACTCACTCTAGCAGCTTTCCATAGAAGACTGTTTAATCGATAAATTTTCTGAAAAAATCACTAAACGTAAATTGCTTTTTCACAAAAAAACTATAAAAGATTTCAATCTGAAAAGTCATAGCCGGATAGCTGAATATTTTGTGACCGTGGTAAAGTTTGTTTGGTGTCTGTCAGTGAAAGTATGAAGGAGGAGATACATTTTGAACGGCATGAGTTTTGAAGCAGGAATAAGCATGTTCTCATTGACTTCAATGTTAAAAAAAAGCGACTAAAAGCTTAATATTTTAAAAAGTATAAATAGCACAAAAAAACTTGAAGAAGTCCCATCGTTAGCTGAATGAGATGAACATTTTAAAAGTTGAATGGTCTCAATCGCTGAAAGTATGGCGAAGTTACGCAGAGCCAAAAAACGTTTCACGGAATAAAATTAAAATTAAAATTAATAAGAACTAGAAAATGCATTTCCTGAGGAAAATACGTGGGAATGCTGAATAGCTGAATTGCTAAGCCCGCACAAATCCCATTCACCATAACCACTATACTATCTTTAGGACATACAAGCAGTGTTCCTTCAGTACTTATAAAGCCTCTCTTTAATCATTAAAGGTGTTGTAAAGGTAAATCATCATTTTCCCTAAATAACTTCCTTTACCTTTGTGCAGTCCTCCTTTACTTACCTCATCCTTTGATTTTGCTTTTAAATGTCCTTATTTCTTCTGAGAAATCCTCACTTCCTGTTCTTCTGTCTGTAACTCCACACAGTAGTGCAAGGCTCTTTCCTGGTGTGGAGAAAGCCTCTTGAGGGGGAGGGGGTGAGCAGGACACCACTAACACACAGCTCCTTTCTCTATCTGCAAAGTACAGAGCGTCCTGACTTCCTGGTCGCCCTCCCCCCTCAAGAGGTTTTTCTCCCCTCCCCGGGTGAGTGAGGGGGATATTTGCACTGAGGTAAAGGAAGCTATTTAGGGAAAGAATTACCATTACAAATGCTTTTTATCTACACACAAAATAAGTGAAATAACCCTTCAAACAAACCTTGATAAATCCACAACCGTACATGCGATCGATACAGCGACTTCACCGCTTGAAAGACAAGACTCTTGTGAACGCGTCGATATGAAATTTATGTTGATAAACTTAAAAATGTGGCCATGTCAGCGATTTAGAAAAGAGTATCTTTGTGTGTCTTACTAACAAATTTTAAAAGCGCGTTATAATGAAGGCCTATGGGGAAAAATTTGGAACTCTTGTCCTTTAGAAGCTCCAGCAACGAAAAGTAAAATGCGCATCACAAAACTGATCACATTGCCTGAAAGCAGACAAAAATACCTTCCATTTGATATATAAATTGCACTCTAAAAAGTAATTCGAGAGACCTGTTACCACTACTTAAATAAATACATATTTCCAAGATAAAAATTCTAATGTATGGTTTTAAATAAACTTTTTATGTTGAAAACCTATTTTAATTAGCTGTGTTGACTGTAAAAATGTGAAAATTACAGCAACTTAATTGTGTGTGTTGTGTAACTCCCATTTCTGCATCATTGATGTAAAAGGAAATTTAAGTGTGTGGATAACTTAATTAAAATGGACTTGGTAACTCAATTTTGTTCTATCTTGAGTTTATTGCAAGTCTCCCCCCCAAAACTTAACACAAGAAAGTTGACTGAGACCATGTTGGAAGGAAAGACCTCTGCTGCTTGCAAGAGATATAAAAGACATTTTTAAAGGTAAGAATAATTTGCTTTACAATAAAATTTGGAACTATTATCTATATGTAATCCCTTATAGCCTATAGCTAGAGATCTTAGGGTTAAAGCCCCACACCAATTAACAAGCTTTTTGTCCCAATTATAGTGCTGGTTGTATTTGCCTTGTGGACATCATTGCTCATGTCAGTGGATAGGATTGATAGTGTGGCATTTGTGAAATCTGCAAGCTTGAAAAAAAAAATGGTGCCAGGTGGAGTCACGTGTATTATAGATTTTAGGCTTCTATGGCAAACTACATTCAAGACTTCATGGTTTGTTTTAAAATGTGCTGTTATTCACATAGGATTTTCATGTTTTCACATTTAAACAAAGGGGGTGATTTACTACAAAGGCAAATCCACTTTGCAATAAAGTGCACTTGGAAGTGCAGTCACTGAAGATCTGAGGCAAGGGGAAAAAAAGCATTTTAGATTGCATGATTGGATGATCAAATCAGCAGAGCTTCCTCTCATTTCAGAGCTTCCCCTCAGATCAACAGTGACTGCATTCCAGGTGCACTAGTAGTGCAGAGAGGATTTGCCTTTAGTAAATTAATCCCCAAAGTGTAGTGACCAAATTCAATTGTATTTTGGACAAGGGATATGTCTGGGTAATGCATTAAATAACTGCCAATTTTTTTCCACAGATCTCTTCTAGTTTTTCAGTGTGCCTTTTGTGATAAAATTGCTGTTATTCAGGGGACTACCTCTCCTATCGCCAGAGGCTGGCTATGGTTAGTCTGCAGAAGGAGACAGAGCCAAGATCGCTGTTGGGACCCCAGAAGAGGAGGACCAGGGCCATGCTGAGCAATACCACTGTACAGAACAGGTAAGTATGACATGTTTGTTATTTTAATAATAATAAAAAGAGTTTTGTAACACTTTAGGGCTGTTCTCCTTAGTTCTTGTGCTGTGATATGAATTAGTGGTGTAAAGTTAATGATCCCGAACATTTAATTATTCACTTTTGTATCCAACAGATAAATGAATAATTCAAGAGAATTATGGCCACAAGCCTTGAGTCCACCTTTATGGCAAAACTTGACTATTGCACCCCAAGAATGACGGAACATAATATCATCACGAGGAGGAGCGGCTGGAATGAGAATCAAGCAGATCAAGACATGCTTCTTCTGGTATGACCTTGTTTCGAATTTATCTCTTTAATGAAAGTAATAGTAAATGCTCATTGATTAATTTTTACCTACAAGTAAGCTTATAATAAATCCTACCTATAGGTAAAATGAATATTCTCCTAAACGTGCGGTGGAGTTGATATCATGGCGGCTTGGCAGTCAGACGGCTGGGGTTTGCGTACCAGGAAAGAGGACGGGTGAAGATGGAAGCATTTGTAGCATTGACAGCAACGTCGTTCGAGGGCTTAGTTTTAAGGTAAGTCTTTCATAATGTATGGTATTCAGTACATACTAGCACATTTTATATTGCCTTGCAGTGACAAACCTTTTTTCATAGTCTTTACTTTACCATTCAGATTATATTGATTAAAGTGGTTTAAAAAGCAGAAGGTTTTTTCACTTTTCTGCATTGTCTGATATTAAAGTGGAGGTCCACCAATTTTTTTTATTTTTTTTTTAAAGTCAGCAGTACAAATACTGCAGCTGCTTGACTTTTAAAATAAGGACCACTTACCTGTCCAGGGCCACCTGCGATGTCAGCACCGAAGCTGATCTCTCCCTCGGCTGCCATCTTTGGTAGGGATTGGGAAGTGAAGCATTGCGGCTTCACTTCCTGGTTCCCTACTGCGCATGCGCGAGTGTTGCGCTGTGTCATCGAATAGTCACTACTGTTTTTTGGGACGCGTGTCTCCTAGAAGACAGTTGGGGGGTAGAGGCAGGTGACGGACATGGCGTAGATTCCCGCAGATAATGCGGCTATCTATGCCCGGAAAGTGGGAGGCAAATAGCTGTATTGACCAGGTATCTGCCCCCACTGAAAGGTGCCAAATGTGACACTGGAGGGGGGAGGGTTTCCGAAAAGCGGAAGTTCCTTTTTGGGTGGAAACTCCGCTTTAAGGTACAAA